>VWZV01016535.1:3463701-3474043 GCA_013397155.1 Irena cyanogastra
TGTCCCTGTGTGCCAGGCTGTCTGTCCCTGTGTGCCTGTGGCTGTGTGTCCCTGTGTGCCCGTGGCTGTGTGTCCCTGTGTGCCCATGGCTGTCTGTCCCTGTGTGCCAGGCTGTCTGTCCCTGTGTGCCCATGGCTGTCTGTCCCTGTGTGCCAGGCTGTGTGTCCCTGTGTGCCCGTGGCTGTCTGTCCCTGTGTGCCAGGCTGTGCAGTGCCTGCAGGTTGTGCCCGGTGCTTGTGGCAGAGCCGGGATGGAGCGAGAGCCACCGAGTGTGAAAGGATTGGCACCCGCCCAACGGGCTCTGCTTAATGGACTGGTTTTAGATACACACATTTGGACAAGGAGCAATCGATAGCACAGAACGGCACAGCACATGCATTGTCTGCAGCCAATTATGCTGCTCTCTCTGCTGTACAATATTCATTTTAATGTTACCCTGAAAGGAGGGAGCACGGCAGGTCAGCCAAGGAAAGTGGCAGTGCTGCTGAACAACCCAGCCTTCATTTCTTTGAAAACTCATGTCAATCCAGTGCAAATCCTGTCAACCAGGCCCTTACGGAGTGTGGTTCGAGGAAATCCATTAAGCCTTTACCCTGTTCACCCCTGCTGCCGTTTTGTCTTGCCAGTGCCACACATGCTTTTTGGAGTCTGCTCCACACCCAGCACAGCATCTCCCTTCTCACCAGCAACAGCTCCTCAGGGAAAAGCAGGACAGAGTCCCAGGGACTCAGGTCACCCTCCTTTTCCTGATCAAGCACAGGTTGTTTAGAGCAACATAAATGCCCAAACTGAGCCTGGATACCTGGGGGCCTTAGCCTGTGCCCTGGTATCTGACTATTGATTCACCCAGCACAGGGCAGCACCGTAAGGAAAGCTGTATTATGGGACCAAGGATGCTGCTCTGAGCCCAAGAGCCTGTCCTCAACACAGAACTGCAGTCTGTTGGGTCACAGACTGCATCATTCATCTCTTTGCACATCAAGCCAAAATCTATGAAATGCTGCAACAATCCCTTTCTCCCAACCTTCATCTGACTCTTCTTCAAGGCTGAATCTCCCTTTACAGTATCTTCAGTGCTTGGAACTGAGTCTCATACTACCTGGCCTCTGTTTTAAAGCCTCAAAATGATAAAAGGAAAAAAAAAGACCAACACCTAAAAAAGCAATTATTTTAATTATTCATTTTAGGTGCAAAAAGACCCTCAATTGTTTGAAGCCCTTGATTCAAAGGTATGGCTATTACAGGCAGTTGACCAGCACAACACACACTGCTGCCATGCCCTCTGCAGCACCCGGAGGTGCTTCTCTATCCCAAATTACAGGAAATTAACATCTTCAAAAGCTTTTGAGTGTTCCCAGGCAGGAAGCATTACAGGAGGCAGCAGAACTGGTATTATTTATACAGATCCCATTATTACACACTAGAACTCCACACTGTCACTGTAATAAAGCATTACCCAGGAGGCCACTGAAAAACCTGAATAAAATCCTGTAATACAGGATGAAATAAGAACAAAAAGGAAGCAGCCTTTCAGGTGCCTTGATGTTATCTCTTTAAACGGAGCTGCCTTGACATATGCTGTGCATTGCAGGGGGACGTGCACGTCAGCAGAGCCCTCCACAACAGCCACAGGGCTTGAAAATCCACCTTTCCCTCCCCACCTGTATTCTCAGGTTTAATTCTTCCTGTTTTGTTTTTCTGCTGATGTGAACATATCTCTTCTGTTGGCAGATTTGGCAGGAAGAAATCCCAGGGGATAGCCCTGGAAAGTACTGCCTGATTTGAAGGCAATTCTGAACAATCTTCATACAGAAGATCCCTAACAGGGACAGATTGAGGCAAATTCCTCCCGAAAAACCAGGCCGCTGCTCTGCAGAACCCCACAAGCTATGATGTGCCCTCTCTTTTAAGCAACCAGCTACAGATATGACAGCAGCAGCACGTGCTGCAGAAACAAAGCCAAGCACTGTCTGGCTCTGGACCCTGCCCAAAGGATGAGCCGCTTCTACCTGTGCAGCAGCTGGGGTTTGTGCTGTGGGTCCAATGTACCAGTGCTGCTGACTTGGGCACGGCTGCAGGCTTGGCTGAGAGTGGGTTTACACCCACGGACCAAGTGGCTCTTTATTTTTAGGCACAGGCTTCTCAAATGTGGTACTCCAAGAGGCAGAGACCCCTTCCCTCAGCCCCAACTGAGCCTTGCAGCAGCACTGCAGCAGGCAAGGCACACCCAGGGGACAGGGAAAGCCAATATTACTCATGCTCTCACTGAGGGAGCTGCAGAGAGAAGCTTGTTAGCATTGATACAGAAACCCAAAACCAGGGCACTCTGCCCCTATTTGTAGAAGCAATAATTCTCTGTAGGTGCTTAAAGAATACAGAACAAACCACGTGCGAAGTAACGTCGGATGTGGTTGCAGATCTGGATCCATTCCAGGACAGTTGTGGACAATTATCAACATCTGGTGATTTGCAGCAGAACTTCCAGTCAGCAGCTCCATCACGGCCATGTGAGACCCTAAGGAGCAGTGGGCTGTACAGTGAAAGGCTGAGCTGGAACTCTGCAGCAGCAACACAGCCCCAGCCCATGACTGCCCCTGGCAGTGCCAGCCCAGCCCTGAGCAGGACGACTGAGCGGGGTCTGCCAGCACTGCCCAGGACTCCTGCCTGTGAGACAGGCTGGGGACAGAGCCAGCTGGGACAGGCACAGGCTGGCCAAGCCAGCCAAATTAAGCCCATCCAGAAGCACCCACCAAGCTGGGGCCAGCTAAAGCTGCTAGTTGCCACCAACAAGGTTCCTATATTTTAACTCTCAGTGTGTTTCACAGCACTGCTGGGACCTGCACCTCTGGCCAGTGCCCCTTCTCTCATGACAAACTCTCATTGAACAAAGTCCTAAACAAGCAGATTTGTATTACTTCCCAGCAAGCATGTGGCAAGGAGATCCCTGAGCAGTTCAAGCCAACTATTAATACATACAAAAAATATAGCAAGATCCATGTGAGGACTATGGCTAAAGCACAGTATAAGTCAATACCTATAAATAAATGGGATATCAGGGAAAGATCAACTAAAGATCAGCTAATCTGCATGTCATCAGCCATGGAAAATAAAATGTCAAGTAAATCAGGTGTTTGGGTTGCATCAGTACTTTGACAGACCTAAGCTTAAAGCAGACTTTCAGGTGCAGCAGCTTTTCAGTCTAAAAGTATTTTATAAAAGAAAAAAAGGCACTCAAATTATTTTAAAATTAGTTAACCAATAGGTACTACACGATAAACAGACACATAGCCAAATGGTTTCTGTCCTTGATGCAAGCCTATTCAGTACATTACTCAATTATGTGGGAACTCACAAAGCCATTGCTGATGCAGTGTGTGCACGGCAGCACTGGGTGCCAGGAACAGCATTAATGATGGGAACAGATCTGGAAAGCCGGGCAATATCCGTTTATTTGAGCAAAGTGCTCTCAATAGCTGCAAATGGCACAGTGCCTGTCTAAGGACTGAGTACACAGGTCATGCTAATCATACAGATAACAGCAATTAAGGAAAGGAAATGAGGAGGTTTGTACAGAACCAGCCGTACACAAGCTCCTCATGTGAGGCTGTTACTAAGAGGGGAAAAGCAATCCAGGGCTACATAAAGAGGAGATTAACCAGCAAGCACAGGGAAAGGGTCTTATTTCAGCACCCAGTATCCAAGATACCTCTGCTCAATGCTGTGAGCAGCTCTGGTGACCATATTGGAAGGTTAGGCCTGGAAATATATGAAAGATTCAGACAAGACTCTGAAGTCATATTGGCTCTGGAAACGTTGCCTCATAGTAAGAGGCTTTTGTGGCTCAGGCTATGCAACTTTCCCAAGAAGTGGCAGGGATAATTCAGCCCCAGTCTGCAATTACCTCTGAGAAGAAGAAAATCTGATAGCAGGTGGCTCCTGGCCCAGCCAAAATGGACACACTGCAGAAGCAGCAAATGCAGCAAACATTTTAAAGCAGAACCCTAGGCTGTGATCAGCTCCACTCCAGTCAGTGAGAAGTGTGAGTGACATGTAGACAAAATGCCAGGCTGAAGTCAGGAGCCCAAAGCAGAAGGTGCAGGTAGAGTTTGGATGTGCAAAGCAGCACCTCCTAGCTTGGACACGCAAGTGAGAAGGGTATGGGGGTCCTGCAGGTGACAAACCCCTCCCAGTCGTGCTTAATGGCCCTCCCCAGCTGCCCCATCTCTGACCCATCTGTGAACATCCCTTAACACTACCAAAAATGAGGTTAATGGCAGTGGGAAAAATTCCAAGATGCTCCATGGAGCATACCTGAGGAGCCAAGAGCTCAAACTGCCTGCCAGGGCCATTTGCAGCACAGGACACTGAGACCTTGGGGGTTTATTCCTCATATTGACACCTGAACAACCTGAGGATGGTTTGGGTCTGTGTTACTGTACCTTTCCACTGAGACCATTGCAGGATCCAATGAATTCATAAAATGACAGATCATACCCAGGACAGTGCCTCCAACTGCCTCAGCAGAGCTGCCCAGCAGCTCACAGCCTCTCCCCAGGTCCACATGGTTTGCCCAATACCCACAAAACCTCAGCAAAGTCACCAGGAAGCAGGAGCAGCACAACCCCCTCCTCACTGGCTGCCTCACATCTGCAGAACTGCAGATTCTGAAGACAGCCTGAAGGCAGAAATACTCATTTCTGCTCACTGAAGAGTGCACTGGGGTCAGGTTATCATGCACAAAAGGAGCACAGGAGGGCTTATCAAGCCTTTATGCCCAATTATACATAAATGAAGCACCCTCTGCAGTCACATGTCTGTTGTGCTTTCCAAACCACCACAAGCACTTCCACCCAAACCTGTGCATGCTGGGGGGGGAACTCTGCACATCATCCCATTAAAAGGAGGAGGAAAAAATGTGGCAAAGCTCCAGAGTGATTAGGCAACGTTTCACGTGTCAGAACAGCCCATTTAATCCAAGTCTGGAATTTGTTAGAATGCTTCGACTGAAAAGAAATACAGGCTGGCATTATGAAAGAATATATTGTAATGGAATCTGCAGCATCGGATCTTTCCAGGCAAAAACTACTTGTTACAATAAATGATCTAAAAAATCAGTATTCATATAAGAATCTGAGTGCATCCACAAAATAGGAGTTGCAAATGCATTAGGTTTAGAACAATCTCAGAAAAAAACTCATTTTCAGTTATATTCCCCCATATCCTGCCCTCTCAAATGACTGCAAAGAGCATCCATACAGTCCCAGAAATCCCATTATCTCCCTGTTCTCATCATAAATTTAGCAATGTTTCTTTGATAGATTACATTTCTTTCTATCATATTATTTTAGTAAAAAGTACACATCAGAGCTCTTAATTAAAGCCCACACCTGTAAATTGGATATTTTATATATACAATTGGAATTTATACATGTGTAGAATATAAGTATAGTACATGCACGTAGAGATGGGATCAGGATGTTCCATTACCAAAACAGCACTATAATTTCTACAGCACTAAAAGAGCCTATTGTGATCTGTGATTTATGTGTTTGTGGGAGCTGTGCTTGTCACCCATGCCTCCTTCATTCCTCTGGTTAAAATAGATGAGTTTTTTTAGTTTGTCTATGTGATAAGCTATTCTGAAAGAGTTATTCTTGTGTGGATGCCTTCAGTCTGAAATGAAATACTTTATCATTTTGATTTTGCTTTATCCATATGCTCAAAATTCCCCTATTCCACACAAGGAAACCAAAGAATAAACTGAGCAGCAAGTCTGCTTCCAGTCCAAATGTCCTAACGTTGGTTTTGGGCTGAAAGAGCCCCTCAGTAACAAAGTCTCCTCAGACACTGGCTGTACAAGTGCACCCTCCCAGGGAAGGGACTGCTCCAGCCAAGAGGAGAGAGGTGCAAGGGAAGAGAGAAGTCTGCACCCACACCATCACAGGATACAGGGTACATACACCATCACCATTCTTGTGACCATCACACCTGTGAGGCAAATGCTGCACTCGACCCTCTTGCAGAGCAGCAGCTGAGGCGTGTGTGGGAACACAGCGAATTCCCGTGTCCAAGGGATTTGGGTGCTCTCGTTACAGACTTCCATCAAAAGCCCACAGTAGACCCAGAGACTTGCCCAGGTGCAGGAGTGGAGCCTGTGGCAGTGCTAAATTAACCCAAAAGTGGCCTAAATCCAGCTTTGGAATGGGCCTTTGCAATGTTCCCATTTAACACGAAATTGGATTCTTTAGGAAAAGTGTCACTACAAGACTTTTATTTTGTATGACTTTGCTTAAAATTAGCTTATGCCAGGCATGTAGGAAACAAGAAATTAAAGGAAAGCACAGAAAGATCAGCTGTGCAGTCTAGATTTATTTTGCAATAGGTGATGAGAAGCCAAGCCCTCAGCCTGCAAAGCAGTGGGGCTGCAGTTCCCCCACTGGGCACATGCCGGGACCAGCCCTCTGTGTGGGGGGTGACCCCCGGCACACTGTGCCTGCTGCATCCCCTCCCCATGCCAAAGGCTTTGGCACAGACCCCACAAAGCTGCCTTGCCCTGCCAGCAAGGCACAGATCCATCTCTTCTCCATCAACAGTGGGTTTGGCCAGACTCGGTGCCAGGTGGGGCAGCAGCATGGGGAGCAAAGCAAACCCAGTGGCCCCAGGACAGAGCGGCACAAGTGACAGGGCTCGCATGCGGTGTCCCAGGGGCTGGGTCCAGCTGCGGAGGCTGCGGGAGCCGCCCCGATGAGTCACGGCCGTAGGTAGGTCAGGCTGGAGCCAGCAGCCCCTAAAGCATCCCCGCGGGAGACAAGCAGCCCGTTCACCTCTCTTTTCCCAGCCGGCAGGAATGAAAAACCCAGCCAGGAGCTTTACAGCCTCTTTATTTAAAAGATAAAATGGAAATCAACTTTAGAATGACGTTAACTAAAACTTTCTAAAATAAAACTTCCATTAAAAGGGGAGGCTGAAAAGCAGATATTTCTGAAGCTGCCGCATCCTCCACAGCGCTCGCACTTCGCGCATCCCGAACCCCCGCCCCCGGAGGAGCCGCTGCCTCCCACTGCTCCAGCCTCGCCTTCCCCGCTCCAGTTAAAATAAAAGGGAAGGAACCCTGCCTGCAAACACAGGCTTGCCCAGAGCCCAGGCTCCCAACGATCAAGTCGCTCTGTCAGGTTAATTAGCACATAAATTAAGAAATGCTTTGCTCGCAGTAGTACCAGGCACAGCCAGGGCCCTCCCTGACACGGCACTGAAGGAAAGCTGTGGGCATGGAAATGAATGAAGCACCAGGGAGCCAGGACACAACTTTTTGTCATATCTATGGCCCGTGGTGCAGAGTCTCTCAATAACCAAAGCAAATTTAAAAATCACCCTGTCTCTATCATAGCAGCTATTTCTTCTTTGATTACATTTCAAGTTTTCTGCTTTAAAATTTAGGACATATTTTCCAAATATTTCCAAAATGGGCACCTAAATTATGCTTCAACCACACTCTTTCTGGAGCCAGACCATAGCTGGGAACAACCCTGAAGCTCCACCACCACGTCAACCCCTCCATCTCAACCCCTGCCACCACACCAGAAGAAACTGGTACATCTACAACCACCTTCCATCCCACATTGCTTCCCTTACACCCAGGCGAGATCTTTGGACAATAACAATATCTTATGAACACTTATTTTTTGAAATTATTTATATTATGAAGAACCATGAATTATATACATCATTCAAAAGAAACTTGGAAAGCAAGGTCAAAATATCAGTGTTCACAATAGTGAGCAATTCCACTCAGCTGCCCAAAATTTTCTCAAGGTTCCTTCTTACCTGAGGATGGCACAGTCACAGAAAAGACTTGAAGAAACTTATTCTTCTGAATGGAGAAAAATGAAAAAAAAAAACCTTACCAGTAATACTGAGCCAGCCTGCCAGAAGAAAATAGAAGACAAAAAAAAGATGATTAATGATGCCTTAATCTTTTAATGCAATAATTTCTGCCTTCAAGTGACTTCTGGTAAACAGCACAAAAAAATCTCACCAGGAAATTCCCAGATGCATTAATCTTGCTGCTGGGCCCTGGCAGGTTCTCTGTGCAGCACATCACAGTCAGAGGCTCCTCAGTGCAGTGAGGGTGTTGCTGGGCCAGCAGACAGACATAAAAACCTATTTCAGCTCTAAAAGCAGCACAGGTTCAAAGCCTGCTCTGGCTCGTACCACAGGGAACCCCATCTGGAGCTCTGCCACCCCCTTACACACTGTCACAGTCCTGAAATTCCTGTTGTCCCCACGTCAGCAGCTCCTCCATGGAGTCTGAGGTTATTTCTGGTGCTCCACCATGGCATGCTCAGGCCACCTCTGACTCACCAGCCCTGTTTGCTCTGTGTCTGGACAGCACAGTTCCTTCAAGTGACCATATCCTGTGTGACCAAGCCTGTGGTCCATCCAGTCACACCTCCCAGCCACCATGACGAGTGACAACCCACCAGGAGTGTTTCCATCACTCTCCTGCCTTCATCCCTGTGGGGCAAGTAGATCTGGGGGTAGCAGACGCAACGGAATTTAAAGCTGTCCAAAGCAGGGTAAAGCAGCTCTGAAGAAAGAGTGGGTTCACGTGAATCCACCATGAACTGTGCTTTTCAGAGCACCTGCTAAATTTAGGAGGAGCATCGAGTGATGCAGCTGAGGGTTGGATCTGTAGATGCTTTGTGGAAGGGACCCTGGCCAGGGAAGGGAAGGACAGGGATGGAGAGAGAGGATGGCTACATGCACGTAGATAGGTAGGTTTTCTTTTGACACATCTTTGACCAATAGACACCAGAAGATTATGTAATTTAATTTACTTAAATCTACTGATTTGCACACATTTCATCCTCTTCTACCTTGCTTCAGATAGCAGGCCTTGAGGGCATGGATTTGAAGGACTGGGCAGCAGCTCTACAAAACCATTTCCCAGAGATCCTTAGCCCCAAACAAGCAGCAACAATCAGGTGAACACTAAACAAAAAACGAGGCACATGTGAGTCTGGCAAACTGAACTCATGCACATTGGCAAGAATCAGCTATGCAAGAGCTGCCCACGCTAGAGGGGCACAGATTAAAGGGTAGAACTTTAGGAAGTGCTTCCAGGCATGCAGGTAATCATCCAGAGATGAGTAAGAGCAGGGACAGGAAGCAGTGGCAGCTGGTACAGGAGCACGTGAGCTGCGCTCACACCATCAACCCGGGCAGCACATGTGGGCTCCCAGGGCAGAACCACACCCTGGTGACAATGGGCACTGGATTGGCAAGCCCTGCTCTGAGACCTGCCACCCAGCAAAGAAAACTCCTGGAAAACATCTGAGCAATGTGTGCTGGGGATTTGTACTGGCACAAGACCATGGCCAAGTGCCCCAGCACAGGGAAAGGAGGGTCCCTGCAGCAGCTTGGGATGCTCTCCAAGCATCCCATTTAAGCCAATAAACTCCACAATTTTACAACAAACTATACAGGGAGTTGCATACACGTCTTGCATATGTACCCTGGGCATCCCCAGATATCTGCAAAGATTAAGGAACTTTGCTGTCCCACATTCTGAAATCCATACCATGAACTCAGACCATTGGAAAAATGGCACCAATGGCATCCTGCTTCTGTTGGGGATGCTGCCATTTTAATGCAGTTTAAAAATGCATGTTGCTGTTCCCACCTCCTCCATCTCTCTTCATACTTCCTCACTGCACTTCCCCCAGTCACTTCAGCACATCCCTATACATTCATTCATCATCCTCCCCAAGCCTCCTTTATTGGCTCCTGCTTTGTATTTGGTGTCCCCAGACATTTCTCTTCATGCTCAAGAATAACCAGAAAAATAAACCTGTAGAAGAACATAAAATTGCCTTTAAAGTAAAAACATATTACTCTGAGACAGCTCAGCAGTATGTCACTATCTAACTAATGAGCATCCTTATTTTCTAACCCATTTGCTTTATTTGCAAGCCTTTGAAGGCCAGGCTGTGTAACCTGGGAGATAGAACGGGTGAACAAGCTCAGATGGGCCAAATATCCATTACTAGAAAGACTCAGAAGTACCTTCAAGGACAAGAAATATGGAGGTGAGTGGTAGAGGTGGTTAAGGAGAATACTCAGCATGTATTATCAGGTGAACATTAAGGCATTAGCTCCTGCTCCAGAAAAAAAAAAAAAGACTATTCTAAGTTCCCAGAGCTCATAAACTCTAAAAGGTTCCATTGATGTAATTTCTCTCCCCCTTCTTCCTTTCCTTTCCTTTCCTTTCCTTTCCTTTCCTTTCCTTTCCTTTCCTTTCCTTTCCTTTCCTTTCCTTTCCTTTCCTTTCACTTCCCCTTAC
>VWZV01016535.1:3474095-3506555 GCA_013397155.1 Irena cyanogastra
TTTCCTTTCCTTTCCTTTCCTTTCCTTTCCTTTCCTTTCCTTTCCTTTCCTTTCCTTTCCTTTCCTTTCCTTTCCTTTCCTTTCCTTTCCTTTCCTTCCCATTCACGTACCCAGAGTTTGACAAAATTGCAGCTGAAGTTCCAGGCTGCCGGCTGTGACTGCTGAGCCTTCCCCTCCGTGCTCATTTGCACAAGGCTTTAGCAGACTGCAGAGTGCCATCTAGACGGAGGAAAGAGGATGTGCTGCGAGTCAGCCAGCTGGAGGTAATAAATCCTTCAGGGGTGCATCACAGAATGCCTACAAGATGCTTTGCAGAACAGCTCTTTGCACACTGCAGATGTTTTGTGGCAATTTTTTTGAAGTACTGAAATCCTCCGGTGGCTGAATGAGCAATGGTCTCAAATGGCTTGTGGGATGAGATGAGAGCCCTTTTAGTTTAGCATTTGAATATTTATGCGTTCTCATACAGAAACATTTTAGCTACTCATTTTTTCCAGGCTATTTAAGGTTCAGATGACCACTGAATCAGGACCATTTTTAATGCTGGGCTTCCAGAGAGGGCCTCATCAAAGGACACATGGACCTGAATGGGGCATTGCATGCAAATTCATGAATTTTTTATGTTTGTGCAAATATTTGCCTATGGAGAGGCATTGGAAGGCATAGACTCCATGAGCTGTGAATTTTTAGCAACAGGGTAGAAATCTTGCCTATATCATAAGTGGAAAAATATTAATCTGAGATGACCATAGAGATGTGGTGGGAAGCAGGTGCTGCAGCAGAAGAGGCCTGCTCCAAGGGACACTGTTTCCACAAACCTGTGGTAAGAAACCAAACTAAATCAACACCAAATTTCTGCTATCCTGTGTCAAGAAAATAGCATTCTCATCTCTCTAATAGTATGAAAAGTGCAGGAAAGTCTCTCCTAAGCTCATACATTTCCCTTATACCCAACTGGGCACAATCACTGCCAATGCCAACCACCTCACAGAACACCAGCAGCTCCATAGCCCTTCACAAACAATGCTGAAATGCAGTGACCTCCTAAACGTGCTTGTGCAAGAAATGTGCCTTTGCTGCCCAGAACAGCCCTTCTGGTTTAGATGAGCCTGAGGAAAAGCCAGTGCTTGTGAAGGTCATCAAGGAGGATAAAGTTCCCACAGACCTGCTTGGGCAGGAATGCAAGTCCTGCTGCCCCATCATCTTTGTTAAATCCAGCATGGAAATCACTCCACTGCACCTTGCTGCCTGCCCTTGCCCAAGCTGACAAGATAACCTCAGGAAAAACTCAGCAGAAGGCTGAGCTGGGGACACAGCAGGCAGAATAAATGTGTTCACCTTTCTCCTGTCAAAACCCAACCTGACAAATTCACGTTTAAACTAAGCAGCATGGAAACAGACCTGTGAAATGGTTTGGGTTAGAGGGAACCTTAAAGATCATCTTGTTTCCACCCCGCTGCTATGGGCAGGGACACCTTCCACCACCCCAGGTTGCACCAAGCCCCTTCCAGCCTGGCCTGGGACACTTCCAGGGATGGGGCAGCCACAGCTTCTCTGGGCAACCTCTGCCAGTGCCTGCCCATCCTCACAGCAACAACAGCCAGAGGATGCCTCATATCAAGAGTCCATATTTAAGAGACAACAGCACAAAGCTGCCCTTGGAAGCACAATCATTTCTTTGGGAGTTATAAAACCAGGCACTAGCACAGTGATGTAATAAATAATAGAACCTGG
Source organism: Irena cyanogastra (assembly GCA_013397155.1). Taxonomy (NCBI): domain Eukaryota; kingdom Metazoa; phylum Chordata; class Aves; order Passeriformes; family Irenidae; genus Irena; species Irena cyanogastra. The sequence goes on from VWZV01016535.1 coordinate 3,475,830, forward strand.
TGAATAATGCAAATAAAACATTTTCTCTTCCTATTTTTCATGTTTCTAAATATATTTCCTTCCGTTGCTGTCAGGCCTATTCTGCTTTGCCTTTCACAAATCTTCATGCAGAGCAGAAAAAAATTGCAAAGGACTTGAGAGAGAAGCAAAAGGGCTGCTGTCACCCCTGCCTTGTTCCCCCTTCCTCTGGCACACTCTGTCAGGACCAGGAAGCTGGGGGCTGGATTTAGATTCGGCAGGAAGGCTCTCCCAGCCTGTAATTATGCTGACAGCTCCACGAAAGCTTTACTTTGGGTCTAATTAAGACTTACTAGATTTGAAAACAAACAGAACTTGGTTCTTTCCAGTATGATAGATCCTCTACATGTGCAAAGCAAAAAGGTGAAAATGAAAAAAGGATGGAAATGCAAGGAGGAGGGGAAAAAAAAGAAAAAAAGAGATCTGTGTCCAGGATTTTGAGTCAGGGCATGGAGCCCTTCATGAGCATCACCATTGGAGATGGTGGGATGGTGGCCAGAGGGACAGAGCCTGACTCAGAGCTCCTCATCCTGTGGTTAGGGGCCACTTGCACATTGCTCCCCAATATACTGTGGTAAATGCTGTGAAGCAGGAGGGAAATTCAGCCTTTCAGAGTGTCTGATGGCTGAGAGATGGGGCAGGAGGAGAGGCAGCACATACAGGTTCTTGGGGTGAAGGGCTTCCACAGCTGCAGGAGAGAATGCCAACCCGAGCTTGCTTCAGTCAACATGAATGTCACCTTAGTGTGTGTACTGAATACCTAATGTCGGTGCAGAAAAAGGGCACTAAAGCAGAGTTTTTCAAAAAGACACTCACAGGAGCTGCACCAGACACCAGCAGATGAAGTTCAAAGGAAAGGGGCAGGCTCCCACCTGGTGCAAGTGGATTTCCCTTTCCCCAGAGAGACACAGACAATAAATGTATTTCATTCACTCTTTTTCATAGGCTCTTTTCTTACATTAAGAGCAGAAGATGATGAGAGTGCCTGCGCTGAGTTGCAGTAAAAATCCGTCCTTTGGCAGCGTCTGGTTGCGGAGCCCAGCACAGCTGCTGGAGTGCCAGTGCCCTCTCCTGTTCAGTGTGCACCAGCTTCCCTGCTCGTTCCACAGCATGTCTGCACGCCTTCCGAGGCTGGGGACACATTCCCAGCCTGACATCCTGCTAACAGCCCATTAAAAATGGTGTTTATAAGGTTAAGGGAAATGTGAAAATGCTGCAGAACTTCTGTGGACGCTGTGTCCTCTTTGCTGCAGTCCAGAAGAGTTATCACTTGCATCGGGCCATTTAGGAAGAAATAATCCTCAAACTATCCCATGTCATTATGTACAGCAGGTTTGCATCTTCTTTCCAGCACGTCTTCAATGACATCCACTTTTACTCTGTGTGACTGTAACTTGAACTCCAGCTACTGCCAAATGTATTCACAAAGTCACAGAGGAGGAAACCGAAGCCAAAGGGAGTCATCAGGGATCTGACATTGGAGTTTATCCTCCCACCCTACCTGGACAATTTTCCACACTTTTTACACTGTCATGTAATTACAACAGCACAGATTTATCATCATTTTACCACAGTATTAAAAGCAATGGTGCTGCTACAAAGTTTTTCCAAACAGCTCTCTTCTTAGCCCAAGGATTTCTGAAGGGCAGCTGCGATGAAGTTTTCTGGTCTGATATTATTAAGTATCCTAAGGCAACTGAAGGAATTAAAAGAATGAGTAGCAAACCTTTTCACTATTGGAAAGTGAGAATAGTCCCAGGGACACTGTCCCCAGATGCCTTTAGAATTGTTCTTGATGTGCCAACAGAGGGAACATTTTTTCCTCCTTCTGAATCACCACTGCCTGGAGCCATGCTGTAATGTGGGAATTCCAGCACCAGGCTACTACAATGAATTAAGGTCTCCAACTCCCATCCTGAGAGAGCTCACACTTAATGACACATGATAACACAACCCTTAATGGCTTAAAACTAAGACAAAAAGAACCCAAGGCACCTCAAAACAAACTCAGCTGAGCCAGGTTTCTGGCAACAGCACTGCAGACTGAGCAGTTCCCCATTCAAACAGAATTTCTTAGCTCCTGACCTGTCCTTGCAACCCCATTAATTACCTTTCATCCTGCCTCCCCTCAGTGCCACAGGGCTCACACAACCTCATATCCCCAGGGGCCAGGGCTACAGCTCAGGAAGGAGAGGGTGACACACAAACTGCTGAGACCACCCCAGCCCTACCCAGAGCACGTTAACCAGGATGACAGAGACAAGCCTGATCAGCTGAATACCTGGAGAGCAAAAAACACCCAAGTTAAGCAGAGCAAGAACATGTTTAGCACATCTCACCTTTAGGAAGCTTACAAGCACCCTTGAGCAGGAAGGAGGAGCTCCTTGAGACCCTGCTGGGCAGAGCATGGCTTTGATGGCACTGCTGTCACCAGCACCAAGAGAAATTGCCCTACAGGGAGACAGGGGTGGACAGTACCTCCTGGCAAAGTCAGGCTCTCCTCCTGGGGGTGCTGGGCCATCTGAAAGCTAAATTGCTCTAATTGGTGCAATATCAGTTTGCCCAACTGAAAACCAGGGCTCAGGTGAGCTGGCAAAAACAGCTCACCCTGTAAAGTGGCTCTCGTGTCCCTCTCACTGTCTCAGTTACTCTCACCAGCACCGGCACCAACCAGCAATGGATGACAAGAACAGGGTCTCTGATCATAGATGGGCAACCTGACATGATGTGTTATTTCTTATAGTTCCTCTACGTTTTTCTCCAAGTAAAATTAATAAGATCAGACAAAATTTCACACTAAAATATTGCCTAGGATGTTGGTGGCACTATATTTACACAGTATCTCTCACCTTAAAAGATGTATTAACCTGTACAGTAGCTTAAATTAATTCTGCTTTGTGTTCTGGCAGCCAGAAACAACAAATACAGCTGCTCTGCTATCAGCTGCCAGGTCTTCTGCCACTATCCTTCTATAAACCTATTTGCTGGCAGCTTCTGCTGGGAGCAGAGACCTGGTGTGGTGCTCAGAGGGGTCACAGAAGAGCAAGGCACACTGCAGCCACTGGGTGTTACCAGGGTGACATCACAGAGCCCTGCTCCAGCCAAAGAGCAAAGCTCAGAGCACCTGTGCAAGGGCCTCAGTGGTCACACACAGAGGGTACCAACAGCTCCTCACATGCAGATTTGGACATCCCTAACTTCCTTTTTCTGCAACTTAGGTCTATGAAAGAAAACTAATCTGTCCCAGTTTGGATGCTCACACAAAACCCATCAGTATACCAGGGTTTTTCCAATGATGATTTTGGGTTTTGTCAGCTCTTTACACAACATTAATTATGCTCACACTGCAGTAATTAGGACCAGATCTGGAACTTGCTGAAAGCCAGCTGGGAAATGAGGATTTTTCCAAGAACAAATTTTGGGACTCTTACAGAACAAGCAAGATGTTGCACCAAAGTAAACTGAAGTTCAGAAGACACTAAAGGTGTTTCTACACCACAAACTGTATTGGTTGGAGCCTAAAATGAGTTATGCAAATGCAATGATTTGTGGCTTTTACTCCAAACTCCCAGTTTACAGGAGCCCTACTATACCACTTTGAGGAAAAGCCCATCAAAGCACTTCCATGTTCATCACCTGTGGATGCCAGACTGCTATGGGAGCAGGAAGCAAAGTCCCATACTTCTGAGCAAATCAGTCCCAAAGTAAAATCTGAAAGGAAAGCCATACATCCAGGAGCCTACCTTTATTGAAATGCACCTTCATCAGGCCAGTGATGACCAGTTTCAGGTCAATTTCATCAGTGAAATCATCTCCTTTATGTCAAAACCATCAGGTTTGGGGTCTTCTGGCCTGAAGCAGCAGCAGCAGCTGAGCTGGAGCTTCCTAGAGCAGGTTGATGTGCTGTAGGTGTGGGTATCCCCTCCTCCTGCAGGGCACCAGCCAGGTTAACCCTGGGGAGGATGGAGCCATCCTTCAGGAGGTGACACACACCATGACACTCCAGGTGGGCACGTCCTCTGCAGCTGAGGCTCCTGCTGTGCCTCCACATCAGACAGTGCAGATCCAGCACAGGCTCTGTGGCAAATCCACCCCACAACTCTGGTCCAAGCTCTGCGTGGCTGCTAAGGGAAGCTGCTGAAGGTTTCCTTTCTGTGGGACACAAACATTAATTAACCAATTACTTTAAAGCCATTTTTGGCACTAAAGGTCTCTCCTGAAATTCCTAGTTATAGCTGATGCCTGTAGCTAGCAAGCTGCTTTTCTCCCTGCTGATATTCACTCTTGCTGAGGCACAGTGTCACCACTGCAGGGACACCACCATTCCCCACAGTCCCCATCCAGAAAGCCTCCTCAGTGAAGCACCCTCTTCTCTTGTTTTGTGGCCCAAAAGCATCACTTCAAGGTATGATATAACTCTATAAATCAAGATACAATGTATAATTTGGTACTTGTGATAACCAAATTGCTTTCATAACGAATTGCTAGCAGCCTCTGAAATCTCTAAATACCCAAAAGTAGAAAGCATTTAATTGGAGTCTGAGTCACTGATGGGTTTTGGTCCATCTGGAATACTCAAACTGAGTATAGTAGATACATCCGTAGATACATCCGTATCCAGTAGATACATCCGTATTAACAAATAAGAAAAGAAGTCAAGTCCCAAGCACACTGAAATCAATACAGCTTTAAATCTACTCATCTGAGATGAATCTAAAACCATCACACATTAAAAAGTGCCAGCTCAACATTTTTCTAGGAACTGAATCACCTTCCCACCAGGACTCCAAAGAGTGTTTCAGAGAAGTGGAAAACGTCCAAGAAGCCTTAAAAAATGGGGGAAAACTCAGGGTGGCAACAACGAGTAATTTCTGCCATGTACTTCTAAAGGTAAAGGAAAAACAGGGACTATGCAAAAGAAAATTCAGGGAACTACCCACTGAAGGGCTTCTTTCTGCTTTCTTTCAAAGGGAAGAATATTTTATTTCAACTTCACATAATTTTAAAATATGAAGAAATAAAAAAAGAAACCAAAACAGTGTAGCAAGCCAATTAAGTAAATACTGGCATTTACTAATATTTATTGATGGTAGGTAAATAGTGAATCCCAAAGCCTTGGTGTAAAACCAAGTAGCTCTAAATCTGCCCCACTGCACACAGCACTACAAGCCCCAGACATGTTCACCCCAGTATTATTCTGCATGTTTAAAGTCATGTCTCCACTCCTGAGCACACTCTAAGGTTTGATCAATCCTACATTTACATCGAAAGAGCAAAATGCTGCAGTAGCTGTGTAAAGAATTGATTTGTAAGAAATGAAGGAGGGAAAGTTACCTGCATGGACTAATAACTTTATAAGGCTTCCCAAAACAACATGCCAAAGCATTTGAAACTATAGATCTTCTAATATCTGATCTATAGTTCATTCTACAGCCACAGCACATGAAAAATATGTCAGAATCTGTGCTCTAAGTTGCTGAAATTCATCAGAACCAATAGGAAACCTGGAACAAGGCATAGCTCCCACTGAGGTGAAAACACCAAATTCCTGCTGGCCCTTTGGTGGACTTTGTCTCACAAGTGTACACTATGGACTATACAGATAATTTCAATACAGGCTTATTTAAAACAATGAAAAGATTAGAGGATGTGAGGGAAGAAGAGAATGACAGAAATGGTGAGGTATTGCTGAGTGAAAGCAGAGTAAGGAGGTACCACAGGGGGGCACAAGGGGGAAACAATTTGCCACAATAAGATGCAGATCCACAGTTTTAGTTCCACTTATAGAAATGGTTAAACATAAAAACATAAAAAACAGTTTAAAAAATATACTTGTTTGTTTGTGGCAGCCGTGTCTCATGTTCTCAAGTCCACATGCATCTCAAGGGCCACTCCTTCAATCAGGAGGGTCACAATAACACAGCCGTGCTGTTGATCTGGATTACTCTGTGCCTGTTTCATCCATATCAAGGGTGGCAAACAGCCCTGGCGGCCCCTCACCTGGCTCCAGGACAGATGGGAGGAATTTCACACTGTATGTAACTTTACTTAACCAGTAATTTGAGCTCAGAGCTTTACCTTTCCAAGGTAAGCTCAGGGAAAATCCACGTGGTGACAGCACACTCAGCCAGGCTCCAGTTTGCTGCAGAAAAGCGAGTCCTGTTTCCTGGGCTTCACAAACACGGAGTCTGTGGAAATAGTCTGTAAAATGGGATTTCAGTTACACCTGAGCTGGAACTATTAAAAAAAATTCCTTTTGCTTTGAAGTCCTTGATGCAGGGCTAGAGCCATTAGTGCAGATTCAGGCTCAGGAAGTATTTTAGTTTGAACTGAACATCTGTTCCCTCCCTGTGCCCCTCAGGCTGGGCAGGAGCCAGCCTGGCTTTGGCTCACGTTCCCTCTAAGTGTGTGTAAAAACTTCTTGGACTGGCAGACCAGACCTGTTTAACACAAAAACAAAAGCGGCAGTACGGCCCGGGTGGAACACATGCCACAAGTTTGCTTCAGAGGGGCTTCAGCTCAAAGCCACCACGGGCATCTCTGACCCCTGGCACACACCCCGACAATCTGCACAGGGACCTTTAAACAACAACCAAGCCAACCTGGCCAGCCAGGGGCAAAAGCCTGGCGTGAGCCCAGGGCTCCCTGCCAGCCCCAGCAGTGTCACTGCACCTGCAACACCAGGGAGCTCACGGCAGCGCCAGAAACCAAACCGCCGCGTCCCCACACCTCAAAACACTGCTCCTCTACGTTTGCACAGCTTTTTCCTTGCAATGATACCTTGTAGTAAGGTGCTACGTCCATGTTTAACCCCAAACGTGGCTCAGGCCTGGCAGCTGCGCTGGGCCCCGGCCTGGCTGCCATGAACCCTTTGGAGCAAACCCTGCAGAGCAGGCTGTGGACAGTGTGATAAGGCCATGGACAGTGTGATAAGGCTGTGGACAGTGTGATAAGGCCATGGACAGTGTGATAAGGCCCTGGTACAGTGTGATAAGGCCCTGGCACAGTATGATAATGCCATTGGCTGCCCATGGCCTGCACCGAGGCTCTGCTGGCTCACACTCTAGATGGCAGCAGCACCCAAGGAATGGGCTGGGAAACCCAAATCTGTCCATGCCTGATGGGGTTTCACATTCACATAAATCCCATCTGAAGGCTTCCATCTAAAAAGAAATTCCTCTGGAAACCTGCACAAAAGGAGCATGATGTGAACACAGAGCGTTTCTGGAGGCTGGGAACCAGGGTGGCAGATCCCCTCACGCCAGCACGGCAAAGACAGAGCCAGCTCTGCCTGCAAAGATCACACACACAGTCTGCTCTTTTCTGTCACCAACACACTCTTCTGGCACAGTAATGGCAACAAACCTGCTGTGAAGGGGTAACTGGGAGGGCTGAACCACCGGGGAGGGATGACACCCTCAACGTGGGGAAACCTCGGCCTGTTTCTCTGTGTAGTCCTTTCTAAGTCATACCACACCTTACAACAATGTCTCGTTTCAGTACCGGGGCACCCCTCCCCAGCTCCCTGATGGCTCCTCAACAGCCGGGCAAGAGGGCAGTCCCAGTGCAGGAGCACAGACTGGCACTGGCACAGGGCACACAGGGGGACAGGGCTGTGTGGGACAGCGCTGGGCAGCAGGAGCTGCAGGGCCATTCCCGTTGCATCCCCCAGGAGCAGTGCATGCACAACCTGTCGGGATTTTTCCAGGACCACGGGGCAGCAGGCAATGCTGGGTGCCATTCCCATGCTGACACACAGGACAGGCACTGCACAGCGCCCGCTTCACTCTGCAAGGTGTCAGAGACCTCCGGAGAGTCCAGAAAAGTCAGCTCACACCAGACTCCTCTCTCCCTGCTGGCACTACCTCTGCTCTCCAATGCTCTTGCAAACTCTGCAGCACTGCAGTCAGGGCTGCAGTGAATTCCTGGGAGTTCACTCTATTCCACCCCTCATTCTGAAGAAACATTAATACTTTAGCATCAATGACTATTGATTTTCTTTTTCCATCTTGCATTTCTTGAGCACATCCTGTATGGAAACAAATTTGAGAGAGAAGAAAAGAGAGCAGATAATGTTGTTTAATTTGCAACGTATTACCAGTTTCATGAAGTGAAATGCTAAGCCTGGACTTTTCCACATGGATTAAGTGTCACTGTGGCAGGAATGAACACAACACATCTACAAATGAAAGCCAGAATGAGATACAAGTAGCAGAAGTGGGAAAGCATCACTCCATCCACTGCCTCACACATCTCCCTGCAGCAATCAAGGCACCAGCCTGCCCTGCTGGGCTAGGCAGTGCCACAGGTTTTACCACATTACCTGAAAAGCATCTTGGCCATCTTGTCACCCATTTTGCTGCTGTCTGAGAAGAGTTAACTTCAGGCTAGATATTTAAGAGTTACTCTTGTATAATAAAGTCATGATTATGGAGATTACACCAGCTCTACTGATATATTTGAAAGTTCAAACACAAGAAACACACAGAGCACTAGAACAAAAAGTGACAGTTTCATGCCCAAGGGCCTGCAAAGTTGCCTTTAGCCACTGAGAAAGTAGGCAAAGTAGGCTGTCAGGATGGATTTTGGTCTTTATAAAGGCAAGATGACAGCACACTGTGCTTCTAAGGATACAAATACAGCTAGTAAATTCAAGATTTTCTGTTGCACAGTTCTGTTCAGCTGATTATCTTTGGAGTCCAGCAGCTAAAAAAAACATTGATTCCCCATCAGCCAGAGGAGCAGGCAAAGGCACAGGGAAGCAAACCCACAGGGGAGGGACACGGCCCTGCCATCACACAGGGCAGAGCATCTCTTGGCACAACCTGCTGGATGCCAGGCTCCAGAAGAAAATCTGGGCTAAAACACAAGAAGCAGAACTCCAGACCGTGGGAGAGCCAGGACTCCTTCCCCACACCTCGGGCTGCCCATACCACCTTGCCTTTTCTCTGCCTGCTAATACAGGAACAAATGCTGCTTTTTAAAAATATTTAGGCAGTAGCTGTATCACTGCCACATTATGGGCATGCTCCCAAGAAACCAGGGGCTCCACCACCACGTGGGACTCAGGGGACACGAGATCTCTGTAATCTTGGACAGGATTCTCGCCTCCTCCTCTCTACCTGCACCCTGCAGAGATCAGTGAGCTGCAGCACAGCCACTGCTGGCAGGTTCACCCCTCTTCTCTCCTGTGAGGCTCCAGCATGGGAAGAAGCTCCTCCAGTTCATTCCCAAGCAGTGGAAATTGGCAAGGCTCCACAAAGCAGCTGAAGATCTGGCTCCACTTGATAGTTTTATCTGAGATCATGATGAGCTTGACTAGAGGGTGCCAGCTGGATTGCTCTGGGGAACCATATTTATAGATAACACTTGAAAGGGCAAGTTCAAGGTGATGGCCGCTGGTGGGCCATTTTTGTATTCCTTCAGGAGATCCTTATTCACACCCACTCAAGTGCTTGCCAGGCAGGTTGGAAAGGCAGCAGATGAGAGCTCCTGGTGCTTTGTGCTTTCTTCAGCCTCCTGGCAGGAGCCCTGCCACCATCTTGCCCTGCACCACAGGCCACGGACAGCTGACACGTAGCTGCACATTCTTCAGACCAAACCTTCATTTTTGTGGTCAGAGCAGTTTGGGTTTTTTTCTCAGAGCAATGAGATCCTCAGTGCAGCAACAGCAGATCACCACTTTTTAGAGCTATCACTTGCTTGCCTCTGAGCACAGCACTTGTTACTTGACTCTGGGCATTTCGTTTCACAAAGAACATTGCAAAATCACTGGCAAGAAACACCTGATGAATTGTTTTTGTTTGCTGAAGGACTGGTTTTCAAAGGGGTAAAGGGACTAGGCATAGCATCTAAATAATCCCAAGGGCTCTTTGCACTGCTTTAAAAAACTTGGGAGATATTTTAAAGCATCAGCATCACTCCCATGAAATCCCCTGTGACACAGAGATGCCTCCACTGAGCCTAAACCACAAAGCAAAGCCATAGGCTTAAAAAGGAGAAAGGACTCCCCTCCAAACCATTGCACCAGGGCTTTATTTGGGAACTTAGGCCACTTGGCTTTGCATAGCTCTAAGTAATACTGCACGTGGACCGCTGTAAAAATGACTTTTTGAAGTGAACAAAGCCATGCATTGGCAACTACAGCCAACTTTTAACCAGGACCAGCAGGAATACAAACCTACCCCAGCCTAAGCCCAGAGCTATTGCAGCTGAGGGCAATGAGAGCCCACAGGAAAATTCCCTTCACCTTCCAACACTCCTGTACCACCTCTTGCACATCACTTACTCCTTCTATTTTTCAGCATCTCCTGCTGACCACCTCTGCACAGTCTGGGCTCACTCAGGCATTGGAACAACTTTCAAAAATCTTAATTTCTGGAGATTTTAGGCTGAAATAGAATAACTAATCTGGGGTCTATTTTTCATATCCCAGGTTTATGCAAAACAATTTCAAGACGCCAACAGCCCACTTGGTGCTTTTCTGAGACACTGCCCAGTAAGCAGAAAGTTGTATCCGGTGTAAGTTCAGGGTTAGGGTCTCTCAAAAAATCATAGAAGAAACTGACATAACAACATTTAGAGCCTTAACTGATCATGTATCTAATCCTCAGTGTTCTGGCCTTTTCACTCTATTAGTTGCCAACCTGCCAGAACATGAATGAGGATAATAATAATACAGAACCACTGAGAAACTTTTAATTGGAATTTCAGCCCTTAGAAAATGGCATTTTTATGCCTTTATCAGAAGCAGGGTCTGGCAGATGTTCTCCTTCCTTTGCAGGGGATGGTTCCATCAGGCAACACAAACTCCCAGCACACACCTGCACCTTCACAATCCAGCCCAAATCCACCCAGTTCCTTCAAGGCTCATCAAAGGTGCAAGATGGAGACAAGAAATCCACCTAGTCAAATTTGGGATTGGTTTCTGCTTTGAAGGGCTACCTGTACTTAGTAGTTGCAGTTTTGATGACAATCTTTATGCTTCCAGAGGAGCATGCGCCTCATAGGAAAGCAAAATTCATCTGTTCTTGCCCGTGGTCAGTGTTTTCAGCAACAGGTATGGCTTGGCAGCAAGGACAGCAGTGCCTTTTACCCCCTCACAGATAAAACTGTGTTGAGAAGGTCAGGACAGAGCAAATCTTAGACTAATTGAGGTGGAAAGCAAGCCTGGGAGGTTACCTGCTCCAATCTCTGCCCACAGCAGGTCCCAGAGCAGGATGGAGTCTGCAGTATCTTCAGGGGTAGAAGCCCCACAACCTGCAGGCAATCCAAGATTATGTTAACTTGGAAAAACCACCACAAATTATGTAAAAGCACTTACCAGAAACACCTGGACCTTCAGACAGGCTGTGTTCAGCACAGGGAGAAGCTTCTTGGGTATGGTCACACACAGGAGGAAGAAAACCAATGCAGACAAGGCTCGTGGGTCAGGAAATCAGGAAAGATCAAGTCAACCTGGAAACTTACTCTGAGGGAACTCTCAGGTCTTGTGTTGAAGGTATTAAAGACCCAGTCATTGGGATTTAAGTATGTTGAACCCATTTTTCTGGAAAATTTCTGCACAGGACAGATGAACTGCTCATATTTTGGGATACGCATCTAGGCCTAAGGAATTCTGAATTCTGGCAAGATTACATCAGAAGCTGTTACAGAGCGAGCAGTCGCAGACAAATCAAATTTTAATTAATAATCTCATGCTCCAAATGAGCTGCATCCCTGCACTGTCATCTGGAAGCACACAAGCCTCTGCAGGTACAATATCTAGCATATCTTCAACAGATTCCTGCTCTGAAAACTGCAGTCACTTAAATCAAAGGCTTTAAAATTCATTTTAGCAGCAAGACACGCATCTTCAGTGATTCACATTAAGGACAACAGTTTCTCCAGGGAGAGGAAAAAGCCTGCCTACTCCATGGGAGATCACAGATGCTCTTTCACAGGAAGTAATTTTAATGTAGCCAGGAAAAAAACAGGTTTCACTGAGTGAGCTTTTTCAGCAGAAAAGCTTAGAGATGAAAGCAAAAATACAAATTACAGTTCCCTCAGCAGAATAAACAGTAGGATTACTAGCATGGCATTCAATGCAAGTCTCTAGAAGATGGTCCCCCTCAGCTGAGTTCACTCACCTCTAAGCAGAAACCACGTATTTCTTTTTGTTTGGGCTTTCAAAGAGAATAGGAAAACAGGTGTTAGAACAGTTTTGTTGAAGACAGCATTAGTTATCTTCAGCTGTTCTCTATGAAATAGATACACCAATATCACTCTTGCAAACTTATGGTAAAGCTCTCTCCCCAGAGCTTTGAAATTTTAAATATATTCAAAAAAGCACAGCAGGTATTTTTTAAAAACAGCCACAAGACTGGCCTAAAGCATGCCAAAGATACACAGATTTTTGTGGTTTGAAAGTTATGTAGAGACCATAATCTTGCAGAGTGGTAACACTAGAGACTATGAGTTATTAATTATATGAGATTAAGTAATTACTCACTTAAACAGCAGAATTTAGTATTTTCTCTCCATCTTGATATCACATACCCCATAACAGATGGTACTCAAGGAATTCACTTCAAAACAAGAAAGCTAGGTTTAAACAGCAATATGAAAATGGAAATGCCCAGGAAAGCAACAAACTAACCTCTGGACTAGGCAGCAGTGGCCTGTTCTGTGAGCACAGGCACACAGGGCTGCATGGGCAGGAGCTGGACGTGGCCCTGTCGGAACTCCAGTAGAAAAAGAACAAGGTTCTGAGCATATCTACTTTAAATGAAAACATTCTGTATCCTCTGCTTTGATGTTTTGTAAAAAACACACCAAGTGTTCAAAGTACCACAAAAAAAAAATCTCTGTGGCTTGAGTTTCAGAGCTGGAAAAGCATTGTGAGTTTTTCTAAGACGCAATGTTGTTACACCACGACAGCACCAACAGGGACCCCAGGATTCCCCTTCATGCATAGCTTGCTGTTCTGTAGCACCCAGAGACAACTTCACCTTAAAACAAATCTGACAGAACAGTGAGATATTACAAAGTATGATTAAGACTGGTCTTGCATGCTGTTTCAACCCGCTGATTGATACATTTAACACCAAATGTTAAGATTTTCTACAAGGCAGTGTCTGCCCAGGGAGATGCTGGTACTTTGTGCACTTCCCCCTCAAATCCCATTGTGGCCAATGAACAGTTCTGGTGTTCCACAGCCCCCGGTAACTGCTGGGACAGCAGCACCACTGGCCAAAGTCACACGGGAAATGCTGCAATCTCACTAGCCACAGAGAAACATCTCTTATAAAACCCCCAGAGCCAGGTGATGCTTGCCTCCTACACAGGAGGGACTCTGGCTGGTTTATTCACTGCATCCCGTATGTGTGTTCCTTTGGGGACAGTCTGAGAGGGCCGCAGTGGGACCAGGGCAGCAGAAAGCACCAGTGTTGACTCAGGGCTGAGGGAATTCCTGCATCGCTCCCCAGGAGCCCCGTGCTCAGACAAGGAGTGCCAGGGCCTTCCCCTACCTTGCACAAGCAGAGACTCTGGAAGGAGCACCCACAGGGCCCCCCGCGGCTGCCACACACAACCACATCAGCCCCACCTGGTGCAGAGAACTCCACAGAACACATCAGATGTGCATTCCTCACCTCTGCCAAAGGATTACTTAGCTCTAGGCAAATAATCGAAAGATGTTGGGTTTTAGAAGCCGTTTAAGAATCTTTCTAAATTCCTGTTGGAACATTTCAGTGGCTAAGTAAGTGAAAAAATGTTAACATTAATTTAAAAGATACTTTCTAACCTTGAAAGCCCCTATAAAATAAAGGTTTCCTTCATAATGGAATTCTAAAAACTGCTGATAAAGCAAGTGGGAAATAGTTTGCAGGTTTAGGGATACCCACATGAAGCAGGAAATGCTGCTAATTAAAGCATCTGATTTCACTCAAGTCCAAAGAGTCTTGCAAAAGACTGGAAAGCTCTGCTACTGAAGTCAACACCACTTAACTTCCTAAACTATGCCACTTAAATCTCTTTAAAATGCTTTTTAGTGATGTTGAAGTCTGCAGAACATCTTGTACAAATGTAGTACACCCCAATTTTTTCTACCATCCTTAGTCCAAAGGAGACAAAACAAAAGCCTGTGTGTAAGCTACCACCAAAGTGCATTATAGTCCTGACCCGCACAACCAAGGCAGCCTGACAGCTCACACTAATCACATCTTGTCTGGGATTACCCATGGGCTGTATTTTCAGAAACTTAAAAGAACTACGAAGCAGCCTGATTAGTTGTATTTTTTTTTTATTAGGTTTATTATGACTTAAGAGTTTCTATTACTCCAGCTGGGTAAACCACATTTGAAAGTAAGTTTAACTGCAGGACTTCAATTTCAACCAAAATCATTTTTGCATTACTTTATTGTAATATAGATTTAAATTGAACATTTAAAACTTACTTCATTAATAAGCAAGCCAAGCTCAGTAGCTTCAGTGCAGATGTACTTTATGTAACTGCCGCACATTCAGGTTAGATTGGATGTACACCGAGAAGAGACCGGGCTACTGCACGAGTCAGAGGAGAAAGCAAAAGTAAGCACCATTTTTACCAAACAGTTCTCCAGTCAGTGTTCCCTACTGAAAACCAACTCACTTCTGGCTCCAGGAGCTACAGTTTGGATAATAGCTGAAAGCTATTTCCAGAACATCAGTTTTCTACACTGGCACAAGAAATAGTCTTCAAAGCAACAGGTACTGGACTTATTTTTATTTCTTTTTTTAAGAGACAACCTGTTCTCCTGTGTTTATCAGGTGAATACATGCATTTTTGATCACTCTGGCAGAGGTCAAAGAGCAAACAACAGTTGGGGCTAAATTAAAAACAATCAGAAGTTGCCAAATATTTAAGGTACAAGCAAAAAAAACATTAATGCAACCAGTTTAATATCAAAGTCTGCTTTCTTTCAAAGAAAAATGACAAATTAAATTAGAAGCCAGAAAAATTTAGTTTTAGATGGTAATAGACTGAATTAATGCTTCAGAGCATTACCAAGATTTATTTCACTGCAAGAAAGTGGAGAAGTAACTTGAACAGGCGCTGTATTCGGGATAGACCAGCAGCACTGCTACAGTTCAGTCCCTGTGTGCAGAACTGATACCAGTATGATGTCACCTTTACCACATCAAGAATAAAGTGTGTTAAAAGTTGCAGAGCATAAGCATCTTACTTGTACAAGCCAGTTAAAAAATAAACAGAACAGCTGAAGAATGGTTCTCACACCCGTCCTTTCTGTTCTGGACTCCACCTTTCTTTTAGAACAGAAAAATCCCTCTGCCAATAGTCTAATAAATACTAACATATATTCAGATACCATCTTCAAAATCTTTGCTGAAAATGTAGTCTCCAAAAGAAACTAGCTTTATGCAGTATTAACATCTTACATAAACAAAACCTTATGAATTGTAGTTAATAGCAGTAACTGAAATTAATGTATACTGAGTCTTCAAGTGATGTGCAAGTTCAGCTATGTAACACAGGTAGGGGTTGGAGCAGTTCTTAGCACTTCTTTCTTTGGACAGTTCTGACAACTGTCCATGAACTACAGAGCCTCTCACTACAGTACTGTGCAACTACTGACATCTTCAAGGGCTCTTCAGTGTAAAGAAATGTGATGGAAGCACCTCAAGGCAAGGAAATCATGCTCAAGTAGAGAGCCTCGAGTATCTCACACAGCATTGCTGTCTTGCCTTGACTACAGACATCGATGAGAGGGCACCAGGGTCAAAAGGGCAAACCTACAGTGAAGTCTGCTTCAAACAGCAAAGATAATACAAAAGAGATCTGACTCCACAAGCATGTAAGCAAAAGTCTTGAAGAGCTGTGTATTAACATGGAGCTCAAGGTGCCTTAAACTTTGCCAGAAACCACAATTTTCGGTACTGGGAATCTAGCATAACTACATTTAATCCCAGGATCAGCCTATGCTTCCAGTTAAAGCATGCATACCACCTCTCTAAATACCCTTTCCCAACGTGCAGGGTTGGAACTCTTCTTTTCTTATTCTTCCTGTGTTATCCCTTTCCAAGGCAGAGATTTAGAGGCCATAAAGCCAGAGCTCTCCACCAAAGACTTTCTCCCTCTACGTACAAAAATAGTCAGGACACTCCAGACTGACATGTGTTCTTCCCCATTCAGAAACAGATTTGCAGCAGATCAGTCTTGATCTCTAGTTCAGTTTTAGACTATGCTTAAGTTACGGCAGCCAGAGTTCAATCCTATGAATGTAAGCTAAACACAAAAAGAAAGCCATTTATCCTTTTTAATTCATGCTTACAGCATGTTTATCCAGAGTTTTATAATCAACTTCCAGTTTTAAATTATTTTCTTAGCACTTCACAGAACTGCATGTCACTCCCTCCTAAAGGGGATGGCATCACAGAATCTTGTTTAAGTTAGTCCAAGTTTCCACATGTGACCAGAAGTCTTACTTGTTAGAACACACTCCTTTTCCAACTATTCCCCACATTCCCTCTCCTCCCACCCCTCCCCAGCAATGGGCAATTACTTCACAAGAAATGTAAAATAGGATATGGGTGTACACAAAACCTACCCTTCACTAATACTGAACAGAAAAGCCTATTTTCCAATTACAGGACATTTTTCTCTAAATTTAGGTCAGCACTGGTGCAGTCTGCACTGTGTATGATTACCACAAGGATAATACCAATAAGTACATATATTTTCTCAAACTGATTTAAAAGCCTATGAAGTTAATTGGGGAAAAGTTTAATATTGCTACTTCAGAGCACTAGAACACACAAAGTGAACCCAATAAAGATCCTTGTATTGATTCAATATTAAGTATTAATTGCATGACCATCATAGCACCTCTTTACATTATCACACAATCACCAGAATTATCAACTGCTTTTAAAACTAAAAAGGGTACAGTCCAATATTTATAACTTGCACACTGTTACTATACAGAAACTAGGTGCATGGTACAGTGCTGCAAAAATGGAAGCCTGCAGTTTTGACAAAGATGCCAAGTCATGTTGTAGACAATTTCAGTCAAACTGGCAATACTGCTTAAGCAAATACTCAAAGCAGGAAATAAAGGACAAAAAAAAAGAATTCTATAGCCAAATAAACATCTGAAATTTCCTTTCCCTTTAATAATACAAGTAAGGTCACTTAGCCTTGGAACAGATACATGTTCACCTATGATGATCTTGCTAACTACTACACAATATCTGCTGTCCTCTGCTAAGAATATAGTTTAAGAAAGCCGCAGTTACAAGAGGCATCTAATGTAATATCTAAAATTTCCTTTATGGCATTTATTGAATTCTTTGTCTTAAACAGTGAATATGGAAAGATGGCCTCATGTTTCCTTTTCAATAGTACTCTGAGGATCAAGTGGCTTTCAAGCAGCATGGTGGGTTTGAAATTTTTGCAGTTTAGATCATTCTGTTGCGTTTATGAGTTGGTGAGTCTGTAATGACATCGCCACACTGGGCTGAGGTACGCTTTCTAGTTCCACCATTGTCCAAGTGGAGTGCCATTTCTTCTGATATGAAAGTGTTCAAATCAACATCATGGAGTCCATTTCTCCTTCGACTAGCATTGGAGCCACTGCTCACGTGAGTAGGCGAGCCTGGGGTACTCGAGCGAACACTTATACTAGCCATTGCACCACTAAGACCTGGGGAGAGAGAGAAAAAGGGCTTCAGTCAGACAGCACAGAAAGTTCAGTTCCCACGTGTGCCACACAGGATCACACTCAGCCAGATTCCACAGAGATCTTAAAGACATTTCATCTACTATTTGTACCATTCCAGTCCAGAGCACACCTTCTCAGCTTTCAGTCCATGTAATAATCCAGTAATTACCAGAACTGCTTTTTATGACATTAAAAGTGAGCTTATACACCAGGTTGTAACAGCACACTCCAGCAAACTCCATATTAACTCCATAAGCATGACATGCTATTCAAAACATGGACATACCCGAGAGTAGATAATTTCAATTTGAAGGCTTCACACTGGACCAAGAGTTACCCAGCCCTGCCAAGGACTTTCAAGTTTAACTGACCTGGTCTTGTGTCAACACCACCACCCTGCTCCTTTTCACTCCCTGAAAGAAAGTGCAGTACAGCAGCAGGTCTCATACAGGTGCACACCACAGCTAGTTTGTAAATACAAGCTTTTATTTCATGGCTAACACTAACAGGCAACACATTAGTATTATTAAATTCAGAAATGCACTTAAAGAACAAGCAAGGAAAACCACATGACAATCACCCAAAATTTGTTATCAGCAGATCTGATACAAATCACTGTCACAGGTACCCTGCAAATACTTTGGTTTGTATTCAGATCAATAGTGTTTGATTCAAATTGAAGCTTATTTCTTTTAGAAAAAAGGCCATAAAAAGACAACCATGAACTTTCATACTAATTTAACCTTTGCCTTCTGTAACATTACAATTTTACAAAAGTGGGACATGCTAAAACATAAATCTAGTAAGGACTAATACACAAAGGTCTAACTACTCTTCTCTTTTTCCAATTCAGGCTGTATTTGGAGATAAACAAGAGCTCAGAGATAAGACAAACATCTTTGCTATCATAACTTTTTCAAATCTGACTACTAGTACAAGAGTACAGAAACATCTGTTGGCCCCAGGAAAGATAAAGATAGATCTGCATATTTTCTAACAATAAGAACAAGGAAATGTTGAACCGTCCAGAAGATTCCACTCTCAGCAACCTTCAAAACCTTATAGAGCTCTCTTCTCCAGTCTCAAATATTCTACAGTTCTGTCCAGACATCATAAATCTCATATGTGCATTAATTCACATCTCCGTGTACTGTCAAATGAGCAGCCAAAAATCACTGACTGACAAGTCAAGCCTAACAAAACCCAATCCAGCAGCTGCTGGCAGGCCAAACAGGCAACTTCAGAGGCTCTGGGAAGAGAGGACTGCTAGAAGTACATCATCCATCACCAGAAACCTCCGTTAGAAGCTAAAAGTCTAAAAGCCATCTGCAGCAATGGCAGGTTGATACACAAGTCAGGATGGAGCAGGCCAACCAACTTCATTCTATTAAGCATAACTGAATGAACCTTTAAAGCTTTGAACTTGTAACAGCACAGGAGATACTTTACACAGATCTGGCATTACCCAACAACCAACAGACACAGCCACTAATCACTGATTCTTTCTTAGGGCTTTTGCTTACAGCTCCAAGTGGTGCTCAAACAGGGCCCAGAAGCATGGTCTGAACTCCAAGAGGTACCCTGCAGATTTTATTAATAGCAAAATTATGGGTTATTCACAATGCCAGAAAGTATTTAAACAGAAGCAGCTGTTTTAGTGTAAAGGCAACTCAGAAATAGGTTTGTGACAGTATTCTCAGGATTAAGGTCAAGCTTAAATTCAAAACCATTAGGAAAAGAATTTCCCATGTATCTACCAAAGAAAGTAATGCAGCTAAACTTGACAACAAATGTAGGAGAAAAAGCCAATTCCGATACCATATCTTGGATAAACTACTAACATGCATCATTTGGGCAGGTAACAAATCACTTCACAATTCAAAGACATCAGTAGTTTAATTTCAACTGGCATGACATACATCAGAAAAAAAACATTACTTCATCTTGTACATTTAAATTGGAAAAAAAAAAATCTGACAGCATATAGGTGACATTTTTTCAAATCCAAACTGATTGTAGAGATTTCCTCCCACATCCCTATTCCAAGCAAAACTGCTGTGACCACACAAGTTCAGTGCCACTACTTACACTTAAGAGTCAACAATTTACATCACTTATCAGTCATTTACTGGTACACAACTCATACCAAATGAGCAACATAATAATTCAGTTTTATCATGACATCTTTTTACTATATCTAGTGCCCAAGTAAGGGAAGAAAAATTATTCTAAATAAACCCCAAAACTGACCTGTGATGTCAAAAGACCTTTTTTCGCACCACTCAAGAGCTATGTTTTAAGTAGAACCTTTTCAAGTAACAAGCATTCTTTAAAATAGTTGATACAGTTAAAAGATGCATCTGTAACACGCTGCAGCATATTCTAAAGCAGACTGCCCAAGTTCACAAGCAATGCCTAAAGCAGTCACTGACTGAACGGGTAACGCTGAATCACAGTACATTTAAATACACAAACAACCTTCAGGAGATAATTAGAAGTTAAAATCTTCAATCCAACTTGGTGTCTCAGGCAGGAGAGAAGCTCTGAATTAATTTCTACAGATCAGAATACAAGGACATTGCATCACAGCATGGACTTTGAGCTACAGGTTAATCTTGCATCTCACACAGTAAGAGTCATGGCTGGGTACACTTGACAGACTGAGTGACAACCTCTGGCAGTTAACCAGATTACACAGCACTGCCCATCCATTCAGAAGAGCAAAACTGCCAAATGAAACACCCAGATCACAGTTTAGGATTGGCTAATTGAGCTAACATGGAAAAGTCAAAGCAAACTCAAGGCATACATTCAAATATCAAGATTCCACTTCATGGAACCAACATCTGAGAACAATCTGCAATGCTCAAAAAAATTTATTTTTGGTCGACAGGGAAAAGAATGAAGTTTTTCCTTGGGAAGCTGTGGCAAGGCAGAGGAAATCTCAGAAAAACCATTTAGTGTGAATTACTCTGAGTATAAGCTTTCAGCAGACTGAGAGCTCTTCCCAAAGCATCTGAAGTAATAACTGACATTAGGAAGTGGTAAAATTACATGACTGTCAGCAAACACCATTTCCCAACCTCAAATTTCTGTATTGTGATTAACACGGCCTAACCACAGGCACACTGGTTTTGTCCATACAACAGGACAGAGATCCAAACAGCTGCTGAAGTGGCTTTACTTTTCTCACAATCTCACATCCACCTCTGAAGTTGCCCACTCCTTTCTACCTGGGACATCTCCTTTATTCTTTAAGAAAGCCCACATGGCTCTTATCCCCTTTTTGAATTGGAAAGGTCTGAAGTAGAAGGCATATCTCAAACATTTTGCAGGACCTAGTACATTCTCTTTCCTGTCATGTCTTTCATTAACAATAATGTCTAACATTAACAATATGTCTTTCATTTCATAGACAATGATTTTATAAAGAGTTGTATTCTAAAGGTCTTACAGTACTATTAGAAAGAGCTGTGACCAATAGTAGCCAATCTATAAGTACACTCCAAAACAATCAAGATATTAGATTGTGTGACTGAAAGTATGCTTCATGGATTACAAAATACTTAAAACTGTCAACTCAAAATTAGCAAGTTTATCACCACTGGCCTAACAAACTGTAAATGCAGTTTCATCTGCACTACAATCATGCCCATGTACAACTTACTCAGGTCACTATCACAGCATAATATAATGGGTTGCTACTGTTCAACATAGTAATAGTACTAACTATTCTTTTCTAGAAGTTTTAATCAGGAAGCATCAAAAGGAACATTCACACTTAGATAAGTGTGACTAAAGCAGGAATTCGTTCCCAGATAAATACAAAATAGCATGCAGAGATCCTTGTCACTCTTCTGTTATATTCACCCTTTCATAATAGACTCAAAGAGCAAATTTTAGCAGCAGATACCAACGCTCAATTCCATCACAGCTACATATATATACACAACCTTTAAATTAAACTGTGTCAGACCAATCTGAACTCTGTTCTCCCATCCCCTCTTTTACTAATTACTGCTTCTCCACTCTGCTAAGTGCTCCCATTTTAAACTGCACTTCAATATTCTGAGAAGCAAATATGAAGGCCTAGTGGAAATTCAGATTCTTAAGGGGCCAGCCCACACATTACTATGTGCAAGTGTTCTCCCTACCCCAAAGAGACCAAATCACATGAATTATATACATCAACATTAAAGCTAAGGAGAAAAAGAACTAATATTCTCTCATGGTACTGTTGCCCTATTTTTTTTTCCTAAATTCACCTAATTTTTGATTAAGAATGCTCAAGTCAAATGCATTTCAACATTATCACCTCTCTAAGCTTGCTTTTTTCCCCCCTCAAATCACATTTTCTCCCACTATGCTGGGAGGACAATCTGTGAAACATGGAGCACATCCCACAGTAAAGGACATGGGCTGTGCACCAGACTTGGTACAGCAGCTACATCCAGGCACAAAGTGGCCGAGCACGTGGCAGTGTTTGGTAATCCTGTACTGTTAGCTCAGATTGATGTAATTCTGTCATTTGAAACTCATCTCTTATAGAACTGGAAATGTCAATACATATCCAAAGAGTAGATGAAAATATACCCATACTTTCCCTAGCTGTAATGACATTTCAGGGACCAATGGAAGTTAAAAAGCCAACTCTGTAACTGAGATGTTGGACAATAAGGGTATTATCTTCTACTACCACATCTTAAAACAACAAGCATCAGACTGATGCTTCATTAAAGTTTCAGAAAACTGCACTGGCACTTCAGAGTAAAACATCATGTACTACCTTGAGATAACTACTCAGCTTTTCTAAAAGCCTTGAACTTCTTTTCAAATATTCACAGTTAAGTCACCAGCCATGCTTTATTTCAAAGGTTACCCATCAGCATGCTAACAGTGAAAAGCTGATAATAAGGGAAAAATGCTGTTTAACAAAGTTTACTCTCTCAAGAGTAAGGTTCCAAAGTCTCATGCTCACTAAGTAACAACTGAAGACTTCTGTAACAGCTGCAGAGCACGGGTGCCATGGAGTTAAAAGGGAGATCACATACATCTTAAACATTGTCATGCCTCATTTTTTGTCATGATAATTTTCGTTTTAGCTACTATAACAGGTTCTTCTCTGCTGTTGTGCTTTCAAGACAAGTTTTCTTGTAGTAGAAAGACCTGATAATCAGTATCACAAGATTAAATTCTGGGGTCAATATCTTGTCCAAAAAACAGTCAACCATCTTGCAGAGATAAAATACAGGTCAGAGGTTACAGGGCTGGATACAAAAATCCAGTTTTAAAGTATTTCTTTTCAGATGAAGCATACAGTTTAAAGACTGTACTGATGCCTAACGGGTGCTAATCTCCAATGTTTAGGGCACACACCTAGAACTGTGTTTGATGTTCCAGGAAATACTGAATTATTAGCTATTTTGTTACCACTGCTTCTGTCAAAAATTTTCAGATGTGCTTATGATGCATTTAGGGGTTACTTGATGAAAAAAGAGATTTTCTCCCATCAAAAGGGAAGATCAGCAAGCTATAATGCCATGATCTTTAGACATATATCAGTACATATTTCTGAGAAGTCAATACACCAGCACTGAACTTTACTCAGTGCCATAGGCTATGCATACCTATCCCTGCTTTACTAAAAGAGGTCTTGCTGCAAGCAGCAAAGTTTTAGCATTAACCCTCAAATCTAACTCAACCCATCCACATGATCAATAAAGAAATACTCTATTCCCACCAGGAAGCCCACCGGCATAAAACAGCCTCCCACCTTTACACGCCAGTTGGAAACTCCTCTCAAAACCTCTGTGCCTGGACTGCTCCTCATCATCATCAGATTCTCATGTTCCCTCACAAATACCTAGAAGCAGCACTTTCAAACAATGTGACAAAAACTATGATAAGCACAGGCCTAATGAGGACAATTTACACACACCTTAAGATCCTTGGCAGGTTTCAAAATCAAAACACAGTTTTGAGAAGCCCTACAATAAATAGGAAATGAGTTCATGAGATTGCTTAATCACAACTTCCTTAATG
The DNA here is from genome assembly GCA_013397155.1 of Irena cyanogastra. Taxonomy (NCBI): domain Eukaryota; kingdom Metazoa; phylum Chordata; class Aves; order Passeriformes; family Irenidae; genus Irena; species Irena cyanogastra. The sequence continues at coordinate 3,499,589 of VWZV01016535.1, forward strand.
TTAAAAGAAAAAAAAAGGGAGGGAGAAGCTGGAGTAATGCAGAAATTGTAGGCAATAACTTAAAAACAGTTTTGAGGCCAAATAGAAGGCTAGCCACTAAAAGTTTAGCACAAAAGCATTTGTGTCAAGGACCAGACTGAAACTGATATGAGAACCTAATCCAGAAGGTGACTGACATGTAATCTTGTCAATCAGCTGATGAAGAGGAAAAGTACATATTGAGCCCCTGCAGTGCCACTACAGAGGACAAAACTTCCTCATGACTCTGCATTACATTATGAACTATGGGGAACTTTATACACCATTGTTCAGATCTTCATGCTATAGAGAAGCGACTTCCATAAAACACCTCTGTACAAAGAACATGCTAGGAAATGATACATGGACACAAAAAGAGCCATATTACCAATAAAAATGCCTCTGAGTTTACTCAGAGAGCTCACTGTGCTCAAGTGAGCCTACTTAAACTTCCTCTCAACCTGAGACTGAGCCTTTACCGTTAAATACAACTCCACAGATTCAACTACACTTTCAGAAAATCATTTTTACGAGGGTGCTTACCACAGTGAGAGCCAGCTTCTGCAGTTGTTCTCATGAAATTAATTTTATCTACTGAGTAAGCAACAATTGTGCAGAGAATTCCCTAGACCCCTTCTAGTATGAGACAGGAAACTGCCAAAACCAACATGACTGAGTGGGGAAGCGTATTTGGTTTAAATGGCTGTCACCTAGACAGTAACAGTGTCTGGACTGTGCATCTTGAAAAACCACCACAGCACAGCAGAAGCCAAGACTGCATTTTCAGGAATTCTCGCTTCTAATTAACCCATCAATTCTACCCCCCACTAAGAATATCCAGACAGTAAAAATCTCATTTAGGTTGCACTTCTAGATAGCTTAATTTTTACTTTTAGAATGGTCTAGGGTTTGTATCTCAAGATATCTGCTACCTTTTTGAATTTTAGAGGGCATAAAACCCAGAGGTGAACTGCTTCATCTCACCTCAAGAGCAATTTAAAGCACATTTGTCTATCACTTGCTAAATCAAAATCCAATACAGAATAAGCTACTGAATATTCATGTCTGAAAAGAGATACACCCAACATTGCTGGTGATGGCAAGGAAGGCAATTCAGTATGACAGTGGAAAACATGTAAATCTGAAAGTGAACTAGAACAAAGTTCTTAACAGGACTCAATTATTTCAAAAATGTGTAAAGTACCCTTTCCAGGGTACTTTAAGTAGAATGCTGAACTGCATTATCCAGTACCTAACAAAGGTACTAGAGAGTTAGAGACAGAAGCCTCAGATATAAATTCCCTCCCAAAGTCCTCAAAAATCTGCTAGTAGTCAAATCTTAATATTTAACTAGTTGCTAGCATAGCATTGCCATTTCCAAGAATTCTGTTTACTTTAGCATTGGTATGAATGCAAAGTCTTTTCATGCTTCAAAAACACTACCAACACTTGACAGCTAACTGTTGAGTTCACAGCTGTGCACTATTATAGACCCAAATTTCATTTTTTATTCAATAGCTTTTCTTCATTCAAAATACTCAACTATACAGGTTTTTAGCAGTCAACACGTGCCTTGTACATGCAAAAGCTCTCTTAAAGAATGAAGGGGATACCTTCAGCTGAACACCAGGTACATGACACATTATGATATGCCAAACATGCTTTAAGAACCCCCACCCAATTTTAACCAAGTAGTATTGAAAAAGTGACTGTTACCATGCAGAGCTATGGCTTCACGGAAGGGTTGCAAATCAGTCTCTACAGATGAGCTAGTTTCTGTTGAAGTAGCTCGGTTAGGGGATACTACAGTCAGTCTTGGGGGAGCTCTAGAATTTCTTGGAGGAGGGACTTTTCCACAAAGGAAGCTGATCAAGTCTTCTCTTCGAATAGTTCTTCTGCGTTTTTTAACCCAGGCTAACACATCCTTATTCCGACGCTGATAGCCAATCTGAATTCCTAAATCAAAGCTTCGCTGGTGGGCATCCACACTCTCTGCAAGAAGACAGAAAAAAGTTCTCTTAGTGTTACACAGCAACGTACAGCAAGGCACAAGACTGATGTGGTTTTCTGCCAACCATGGAAAAGAAGTATCTACATCTTCTACAGGTTACACCATGAGGCAGCACCAAGGTGGCTGCAGCAGCAAAGAGGAGTTCCATTAAACCTGAAGAGAGTATCAGCCAAAATGTTCCAACCACAGGTCAGATAGTCAACAGCAACTCCAGCACCATTTAAACAGGATTTACTATACTTCAGGTCAACACCACAGCACTGTTTACTTACATTAAAAACACACTTAGAACTTGTCAGACTGAGGAAGATACTTAAATCAACGGACAACAAACTTAGACACACAAAGTGCATCAACACAGCCAGGAAGCCCCAACATTAAGAAAGGAATAACTGCTTTTCTTCATTCTGACAGGTAAGGAACTGACAGAAAACTCAAGATTTCTTTCAAGTTCTTCTATTTTCAACTGGATTTCAATTGCAGAGGCAATTCATAGGCGATAGTTTTGAAGCCAGTTAGAACACAAGTGTCCCCAATGTCTTTCAATTGGCCAACATACCATTTACAAAGGCTAAGAAAGTTTCCTTCCGCATTTAGGATCCCATGGCAATTCTGATATACAGAAGTTTAAAACACACTATTTATAATAAATCCTACTACAAAATGCACTTTCACTCTCTGTTAATTTAACTAGTCACCTGTGCACATCAGTTATAACTGTGTCTCCAATGTATTAAGTTGCTTTCAAACTTCGGGAAGTGTATTTCTGGCTACCAGTTTGAGTAAGTTTCAAACCACAGTAACAGGTGGGACAAATCCTGTTCACTACACCATTATGCTCGTCTTGTTCGTCATAGGTTTGCTATCAGAGCTTTGACAACATCTATTTCAGTTTCATGCAAAGTACTGTTATGTTGCTCTTGCTCCTTAAAAGACATGAACATATCCACTCCAATTTTGTTTACTTGAATTCCTTTGAATTTTTTCAATGTGGCAAAGCTGACTTAAACAACATTTTATATTCTTGTTTTATTAATGAAGCCCAAGACAAAAGTCAGAAGATGAAGTTATTTCTTTAAGAGCAGCTATCCCAAAATATTTGTTTACAAACAGTGATGTACACACCTCATGTAGCTTTGTCACATTCTAGAACCCAGAAAGCACTTCTATTAAAAGTTATTCTTGGACTTGTATTCTAAGGCACCCCTGCACAGACCATGAAAGACAGCACTGACATCTACACTGCTGAGGAGCAGCACTTCAAACCTAACAGACCAACACCACCTCAAACCGAGCTGAGTTAAATATTGGAGCTTTTGGAGTATAAACTAAACAAGTACACAAAGTACACTTAACCTGTTACTTCTATCCACTCTTAAGAGTATTTTGCCTGAACTACTTTGTAGTCTGAAGGCTACATTTACAAATGATAATTCCTCTGAAAACAATGGTAACAGATTATTCCTCCTGCCATTTTATACTCCACAGCAGCCCCGACTCCAATGCACTGACAGTTGAAGCTGTCCAAACACTCTCGAGCCAACTTGGAAACTGAAAATACTCCTTTAATCACTTCCTGAAATACCAGGAGCGTCCTTCTGAGGCTTGCAGGCCGACTTTACGTCAATACCCTGCTTTCTTTGTGTATGAGACTGCTTTACAAAGTGCTGTGAACTAGGTATGAGGTCAAACACTGACTGCTGATGCAGCCCAGAGAAGTTTCACGCATCATTACTCCAGGGAGATTAGATTTTTATGGTAAAAGCCACAAATACTTTGTTTACAAAGTAAAGCTGGCAAAACCTAAGCAGTCAAGCTGCATATATTCTGAAATTGCCAAATCAAAATTAACATTAGAAAATATTCAGGGTTTTTTTTTAATAAAAACAAGGAAATTGTAGGCTCAGAAGTCTTATTCTAACATATACCTAGAACTTTCCACAGTGGCCTTAAGGTTCTAAATCCTACATTACAAGCCATGCCTTCACTTTTTTAGTGCAATCTGCAAGATAATGAAGTGCCTTGAATGCAGTCTCTATCACCAGCACCAGAAATTCAGGATGTAAGACCATCAGTGGGGTGTGATATTAAACTTCTAATCTATATTCAGAAGAAATGCTGACATTCAAGACATCATGGCATTCTCATTATGCACCATTCCTCGGGTGGCTCTCGTTGAAAAGATGATGCCTCAAAAATCCAAGTATTTATCAGATCAGAAAGCAGCTGACAAGGCAAGAGGCAGTTGGTGGTGTTCAGTTCACCACACCAAGTATTCCTCCAGTGTTTTGACAGAGTCCTCCAAAACAAACAGTACTGAGAATGTGAAAAACAGGAGTTTAAAAGCCATGTTCATCACTACGGAAAACAAGCTCACAGTAAGAGACTCCAACTTGTCAGATATGACAGCATTCAGCTGGTTTTACCATGTTATCACCAAATTTCTACTGACTTGCAAGTTAACTGAAAACTGAAAGATGGCATTCCTGAGTAACTCAGGTACTTTAGCACCTTAGGATATGTTTGAAGAAAACATCTGAAGTATTACATTACACCTGACCAAAGTCAACTTCCAACTTAAAGTCTAGTTTCCCTGATCAGCTACTCATCAGTTAATCACATAACTGTCAACAAAAAAAGGCTTAGTTTACCTAGAGCACAAGTAATCTAACATTTTAACCCGAAATAAACAGCCTAAGTCTTCATACTAAAGATGCTATAAGGGAGAGCCATGCCATTTGTAAAGACAGACTGTAATTATTCCAGACAATTTATTAACACTACCTGCTGCTACTCTAGCACCATTCTCAAATGACTATTGTCCCCAGACACGTTCTGGTGACCCAGTCCCTCAGGCCAGCACCTTCCTGCTCTCAGGTGCTGCCCCTTCACATGACCTGACACATAGACACAGCATTCAAATGCACTTTCTGCAGGAGGCAAGACGCTGACAGTGAGGGCTGTGCACCTACACTTCCTCCTTGCTCTGTCCACATCTGTCAGAAACCTGATCACCCATCACAAACATATCAAGTTCAACTGCTTAAAGCAAATCCAAAATGACAAAAAAGGAGGCAAATGAAGGAGCACGGAGGTAGAACTACAGATAATGCTGCACAGACCAAGAGGAAAAAAAAAAAGAAGGGAAAAAAATCAAACTGTAAGGCAGAAAAACAAACATCTGGAATTTTAAAGCCCTTCCCTTTCTTGGAATGGAAGGCAGTAACAATGGGAATCACAATGTGCCAATTTCAGCCTTCACTGATATGTATCATTTCAGCATAACCTTTTAAACACAGTAAAAACCGCTGAATGATCCCTCTGCAGACAATTCCTGGGACAACGCAAAGAACTGCAGAGTTTGGAAACACCCAGTAAACCAGCACTAAAGCACAGCCACATGCAGACCACACTCCTATCAAAGTTCTGGCTAACATTGCCTTCTTACAGTCATCCTGAATACAGACATAATGACATTCTAGAGCTTAAAATAAACTGGGAAGCTTACTTAAGAAGCCTCACTACCACAAGAAGATAAAACTTTCTGTCACATAACATCTATACAGAATTTTATGAACACTAAACCCAACTTCGCTTCACCACAAAAGAGGAGGCATTATACTGACACCCCAACATCTAATGCACCATGAAATATAAACAATGCAGGGAAGTTCGGCACTAATAAGCCATTGTACGCGTCCCTTGAATTCACAAGAAACAGATACATGTTAAAGATACCTTTTTTCAAGGGTCTCAAAGTAAAAGAGATTTTAAGTTTATGAGTCATTGACATGAGGCAACAGAAAAGATTCAGCTACCGTCAGCTAAAGTGGACCAGGGAAAACCTGCAAGATTCAGGAAGCAGTCTCGGGTTAGATTTTATCGGGGTGAATAAGAGACATTAACAGGCCCTACTTATGAGTAAGCCGGGGCAGGAGGCAGAGTGGGGCCCGGCTCACTGAGGAGGGCTGCCGGGGCAGCGGGGGGGCAGCCCCTTACCTTTGTAGAGGTTGGTGACCGCAGTGGCGGCGTTCTGGAAGGGGACCCAGAGGGAGAGCCCCGGCTGCTGGCACACCCGGTCTGCAGGGAGGGAAGGACACACGCTGTTTATTTTGGAGTCACCCGCTCCGAACGGCCATGTTAGGTTTCGCCATTTTGTTCCACCTTCCGGAGGCAGCTCCGGATCGGGGCCGAGCGGAGCGGGCGGGCAGCGGCCCGGCCGGAGCAGCGGGCGCGGTACCNCCGGCGCAGGAGCCGCCCCGGAGGCCGCGCCGGGCGCTGTCCGGGCCGCGACCGCGGCTCCCCCTCCCTCTCGCCATTTTGTTTTCCCGTCCGTCTTTGAAGGCGGCCGCGGGCCGGCAGCCGCTCCTCCCGCCGCCTCGGCCCCTTTGTACCGCTGCGGGCACCTCCCCACCTCGGCGGCTCCGCGGCTGCTCGGCGCCCCCACCCCCCACTGTCCGGGCCCCGAGTCCACCGCGCTAGGGCTCCACCGGCCTCTTGGCCGCAGCCGCCCCAGCTGTGCCTTCTCCAAGCCCTGACTGTGCTCACCCTTATAGAGCTGCGCCACGGCGGTGGCCGAATTCTGAAAGAGGTGCCAGAGCTTCTGCTGCTTGTGCTCGGGCTGCGCCGCCGCCTCGTCCTGCAGCTCCGGCGCCAACGCCTCCTCCTGCTCGGCCTCAGCCAGACATTGCCGCTCCCACTTGCTAAACCAGTGCTCGGGCCCGTGCTCCTGGATCTCCGCCTCGCCCTCCTCCTTCTTGTCCTCCATCCTCCGCCCGGCTTCGCGTCCCACCGCCGCGTACACCCAGTCCCGACAGCCGGTCGCGCTCGTTCCGTGCGCCGGGCCGGCCCTACCTCACCCCCATGCCGGGCCCGCCCGTCGCTCCGCCGGCCCCAAACACTCCGAGCGCCGGCACCGCCCCGAGCGCACTGAGAGCC
>VWZV01016537.1:0-43735 GCA_013397155.1 Irena cyanogastra
CCGGCAGCCCGTAGTCGGGGCCCTGCGCCCTCTCCGGCGACACCAGCGGGCTCGTCTCGTCCATCGCGCCGCCCGCCCGGCCCCGCCGTGCCGCTGCTGCCGCTTCCGGTTCCGTTGGCGTCACGGCACCCCAGGGGCTGCTCCGCCCCCCACCACACCCTGTCGGCGGCTCCGTCCCCCGTCGCGCCACGCCCAGCCCGGCCGCAGTGACCGGAACCGCGGGGGGGCTGCAGACGTGACACCGCTGGGGGCTAGTTCGGAAGTTCTTGCGCCTCCAACCGTTCGTTCGGGGAGGCCAGGGTGTCTTCGCCAGCCGTACACCCCCTCCGTGGAGGCTGGCGCCAGTGCCCTACACAAAGATGGACGCCCTGGAGTGGCCGTGCCCACTGCTGCCCTTCACAAAGATGGCGGCAGGGCGAGATCGCTGCCCCTCGGCAGCCACGCCCACGGCGGCGAGCTCCTTGCCCCGCACAAAGATGGCGGCCAGCGAGGGTGTGCTGCGCAGCTGGCCAATGAGCAGTCGCGTTGCTAGCGGTTGCCATGGAAACAGCCAGTGGCTAATGGGGATGGACGCTGGCGGTGTGGCACCGCCCGGCGGGGCGGGGTGCTGGCAGGGGCGGTGGCGGCCACCGCCCCTCGGCGGGACGTGGTGGGGAGCGGTGTAGGCGGACAGCGCGGAGCCAGGTGAGCGCGGGCCGCGGGTCCCTGCGCCGCCCGCCCCGCCCGCCCCGCTCCTGGGCACGCACCGGGCCCGTGAGCATCGCCACGCGTGTCCCGGTGCTAGGGCGTGCGTGTATCAGCCGTGGGTGCATGAACACACCGGGGTGTGGACGCATCAGCCGTGGGTGCACGGACACGGCGGGGTGGGTGATGAGCCGCGGGAACAGAGACACGACGGGATACTGGTACATCGGGGGTGGGTGCATCACCCGTGGGCGCGGTCACGCCCCCGGACACACTGCCCAGGTGGGGTGTGCGCGCATCCCCCGCGGGTGCGCGGCCCGGGCAGGATGTCCGTTCCTTTGCCCGGAGATGTGTGGTCCAACGGGGTCGTGCACCCCTCGGCCACTGTGCGATTCGGGCTGTGCTGGGCGCGTTGCCCCTCCCTGCGGCGGGCGCGGTGCGTGCAGGCTCGGGATGGTGGGAGCCCAGCGCGGGCGTGTCCGGCTTCTGGGCAGGCTGGAGGGCTCGTGGGGTGCTGTCCTCCAGGTGAAGTGTCACAGGCCGTGCTGGCCGAGTTCACAGCCCGCGGTACTACTCTCTCCTGCGGCTGGCATGGCTGGGCAGGCTGCAGGGTGGGAGCCGGCGATGCGCTCCCGGTCCCTCCCATCAGCAGAGAGCACTGTTCAGTCGCTGTTCGCTTTGGCTGGGGCCGTTTCTCTGGACACAAAGCCCTGGCAAGTTCCTGTTTTGCTCCTGAGTGCCGCGTCCTGCTGGTTCATGTGGTTCAGTTCCCACCTCTGGGGTGACGCGCAGCCGGCTGTAAGGAGATAGACCCCGTTTAGATGCTGGCAGCCCCTTCCCGTCGCTGGCACTGCCTGAGCTGCACCGGCAGCTGCTGGAGAGGCAGCGCCCAGCCCACCTGCGGGGCTGTCTCTGTTCCTTGTGTGCTGGGGAGAGCTGTGCTGCGTGGCAGGGCTCTGTGGGGTGTGCAGGGCTTCAGGGGCTGCTTGCTGTTGGCAGGCAGGTTTGCAAACCCTGGGTAGCCCTGCAAAGCCCCGAAGCCCCAGGATCCTATCTCTGTCCCTCTTAGGAGGAGTGTCCTCTCATGCCTGGGGGTGAACCAGGTCTGCCCATTCTTGACGCTGAATCTGGAAACCCCACAAGCTCTCTGTTCCCTCTTCTGAGGGACTGCCACTGAACACAGTCCAGCAAGCATCTCCTCTCCAAAACGCTTGTTTCTGCCTGGGACTGCCCCAGCAAAGCTGAGGGTGGCCCCTGGCCTGAGCCTGCACAGTGCAGGACCTCTGGGGTTCTGCTGGAGTGCCATGACGGAGGCAGCCAGTTCCTGCCACTCACTCACATTTCACAGGGCTGTGACCCCCGTGGGCTCACATCTCCCCGAGCCATGCAGTGGGGCGGGCAGCAATCCGAACCTGGCGGCTGGGGTTTCAGAGCCTGGGCAGGACAGCTGTGCCCCTGGGCTCACCTCCTCGTCTGTGCTGTGCCCTAGCAGAGCTGTCCCCAGGGCACACAGGCGCCTCTCTGCGAGCTGAGAGGACTCAACGGCTCTGGGCAAGCTGAGCTGCTCTCCCTGCCCAGCAGCTCTCTGTGCCTCTCCCTGCCAGCTCTCGTCCTGCTGTGCCAGAGGCTGTTGCCATGACCCTCACCAAAGGCTCCTTCACCTACTCCAACGGGGAGGAGTACCGCGGCGAGTGGAAAGAAGGTGAGATGTGGCAGGAGGCAACGGTGCCACCTGTGTTGGGGGACAAGCAAACCCCGCATCTCTGCCCAGCTCCACAGTGGGGCAGGTCCCGCCTCCGTCCAGTGCTGCCCATTTCTGCTCTCACCTAGGTCGCAGGCACGGCATCGGACAGCTGACGTTTGCTGATGGCACTGCTTACGTGGGGCACTTTGAGAACGGGCTCTTCCACGGCTGCGGCGTGCTCACCTTCTCCGATGGCTCCAGGTGGGCACTGCACTCCTGCGTACACCTCCCCGGGCATTCCCGCTTGCCGTGGGGAGCTGCCGCCTCAGGAGATCCTCCCACACAGGTACGAGGGGGAGTTTGTGCAGGGCAAGTTCAATGGCGTTGGAGTCTTCACCCGCGGTGACAACATGACCTTTGAGGGCGAGTTCAAGGGCGGGCGCGTGTACGGCTTCGGTGAGTGCTGCCGGCCTGGTGCAGGCGTCTGCTCGGCCTCTGCTCACCACAGCCCCCCCAGCATTCCTCCCTCCTTCCCCGGCCCCATCCCTGGTGGGTGCAGCTCCCTGCCTCTTCACTCCCGGCCCTTTCCTCCCTTCCCCAGGTCTCCTGACCTTCCCTGATGGCTCCCACGGCGTGCCCCGCAATGAGGGCTTCTTTGAAAACAACAAGCTGCTGCGGCGGGAGAAGTGCACGGCCATCATCCAGAGGGCTCAGGGCGCCTCCAAGTCTGCCCACAGCCTGACAGCGTGATGGTGCCCCTCATACCCTCCCACCAGAGCAGGGACCCCCCTACTTGGGCACTGGCTGGCCCTGCTGGCCCTGGAGAAGGGATGTGGCACTGCTGGGTGCCTCCCTGCCCTTCGTCCCCTCCAAGCGTCCTCCTGCCAAACCCCTGCTGCTGGAGGGGATGGGACCCTGTGCTCTCCACCCAAGTGCCCTGGGGCAGCCGTGGTGCCTTCTCTTTCTGGCTGTAGCCCTGGCACCTGCTGGAGCAGCAGAAGGACAGGGTGACAGAGACTTGGCCCCTCTTCCCCCCAGGAAGACTGTGGACCACTACGGCTGCTAGCCAGCTGCAGAGAATGGAGTAGGGGGGTAGAGGCTGGTCCCTGACCCCACTGCCAGGGTGCCTTGGCTGGAAGCTGCTGACTGAACTACGTGCCCCCAGAGGGGCAGCTCCTGGCTCACTTTGTTGCCCTGGTTCTGGAGGCAGGGTGGGCACCCTGGACATACCGTGGCCTGCACCCTCAGCTCTGGGTGAGTGGCCATCCCCCTTCATGCCCGGGGTATGGTGACATTGTGTCCCCAAAGAACCCAGCCTGCTCTCGGGGCCAGCCAATGGGCTGCGTTCCTCTCATCCCTGTGCCAATCTACCCATCCACCCACTGCCTTGGGGACATCAGCAGCATCATCCCCACCAAGAGGGACTGGGGAACGCCCAGCCTGGTGCATGTCTGCTGCACGCTGGTGGAGGATGGTAGCAATGGTGAGCAAGGAGAAGGGTCAGCTGGAGTCTGCAATGAGGGACGTGAGCAGGGCTGTGTGGGGTACCAGGGCTGGAACAGGAGGCCTGGGCAGGGTGGGCGGGGATAGAGGTATGGTGAAGGGGCAGGCAGGGGGCACAGAGTTCCCCATTTTGCCCCCCACAAGCATCCTTCATCTCCCCACTGCACGCTCACCTTCACCCCCGGTGCGGTCTGGCTGGCTGTGGCACAGGGGTCCCAGCAGCCCTCACTGCCCAGTGCAGGCTGCGGGGGCCGTGCCCTCCCTGCCAGTCTCTGCCTGCACCGGGTCCCGTGCCTTGCTGTGACCCTGCCTTGTGCTGCTGCCTGCACGGGCCTCAGCTTAGTAAACAATGTTGCCAAACACCCATTCCGTGTCTTTTTTGCTGGGAGCAGGGGTGGCGCGGGGGCCTTGCACAGACAGGACTGCAGACACAGAGAGGAGACTGCAGGTTTATTCATGGCACAAGGATCCACCCCTTCCCAGGTGAAGACAACAGGACCCCGGGGGCTGGCAGGGATGCAGGCTGGCCTGGGGTTGCCCTCCTCTACCCAGTCTGCCCAGTGCAGCCCAACAGGGAAGAGTAACATGGGCAGCCCTTTCCTGGCCACCTCCCGCTGTCCCCAGAATGTCCCCAGGGTCCCTGACTTCTGTACCTTCCCAGTGTGGGAAGGGGCAGATGGAGAACACCTCACAACCAGCCATTGGCGCTGAAGGTGCTCCTCAGCTCTTCAACCTGGGCAGGGCTCAGAGGGGCCAGGGGTGCACGGCAGGGACCTCCATAGTAGCCAAACCACTCCATGGCCTTCTTCAGCCCCGGGATCCCAAACCGGCGGGTGACCTGTGGGAGGGAGGGCATGGAGGCTTTCCAGCTCCCATGGGCCAGCGTGCTCTCTGGGCTCTGCTGTGCAGCCCCTGCTCCTTTGCTTGCCATCACTCCTGTCCTCCCCATGTGGGGCTGCAAGGCTGGCAGGGTGTGAGGTGGCTGCAGCACCCATGAAGTGCCCACTGTGGGATGGGGATGCAGAGCACACCCACAGAGGGCTCCACGCAGGAGCTCTGTGGCACGTTGGGCTCTGCAGCAGGGACAGGCCACTTCCTAGTGGGATGAGGGGCCCAGGAAGGACCAGCTCTTCCCCCACACACACTGCTGCCTATAAATAGCCAGCAAGGCTCTCATGGAGGGTCATGCAGTGCCCGGTGCCAGTGGACAGGCTGTTCCTTAACATGACAGGGTTGGCACTTCCCCACCTCCTCACCTCCAGCCTATCTCGGCTTGCTGGACAAGGTGCTGTGCCGTCCTGTCCCCCTGAACCACCCCTCCACCCACTGCAGCCCAAGGGACTTTGTCTCTGTCATAGCCTGGCACGCCCTGCCCTCAGCACCCGGGGTTCTGCCTGCTCACCGCCGTGTTGGGCTCAATGAGGCGATGCTGCAGGTCACGGGCCTCCTGCCACTGGCCCTTGCGGCACAGGTGCTCCAGCTGACACAATGCGTCACCCAGAACATTGGCAAGGGCACACACACCCCCAGAGGCACCTAGAGACAGCAGGACGCATTGGCAGCCCCCTCAGCATGCTGTGCCTAGCCAGCACCTCCCAGTCCCTCACCTGCCTCCCCCTGACAGTGTTCCAGGCAGTGCTCCCAGCCAAGGATGGGCAGTTGCACTTACCCACAGCATAGCTCGCCAGCAGGAAGCCAGCTGATCCTGCCAACACCTGGAAATCCTCCTGCCTTGTCTTGTGGACCATCAGGCCCATGCGGGTGATCTGGGGAGAGACATGCTATGCCCTGGGGTTGGGGTCCAGGGAAGGGCTGCAAGTCCCAATTCCCCATTCCCAGCTTAGATCCAGGTTTGTTGGTAAGCAGCCCTGGGAAACTCCCGCCCCACTCACGTCCCCACCGCTGTCCTTGATCCCAATGATGTTTGGGTGCTGAGCCAAGGTGATGACAGCCTCCATGGGCAGGTCCAGGCCAGTGTTGGCAGGGACACTGTACAGCACCACAGGGATGGGGGATGCGTCGCCAACCTGCAGGCAGACAGGCAGATTTCAGTAGCTGGGAGGGTTGGGGACGCATTGTGTACCCTCTGCCCCAGCTGGTGTTGCTGGCAGGCACTGGGCACGGCTCACCTCTGTGTAGTGATGGACCAGGGCAGCAGTGCTCATGGCCCCCCGGTAATAGCAGGGTGTCACAACCAGCGCCACGTCAGCCCCCGCCTCTGCCATGCTGACTGTCAGCTCGATGGTGGCCTGGGTGGCTGGGGAGGAGGCAAAGGGATGAGGGGTGCTCCAGGGGGGACACATGGCCCCTGCACTGCCCCCACCCTGCCCACACAGGCACTCACATTCACAGCCAGAGCCAGCCAGCAGCAAGCGGTCCCTGGGCAGAGCCCGGCGCACGCAGCTCACCACCTCCACCCTCTCACGGGATGCCAGGTATGGATACTCCCCGTTGGAGCCCAGCACCACCAGCCCTGGAACACAAATGTGGGGAGGGCAGGGCTCAGGGGCAGGAGAAGGGTGCCAGGACTGTCAGGTATCCACATTACTCTCACTCCCTTCTTTGCTGCTAGCACCCAGGAAGAGCTCTACAGCCCACAGTGTGCCCTCTCCTGCCTATGTCCTTGGAGCCCCAACCTCCTGGTCAGAAGAGAGGAGACTCTGGGGAACATCCTTGTGAAGCTGCAGCCTCTTCTGCAGCTCCTCTCTATCTGTATCATCTATCCATCCTTGGCAATTGACAGATACACATCCCACGAATTTTTGAGCGTGTGCATGGGAGTGCGTTGCATAGGTTCGAGCCTGCAGCTATGTGGAGCATGTGTGCAAGCCTGCACATGTGTGGAGCGTGTGTGCAAGCACCGTGCTGGCGTGTGGTGGGGGTGTGCAAGGACACACTTGTGTGCCTGGGCACGTGCCATGCAAAGGGCCCCAGGTGGGTGACACGAGGTGTTGCCAGCCATGGAGCAAAGTCCAGCTAGAGGCTGAGCACCCTTGGGAAGCTGGCAGGCTGCCTGCACAGCCTCAGTGGCAGGCAGGGATCTGACGGGAGCCTGTGTGGAGAAGGACAGTGGGCAGCACTTACCTCGGAAAGGGATGCTGGCATAGCGGCGCAGGTTCCCCTCCAGCTGGGCATAGTCCACCTCCTGTGTGGCCGAGAAAGGGGTGGTGAGGGGTGGGAAGATGCCCCCAAGATTGAACGAGGGCTCTGATCCCTGGGGGGTGCTGAGCCCCCGGCACTGCCTGGGGGCTGCCCGGTGCAGAGCTGCCAGGGCAGACCGGAGGGAGGAGGCGAGACGGGTGCTGTATGCCATGGTGGCTGGGTGCTGCCGCTGGCTGTGCTGCTTGCCTTGCCGAGGGGCTGTTAATGTTTGATGGGGCACGTGAGGGACCCGCAACCCTGCTGGGCAGATGACATGGGGGTAGTACCGGCATGAGCTCAGGACGTTCTTCCCCCTTCAGGAGCTGGCTGCAAGGAGCTCGGCGCCCCTCCAGGTGAGCTTTGGCCACCACAGCAGTGGCTTTCCCTTCTGCTTGCCAACCCTGGCAGCCATCCCTCTGACTCGTGCAAGGCTGGGCTGCAAGGCTGGGGAGGGACCAGGCATTGCAAGCAGTCCCAGGGCTTTGGTCAGGGATCACCCGATCCAGCTGTCAGTGTAGGGCCTCCTGTAAATGGGTGAGTGTGAGCATTTCCATATAGGGAGCAGTGAGCACTGCATTCGGCATGTGTGCAAAAGGACCACGTGTCCCCCGGAGATGGCTGCAGCAGGAAAGGCAGAAGGACAAGAAGCCATCGAACCCCACAGAGTGGCTGTCCAGCATGGGTACAGCTACTGCTCTCTGGCACAGCCCCAGCCTCCAGCACAACGTGGACTCAGGTTGAGCTGTCCTCCATGTATTTTTCCTCCCTGAACTTGCTAGGTGGGACTTTGTAGGACTGTGAGCAATCAGGGTGTCCTGCAGCGAGGAGTCCTGCCCTTGAGCCACTGGGTGTCACCAGTGCTTGAATCCTAATGATAGAAGGCAGGGCTCATCGTGCTGCCAGATAACCCTGCTCCCAGGACAACCCAGCTTCCCCAGGCCCATCAACGCTGTGCAGGCTGCCCAACCTCAAAGCCACCTGGAGCCAAACGCTGCTCTTTGCTGACTTTTATTGACACAGACAAGACTTGTCTGGATCCTGCTTCTCGGAGCTGAGCCCAGCCCCCGGTCGCTGCCTGGTGCCATCATGCAGGAACCTCGATCTCCCCCTGCGGCTGCTCCTTGGTCTCCAGCGCCTGGCGTGTGTCCACCTGCCACTGCTGCACCAGGTCTGTCGGGGTCTTGCCAGCCTGCAAGAGTGGGCAGAGAGAGGCTGGGCACAGGGTGGTGCAACACGGTGGGGCAGGAAATGGCCTCGGTGCTGGCCCCACACACTGACCTCATTCTTGGCCATCATGTCAGCCCCATGCAGGATCAGCATTTTGATGATCTTGTAGCGACTGAGCCGTGTGGCATCATGCAGCGCTGTGTCACCTTCCTGTGAGAGACACAGTTTCACTGGAGATTGTGGTCCAGGGACAAGGACCCTCTGCCTGTCCCCAGCATTGCTCCTCAGTCCCCAGCACACCAATGCCCACATGGACAAGGGGGACTGTTCCTGTCCCAGACCTGGCTGCGGCTGCAACCACTCTGGGGCAGGGATGTTTGTGTCCAGATGTGCCCCACTGTGGGTGCTGGAAGCCCTTGGAGGGGTCAACAAAGGGAGGGGCATCAGTGTTGCCCCCAGTGATGCCTGCATGGCTGCAGCACTCACCCTGTCTGGGGCATTGATATCCACCCCACAGTGGATGAGATGCTCCACAATGTCAAGGTGTCCGGTTCGGGTGGCCACGTGAAGGGGTGTGCTGAGCAGCTTGAGGGGGAATGAGATGGACATCAGGGGGGAACTAGCACCCCCACCTGCTAACCCAACAGAGGGTCAGCTCTGCTACTCCAGGTATGCCCGTGCTCCTGGCACAACCCTGTCACCTGCTCTGTCCTGCTCACCTTGTCCTTCACATTGAGGTCTGCCCCACGGTCCTGCAGCAGTTTGACAGCATCCAGGTGCCCACCTCGGCAAGCCCAGTGCACGGCAGTGCAGTCCAGCTGGACATACAGCGCTGTGTCATGGTGGGGGACACCTCTACCCTGCGTCTGTCCCCAGCCCCAGCAGGTCCCTGTGCTGGAGCTGAACTGGCAGAGCCCTGCTTGCAGCTACCTCCCTGATGGGGACAGCACTGCCCCACTGCAGAGTCCCCAGTCCTGCTGCAGTTCTGGCTGCAATACATCCAGCTACTCGGACCAGCATGCTGCTGGAAACAGAATCCAGCCTCACCCGGTCCCTGAAGTCAACAGTGGCCCCACTGTCCAGCAGCTTCTGCAGGATTTCCATGTGTCCCTCCAGCGAGGAGCGGTGCAGGGCTGTACGGTGGAACTGGGGGACAAGGTGGCACACGGGCAGACAGATGCATCATCCCCTGCCCAGTCTGACTGTACCTCCAGCCCTGTCCCAAGGGTCCCAGCCCTCGCCCACAGGCATGGTGGGGCATGGCTGCAGGACTCGGTGGCATGGCACAGGCAGGGGGCAACCAGTGGCTGCCAGAGATGCTACCTCATCACACGTGTCGGGGGAGCCACCGTCTGCCAGAAACTTCTCGATGACGTGCATCTTGCCCTGGACAGCGGCTCGCAGGAAGGTCTCTGGCTCCACAGGACCCTCCTGGCAATGGCACAGGCTCAGGGCTGGGGCAGCACAGGGGTGCAGGAGAGGAGACAACATGGGGGCCCCCTGCCCTGCTTCCCCAGGGAGGTCTCTGAGTGGCAGGCTGACCCGGGGGCTGGCCTGTGGGTGGTCCAGCCCCTATCCCAGCAGCCCCCCTCCCACATCTTGGGGACCCCCTGACGTACGATCTCCAGGGGCTCAGGTGGCGGAGTGGGCTCGGGGGTGGCTGCCCGCTCTGCCCGGCGCTGCCGGCGCTGCTTGCGGAGCTCGATGAGTCGTTGGATGCTCCCTACGTCGATGATCTCCCGCCTCAGATCCACTGAGCTCCTCCGCACCCTCTCCTGGCCCTGGTGAGCACACACAGTGCCCCATTTGACTTGTTTGTGACCAGCCCCCCCTGGCCACCCGGCACCCCAACCCACTCACCTTGATGGCCTCAAGGCCCCAGTTCCTGGGGCCACAGCGTTTCTCCTCCTCCAGTTCAGGTGTGTTCATCCGCTCCACAGCTGGCAGCTCCCGTGCACCATCCCCTTTGAGTTTCTGCACAGGCACAGCAGGTGCTGCATGGTCTCATCTGGGCACAGAGCAGCCCCACTGCCTCCATCCTCAGCCTGCCAGGGAAGGTGGCTCTGGGCACGGCTCCATTGCCGCTGAGGTCTGCGGGGTGCTTGGCAGCCCTCGGGATTGGCCTTGCCTGCCCAGCCTGCTTGGTAAGCTGGGCACCTGCTGGCTGCTCAGTTCTGCCCCATGGGCTAGAGCTGCCGGGTTGGGAACTTGATCCCCCTGAGAGCCCTGGACTCCTTCATATATCCCCCAGGATGGCAAGGTCGGTGCCGGCCTCCTCACGTCCGAGTCTCTAAGGATGGGCAGAGTACAATGGGGATTCCTACGACAGCCCAGGAAGGTTCCCCTGCCCTATGGACCCACCTCCTCCCTCTCCTCCTCTGCCAGCTTCTGCTCGATGAGCTCCTTGGCCCGTTCCACATCCAGCTCCATGTCTGCCTCCAGTGCGCAGTCCTGCGCGGGATGTGTTCTCTTCTTCTTGGTTCCACGGGCAGGGAGTTCCCAGTCCTGGCTCCTGGTGCTGCGGCAGCTTCACTGGCCGTGGGGCTTTATGCTGCTGGCCCCTCTGTCCCACAGCCCAAGGGCACCAACAGCTGTGGCTGTTCCACATGACTGGGGCAGCTTTGCCATGAGCTCACCCTCCTGCTTTCTGGTGGCCCTGACTCACCTCTCCAGCCCCACACCCTCTTAAAGAGACCCCCACACCCTGGGTTGACCAGGACATCTGTGCTTGTCATGGGGAGCTGTGCAGAACCTGTGGCAGCCAGTCAAGAGAGGCTCAGCACAACAGCGACATGATCCAGGGTCATCCCATAGGCATGGCACCTAAGCCTATGCCACCCACCCTGGGCAAGCAAGATGCTCACATGGCTCCCATCACCCCATCTCTGTGCAATCAGATGCTGCAGCAGCCACCAACATTGCCCAAGGCTCCCTGGCACCCTGGGCAGGGTGGGGGCCGGGGGGCGGCCTGCCCACCCCAAAGGGGGGCAAGGGGTCCTCTCAAGTCTCTCAGCCAGCAGCAGACAGCATGGGATGCCAGGAGTCATAGCCCCTCTCTGCTGCTTTAGAGGATGACCTCAGGTGTGGAACATTCTGAGCAGCCCTGCCAGGGTCCCCAAGGCTGCCTGGCCGCCCCCACAGCACATGGCAGCCTGGCAGCAGGAGACTGGCCTCACGTGGGGCCAACAGGCAGAGCCGGCAGCTATTCCCGGCAGCAGGAACATTGTTCAACCCTCCTGAGAACTCCCCACTTGTAAGATGAGGCCAACACTGCCTTGTGCTGGGACAGTTAATGCACTGGGCACCGTCCACCAGCACAGGACCTGGAGGAGGGACGGACAGCTACACGTCACTGGTACCCTCCTGGGCAGTTCCCAGGGACACCCTGGGGTGCCCTGTCCCATGGGTGCGACAGCCTCCCACAGCAGAAAGACACTATTTTCACCAGGGCAGGCCATGGTGGCCATGAAAGTAGTCTTGGGACTCTTCCTCTCCACAGACTGTCCTGCATAGCTCAAGGGCAGACACAAGCTTAAAATTCAGTGGGGAAGCAGCAGGAAAGGGAGGTAGTGACCCCACACTAAGAAGCAGCCAGGACGACAATAGGACAATGCAGGGCAAGGGTCCTGGCAAGCAAACAGCCAGGGCTGGCAGGACAGGGTCAGGGTGGCACTAGGGAGCAGAGCTGGGGTGTCCAGGCTACCCTTGACCACCCTGTGTCCATTCTGACACAGGAGCAGATACGGGACCAGCACAGGGACCTTCCATGGCTATGGGTTACAGCCCCCTCTAGCCTGTCCCCAAGGCCAGAGGAAGGATGAAAAGGCTTTATTGATAAATACAGACTATGTACAGAGGGGAGACATCTCCACCCAGCCCAGCACCCCACGGGGCTCCTGGCCAGGGGGAAGCCAGAGCCCAGTGGGTCACAGCCTCTCCCTGCCGGCACAGCCTGGCAGAGGAGCCCAAGCTCCAGAGACATTTGGTCTCGAACCTCCTTGAGCAAACACGGCGCCTGCCCGTGTCCCCAGCCAAGGGGAGCCACCGTAGTGGCACGGCCCCATGCAGGCCTTCCTGGGGGGTCACCTGTGTGGCAGCCTCAGGGGGGAGCAGGAGTAGCTCCTGATGGGCCGGAACACAGCACAGGGAATCCCCAGAGGTGCCACTGTCCTCCAGCCCTCTGCCCTCTCCCCTCAACCAGAAGGGGGTGGCTCAGTTCCTGGGTGGAAGGGGCTGGTTGACAATCACTTGCACAACAAAATCCTTCTGGATCTTGGTCTCCTGCAGTCGTGTGCGGTCAGTGAGCAGCTTGCCTGAGAAGAACCACCGCTGCCAGGCCAGGTCAATGCCCTCCTGCGCCTGCAGCTGCTTCTTCAGCTGCCCGATGGTGTCGCTCATGCTGGCGCTGAGCCGCAGGTCCTTGCCGGTGGAGAGGCGCACCTTGAGGGTGAACTCGCGCCGCGCATTGGGCAGAGGCTCGGCCGGCTCCACCGCCTCCTCCTCGCTCCGCTCCAGGATCAGGTTGACCGGGGGTGCAAGGCAGTAGACGGGCAGCTGGTACCGGTTGCCCAGCTCATCATAGCACTCTGTTAGAGACCCTGGGGACAACAAGAGAAGATGCTAAGGGCGGGCATCCCCATGGACCACTCAAATTGGGACAGGGCCACCTCAAGCAGCGTGGCACAGCCTGCCTTACTCCCCTTGGCTGGGCTGAGCTCTCGATGGTGGGTGGGAGCCCCTATCTACCCCAGCCTGGGACCCCCCACGTGCTCAGATAGGGGGCACTCAGCACACACCCCACACAAACCCCCAGTGCTGACCCTCACCATGGGGCAGGGTGATGCTGGCTCCATCGAGGATGGCCTGTGCCAGGCTGTGGTCATTGGCTTCCACAGCATAGGCAGCTGCCTTCAGGGCATCCCAGATCTCCTTGCGGCCTTCAAAGGCGGGTGCCGTGTCCCAAAACTCGTCCCGCTTGCTGCGCAGCTGCCCGTCTGTCATGGGGTAGTCACTCTTCCACTTGGGACACTCCTTCTTCAGGGGCTCATTGCGACCTGCAGAGGGGGAGATATTCAGCCAAAGGACAGGGATTCCCCTTGGGTCCTGACCCCCTCACCTCCCCATAATCACAGGTTCTTCCTGGGGACCTCCTGCACCTCAGCAAGGGTCTGAGGGATCACCCTGTCCAGTGAAGAACAGCCCTCAGGGTAGCCAGGGGTAACTGGGCTAAAGCTAGCCTGGCCCAAGATCCCACTGGCCCCACAGCAGTTGCTCTCCCAAGTGACACCCTTTGCCCTCAGAGGGGACAAGGGCTCTTGCTTCCTTGACCAGGACCAGCCGCTGCCCCGTAGGGTGGCCACAGGGCCTCAGGGCCCTTTGAGGCAGAGCAGTATTTATAGCTTGGGGAATTAGCCAGGAAATAAGCTGGTGAGTCGGAACGAGAAGGGGATTACAAAGGCTGAGCTGCAGCAAAGGTGGGTCAGGACTTCACTGTCCCCTCTGCCCACCCCAGGATGACAGGGACCAGCTACAGGCAAGACAGCAGGCACACAACGTCCCGGGCATCAGGGGGACAGAGGGCATCACTGCCAGACTGCAGGTGCCCAAGCAACAGGCTGAACTGAGCTGGCTCTCCACAAAACAGCCCCTAGCCACATCCCCACGGACCTTCAGCAGCTGGCATTGCCCAGGGACCTGAGCCACCCCAACACCAGTCCCAGATCACCATGCCCTCACTACACTGGGCTGTGGCCCTGTGGGAACAGCCCTGCCCCATCAGTCCCACAGCCAGGCTGGACACGTGGGGCAGGAAGGAATTGTCACTCCCAGCTGAGCCGGGGACAATGAATGATAATAGCTCCTTCCTGTCACTCTCCTCCCTGAGCTGGCCAGGCAGCCCCCCTCTTGTGGGGCCAGGATGAGGGGAAAGTGAGGCTCCAGCTGAGCAGAAATATACCTGTGCCCCCACAGTGACCTGCCAGGCAAGGTGATGCCACACAACCCAGCCACTGGAGACAGCCACCACTGCCAGCTGTGGGCTGAGCCAAGTTCCCCAGGCAGCTGCTCCTGAGCAAGTGTGTGGTGACACAAGGCACTGCATGACCTTTTTGACTGTATCAGCCCTTCCTCACCCTACCCAAGCCCATTGGAGCCAGCACAGCATCTGCTTCCCAGCAAGCACCCACCTCAGGGGTTCCCAAGGGGCACAGGTGCTCAGCTACCCCAAGGCTGGGCACCAGGCATCCCTGGCAGGCAGCATCCTGCCCACATCCCTGCAGGAGCACGGGCAGCAGGCTGCAGCCAGTGCTGCCGATTCAGCAGTCACGGTGCTGGGCCAGAGGGATTTGCAGCACCAC
Organism: Irena cyanogastra; assembly: GCA_013397155.1. Taxonomy (NCBI): domain Eukaryota; kingdom Metazoa; phylum Chordata; class Aves; order Passeriformes; family Irenidae; genus Irena; species Irena cyanogastra. Next base: position 14,536 of record VWZV01016537.1, read on the forward strand.
AGGACACAGCAAGGTCAGAGGCAACACCTGCCCCAGGAGGGCAGTGGAGAAGTGTCCACAGTCAGCCTGAAGGACATGTCTGGGATCATGTCCCTACACTGCTGTGGCCACCAGGCTGGGCCACATGTTCTCACAGCCAAGACTCCTGGCCATCACTCCCAGTCAGCACCATTCCCCCAGCTCTGCTTGCAACAAAGGGAAGAGGCTGAGGAGAGGCAGCAGGACTGGAGCTGTGGGGGTCGGCTGAGGCAGGGAGCAGGGACAGGCTGTGGCTGCCTCGTGTGTACAGGCATGCCCAGCAGCCTTGCCCAGGTAGGCAGGGGCTTAAACCTAGTCTATTTATTGCTACCACCCAGCTGGGCCTACACCTTCTAATCACCTCCTGCTGCTCTATTCCTAGCCCCTTGTGCAACTCTCCACGGCAGCACCACCAGACAGGTCCATCCGCTCGCTGTGCCCGGACTGGAGCCAACAGGATCTGGCTGGCAGCCTGCTGCCTCCTGCCCTGTGCCTGCAGCACCCTGCCCGGGGCTCAGCCCCCCGCAGTGCCCTGGTGAGGGACCCCCAGGCAGGAGGATGTGACCCGAAGGCTTCCCTGCCCCGGGCTTGCTCCCTGCCCACAGGAGCCTTAGGCAGCCCCAGCTGACAGGTCCTGGAGGCCCTGGAGAAGATGTCAGCCAGAAGGCACAAAACACTGCTTCCAGCAGTGCTGGCTGGTCCACTCCCGAGCCAGGCAGGGTTCGGATGCTGTGTACCACGGGCATCCCCAGCTCCTGCTGTGGTAAGCTGGCCACCCCAGGGACAATGCTGTCACCTGCTGCCAGGAGTCCTCAAAGGACCCCTCCAGAGGGGGTCACAACAAGCCCCAGCCAGGGCAGGAGCTGGCCAGGGCTGGGCTGTTTAGCAGGGCCCCTGTGGCAGCAGAGGTGGTCAGGCAGAGCCCCCTTCTCGCTGATGGTAGGTTCTCGTGTACTGGGAGCTGCTGGCCCAGGGCACTGTCCCCATATTGCTGGTGAGAGCAGCTGTAGCCTTGCTTCATCCCCTACCACCTACTGAGCAGCTCCTGTGGGCTGGTGGGACCATACAAGCAAAGGCAAGAACCAGCCAGGGCACCTGGCACAAGGGACAGCCCTGTTCTCCCAGGAAGGGACACACTGGAAGAAAGCAGCAGCAGCAACTGCCAGCAGTATGCCAGGAAGGGACCATGACCCATCCCAGGAGAGCAAGTGGGGATGGAGACACAGGCTCTGCAGCCAGCTGTTGCCTGGCACGAGAGGGGACCACACAGATCCAGAAGTTGGGATCTGACCCCACCCCCCCATGACAGCAGCCTGAGCTACAAGGCAAAGGCCCCACATCCCACCAAGCTGAGGGAACAGCCAGCCAGGAACCCCAGGCCTCACCAATATGCGGAAGAAGGCACTCCTGCGGGGCAAAGTGTGTCGATGTAGCGGGGGGCTATCACCCCAATCCATACCAGCAGGGCATCCCCAGGGCACGCTGGCACACCTGGAGCCGCATGCGGTGGGGGCGGCTGCCCACGGCACAGGCACGGGCACGGCCCGGCCCGGCAGCCACGGCCACCTGCACGTGCTGCCGGAGCGGCGGGCACCGTCCCACGGAAAACGCCCTTCCCTCCCTCATCCCAGCTGCAGGCGAGGGCCGGGGCGTCCCGTCCCGGGCACACGCTTCCTGCCCCTCCTCTCCCGCCGCCCACTACCGCTCTGCCATAAACACGGTAATTACCGGCTGCGACGGCACCGGCCGGGGAGGCGGCAAGGGAAAGGCGTGATTCATCCCACCAGCCCACGGCTTCTCCGCCAAAAGTCTACCGTACCCATCTCCGCGGCCTCCGGGACCCTCCGGCACGGCATCACGGGGAAGCGCCCCACGGCACCCGGGTGTTCGGCCGCCGGTAACTCCGGGGGGCTGCGGGGCCGCACCTGCCCCGCTGCGCCGCCGCTGCTCTTCGGACCGGCGCAGCCGCTCCCGGCCCTACCCGCACCTCCCGAAGCCCGGGGGCAGCGCGGACGCAGTCGCGCTGCCGGCAGCAGCCTGGTGTAGGGGACAGCCCCGACCCCGAGCAGGCAGGACCCTGCCGTTCGCAGGACGCGCCGTGCCGGGGGACGCTGCCGAGCCCAGACCGGGCGCACCCGCCACCCTGCCGTCCTCCCAGGACAGCACTTCCCGGGAGGAGCCGGGAACTGGCAGGGCTCGGCTGGACGCGTTGCACACTCCAGCCCTGACTCCGCAAAGCCTCCGGGGCTCCGGGACGGGAGCCGCGGTTCCTGTCCGCTCCCGAGGCCGCGCACCGAACCGGGATCCCCGGGGTCCGGGAACCCTGAGGGTACGGAGCGGCTCCTGGGGTTGCGCGAGGGTGGAGCTGTCCCGTGGCGGACTGCGCCCCTCCGGAGCCCACGTTCCTCCCGCGCCGCCCCCAGGAGGACACGGGACCACCCCCCCCGCCCCTTTCCAGTGCCCGAGATCGCGGGGGTGCCCAGCCCGGACGACCCCCGCTCACCTGCCCGCTTGCGGGTGTTGCCGCCGGCGNGTGGAGTGGAGGCGCGGGACAGAGCGTGTCTGTGGGTTGTGAGGCTGCCGTGCGGGGCGGGGCACGTGGGAATGGGCAGGGTAGGGCCTGGCAGCTCGGAGCTGCCGAGGAGATGTGCGGCAGGAGAGGCACAGCCGCCAGGGTGAGGGGCTCCAGGAGCGACGCAGATGTGAGTGGCAGAGAAATCGACAGTGAACCGGGAGCTCATGGCCTTGCTGGGGGACCGTGGGAGGTGACAGTTGCAGACTACCCTCACTGTGGTTTCTCCCCTTTTCCTAGCAGGGCTTGAGGCATTTGCTATCGTCAGATAATTTATCCTTCTCTTTGGAACAAAACTTGGGTGACTTTGTTGTATTAGAGAAGTTACAGCTTCAAGAATGTGGCTTTCTAAGGATAAGGTGATATTTTTGTGTGTGCAGGCAGTGGCTTCAGCATGTTTCAGGTCAGAGCTCAGAGAGCTGAGAAGGGCTATCTGTGTGTGTTACATTACACAGGTAGCTTATCGACCTTTTGCAAGGCCTGATGGCTTGTGAGCTGGTCTGTAGTGTCTTGGTGATGAGATGAGCTGGCAAAATAGAAAGGTAACCCAGTGGCTCATGTTACAAAGTGAAGAAAATGCCAAGGAAATTTGGAGGAATTCACTAAACTATGTGACGTTCAAGAATTTGCAGAAAAGTTACAGTCTCCAACATATTTGGGCTAGACGTGGGGAAGGATAACCTTACACCTGCTGTTGTCACCTGATACCATGTTACAGAAGTGCCTGGAGACAGCTTTGTCTCTTGGAACACACACAAAGAGAATTGCTCCCCACTTGCTCCTCCCAGCTCTTTTCAGCCGTGTGGCTCTTGTGACAAACCCACCTTCACAAACAGTGGGGCTGGCAAGTGTCCTTGAGCCCCTCTGACCTCGTACAGAACCACACATCAGAAAGGATTAAATTGCATTATGTATCCTTGAGCAGAAGGATGGGGAGGTCTTTTCCAAGCTCATGGCCATTGTTCAATTGCTGTAACAAACACATTGAACTTCCCCGATTTGTTGCTAAGGACTAAAATGAGTGTAACTTGGCAAGTTGCAGAAAGGCCTTGGTGCTGTCACAGGCAGGTTGGGTTGCATGGGTCAGTGGGTGGCAGGAGGAGGCTGTATTCATCTTTCTTAAAAAATGGGGAGGTAAGGATACTGCTGTTACAGAATCCATTACACATTCTCTATGAACGTTGTGCTCACATTTTGAAGGTATGGGGGAAACAAGAATGGAAGGCCTCCACAAGTGACTAATACCTAGAAGGACACTGAAAGGGGGAGAGACCTGTCAGGAAGGAGAGCAGGTTGGTTCAGAGTAGCAATCCAGCATAGGGTGAATGGCTTGCTTCTGTTAAGTCTCTGGCAACTACAGGAATGCCAGAATAGTAAGGCAGCCCCTGCTGGTAAAGGGATTCAAGGTGCCTAATTAACCTTGGGGCATATGTGCTGCTGGCAGATGTGGAGACAGCAGTTTCACCACTGTGCCTGCCGTGCTGATGAGGCAGCTGCAATTAGCTGTGCTGGGGCTCACACTGCGGCCTGTGCGGCGCTGGCCATGAGCACAGCACACTCACAGGCTAAGCCAGGCAGGGGTGGCCACACCATGTGGTCGAAGCTGGTCACACCTGGGTCACTGAGAACAGAGGGAGCTCCCCTGCTGGGCTGAGCAAAGGAGCTGCTGACCTCGGGGTGTATCAGTACCTGACTGTGGTTTGGCCATCACACTGCGGCTCTTTCCTGTTGAGTAGGGAGCCAGAAGCTCTGTGTCGAGCTGCTTTCAGTCCCTGCAGACACAGAGAGGCAGAGCACCTGGCCACAGAGATGGCATTTGTCTCAGACTTTTTCTGTGATGGTGCAGAGGCACAAGGGCTCTTCATGAGCTTGCAGAGCGAGATATTGGGATGCTGGATGTTGAGGGGCCGTCCACGCTCTCTCTGCAGTCCACTTTGCTTTGGCTGGTGCAAAACATCTGCTTGCTGTCTCACTGTTGCTTTTTTGCAAGAAATTTTGCCAGCACGTCATGGCTGTCTCCGAGGGCGCCCCCTGTTCAGTTTGTGCCCATCAATTCCAAGACCTGCTGAGCTCTTTTTCCACACAGCTCCCCTTATCTGTTCTGTTTCTCAGTTCAGGCTCCCTCTCCCTGCTGCGCCAGGCAGAATTGAAAGCTCTGTCTCTGGAGTTAGGACTGCCTGCTGTCAGAACACACTGTCAGAAAACACTGTCATCCCATCCCTAGAGACAGCTCTATGATGAACAGTGTGTCTTAATACTGGCATTAACTGCTTAGGAAGAGATGGTAAAGGCTTCCAACAGCAGGAGACACTAGCTGGAGCAAGGCCTGGGAAAGCCCATAATGAAGCATTTTGGCTTCTGAGAGGGTGAGTGCCCTGTCAGTCATGTAGGTTCAGGAGGGCAGAGAGGTGGGCAGGTCCCTCCAGAGTGCCCTGAAGTGCCCCTGGGCAAAGACAGTGAGTCTCGGTGACTGCCAGGTGATTTGGGGTTTTTAATGGAGAAATGCTGTTTTATCCAGGCAGAGAGTGAGAGGTGCTGCTTGTTTTCCAGCAATGTCACTTTACACCCGAGCTGCAGGTTAGGGGCCTGAAGGTAAGGCACCTTGCCTGCCACCCCATGTCTGAGCAGAGGGTGTACACAGAGCTTTCCTTCTGGGGAGGTGCCACATTGGCAATGGGTGGTGGGAATGGAGAACCTGACTTTCTGCCACGGTTCCTGTAAGGTGCAGCAAGCAGGTCCTCACCAAAGCCTCCTGAGGAGTGACTCTTCCCCTAGTTCAGTTGCAAGAATATGGTGGCAGTAGGTGAACGAGGCAACCTGGCAAGGAATCTGAGTCAGAGTTGGAAATAGACTCCAGGAATCCCAGCATTTTATCTTCTTCTGACCACAAGACTGCCTTTCTCCCTCCCCTCCATCTTGGAAGAAGTTGGTGCAGTTCTTGCACAGGCTGGAGGTGATGGAGCCAAGGTGGGAAGCTGAGTGATCACTAGTGTCTGGGCTGCTTGTTCAGCCAGTTCTCCCTTAGGAAGCACCTGGAGAGCTGCCCTCTGTCTCCTCACAACATGCTCACATTAGAGAAGGGGGTTTCAGTATCTCAGAGAAGTGGAACACAGCAAGACCTCTTAGGAGCTGCACATACAGCCATGCTGCAGGGAGAGGGTGAGGCAAAGTGCAGGCAAGTTCTCTCCTGGCTGTCTCCTGTCAGCTCTCACTCTCAGAGGTGTTTGCAGGCAGGGCTGGAGGCAGCTCTACCAGGTAAGCGCACATGGCTCCTTTGGTGCTTAGTGAGGAGTCAGCACTGACCAGCCTTTCCCAGTGCAGCGCTGGGATGCGTCCCAGCATCCATCTCCAGTAACATGCCTGCATGATCTCTCTGGTTCACTCTCTTTACCTCCTTTCTTCAGGGGTGAAAGATGGAAGGTGGACAGTGCTGCAGCTTGTGGAAGCCCTGGGGTAAGAAAAACCTTATGCAAATTATACATCGGGTAAGGGACATTCTCACAAGGAGGCATAGTGAGAAGGACAAGTGTGCTCATCCAAGCTGAACTTCAGCACTGGATGACACATTGCAGTGGGCAGGATATTGTCTGCTCACAGCGTGGGGCTTGAGCAGTGCTTTGCCCTTGTTGGATGTGGGAGCTCTGGAAAGGAGCAAGACCGGAGTAGCTCTTGATGCTCTCCCAGGACAGAGGAGAGATATGGCAGGCAGCATGCTGGGGGGCACTTTTCAGCTGGGACCATCCCCAGCAGGAGCTGCCTGAGCACACAGCTGCACAACACCATGTCACAAGTTGGCTGGCACTCAGCTTGTGCTTTTGTCTCCAAACTGTCATGGCCTAGGCTCATTTCTCCCGAGCAGGGGGCTGGGTTTGCCTCACTGTAAGAGGCTTTACCCTTTTTGACCCTTGTGATCTTGGGAGCGTGGTGCAAGAGCAATTTCTTTGGTCTGACTTGAGTACTTGGATTTCTTTCTGCATGGTTCTGGGGCTGAGGGCACACATGTAGCACAGACAGGAGGAGAGGAGTGTGTTTCCACTCTGCCACCAAGTCAGGCATGATTGAGCCCATAGAGCCCCACCTCTTTGATTTTGTAATGTGCCTGCTCAGGATGTGCTTCCTGCTTGGATGTACCTGCTCACAACAGGCTTCTTGGGCTTTCTCCCACTTGGCCTAGGTTTTGCCTGGAGAACACAGATCCTCGAACGCGAGGGCGAGGCATCCAGCTGTTGTCACAAGTCCTGCTCCAGTGTTACTCCCTGCTCCAGGAGAAGGAAGGTAAGGGCTTTTCTGGCCCTTGAGTGTCTGGCTGGGGACAAAGCCTGTGCCATTAAAATGTCTGCCCTGCAATTGGTAAAATGATTGATTTAACACTGTGACAACTTTGTACATGTCTCTAAGAGTCAAAGTCCAAAGAGGACATGAGGCTTTGTGTTGCAGCTTTTTTGCCAAACTCACCACACAATTCAGGTTACTGTCGGAATACACCAAATCCCCGGACAGCTGGGGCCCCTGGCAGTGTGTGGGTGTTGCACACCAAGGTGTGCTCAGTGCCACGTGGGACACACTGGGGATGCATCTGTATGTCAGAATCTCTGGGTGATGATTCAGAGCAGGAAGACTGTCCTTCACACACCAAGTCACACTGCAGGCCTGCAGCCTGACCAGGTTATCTCAGGAGGAACCCTGAGGCCTGGAGAGAAGGGGAGATCAGTCTAAGGATGAGAATGGAGTGGGGGACCAGGATGGGGAGGGGAAGATGCCCTGTTCATGGAGGCAAGGAGAAGGTCTGCCTCTGTTAAATGCCCAATAGCAGCTGGCTAGCAGCAGGGAAAGCCAGTAAGTGCTAACAAGCTTTTGCTTGGGTTTGGGGGCCTTGCAGATGGGAAGCTGAACTTGTGCCAGCAGGCTGGCTAGACAGGGGGCCTAGCTGGTAAGTAAGGTGGAGGAAGGGGAGGATGGAAGTAAAAGATGCTTAGTCCTTGGAATTTGGCTCTCTTTGGCTGGAGCCAGGCAGGGCTGAGAGCAGCTGTGCGTGGAACCTTATCTGCTGCAGTAGCTGGAGTCAGATGTGATGACTGATAGGAACTAGGGTGCTCTGGAGGGGCAGCCAGAAGTGGGGAGGTTCAGTGGGGATACTTGAAGGAGAAAAGAGACTCAGGGCAATTGAGCGAGGGGAGTGAGCTGTGTTAGAGCCTCGTGTCCCTGCTCACGCAGTTAATTTCTCAAGCACTGCGTCAGGCTGCCTCCTGGGGGGCTGAGTTTCTGCTGCAGCTGTGGGCACAGGATGCTGCTAGCCGGCTATTCCAGTCTGCTTCCTGCTACCACTCCCCAGGGCTGGGGTGTGCAGGTGCCCGTGGCTGTGACTCAGGGGCCAGGAACGTGTTGTGGAGCCAAGTTTGAGGAAGCCAGAACTCCTGCCCCAGCTCTCTACCCCACCCCATGACATCCTCCAGCCTCTGCTGAGCAGACTGGCGCTCTGCTGCTGGTGTCTGCATCCACATGTCTGGACAGGCCAGGGCAAATGCCTCTTGGGTAGCTCCAGCACTTCTGCAGCAGTCAGAGGTGGCTGCTGCCCTGCTGCAGTTAGGCATGGGCTGCTTACAAGAAGAGGGCAAAGGTGTTGGAGCCAGGTGGGTGCACCCAACAGCAGCAGTTTGTCCCATTCACCTGTGCAAGATGTGCTCACTCTTAATCCATTAACTTGTGGTTGAGCTGGGGCCAGCACCCAGTAGTTGTGTTTCCTAGGGCTAACACACATTGGTGTCTGTTTCTGACAGTGCTGCATCTGGTCCTGTTCTATGAGAGCCGGCTGCAAGATAATCACCTGGTGATTCCCTCGGTGCTCCAGGGACTCCGGGCACTGGTGAGCTTGCACCCCCAGCCCACAGTGCTGGGATGCATTCCCCAGCAGTGTCAGGGAGGTGCAACACCTGGGTGTGGGTTGTAGTACTGTGTCAAATAGGGCCTGGCTGGGCTGTCAGCCCATCTGGCAACATTGCCTTGTCTCCTCTCGTCTCTTGCTGTGCCTCTCGCAGAGGAGCCAGAGACAGGAGACTGCCTTGATTTCCTGCCCTGTGTTGATACTGGGGCAAGGATTCCCTGGCCACCCTGGGGAGCAGCACAGATGATGGGCATCTTGTCCTGTCCTGTCCTGTCTGGGGAGCGGGTGGTGAACTCTCCCTGTTGTGGAAGAGGATCCTGCAGGCAGCTGCTGCATGGAGGCAGGAGCTCCGTTGTGTGGCTGCCATCATGGTATTCTATTCTTGATTTTCTCTTCCCATCCTCAGAGCATGTGTGAGGTGCTGTCCCCGGGGCTAGCAGTGTCTGTGCTCAAAGCCATCTTCCAGGAGGTACATGTGCAGGTGAGCAATGTGATTTCTTATCCTCCTGTCCTTGATCTCTGCTCCCTGTGTGTCTGGGGATGGCCTGCCTGCCCTGAGGACTGCCCACATTCAGCATGGTGCAGTGCTTCTGCAGAGCTTAGAGGCAACTTGGCTCACTGCAAGTGAGACTGTGAGAGATAGACAGCAGCCAAGAATCCTGTTTGGTCTTGTCCTCTCTTTTCTCAGCCCTAGGGGAATTATTTCCTATTGCTCTGTTCTCCAAGGCTGTGTTTAAGTGCCCCCAGTCCAATTCTCCTCACATTTAAGATTGTTTTTGCTGGCAGTGCCTTGGGCAGCATGCATGGCCCTGGTGTGATTGATAGTACATTCATGCAGTGATGGGATGGAGTCATGTTCATGTGCCATTGCATAGGCATGTGCACACTTTGCATGTGATAAATGAGATCTCTGTGCTAGGAAGCAGCAGCTGAGCTGCTCGGGGTCCTGCTCTCTCTCAAGGGCACGTGTTGCCCTTGGGGTAGTGGGTAGCTGTGCTGTCATGTGCAGAGGATGGTTTTGATTGGTCTGCTCCTCCCTTCAGTCCTTGATGCAGCTGGACCGCCACACAGTCTACAGCATCATCACCAACTTCATGAGCACCAGGGAGGAAGGTGAGGGGGCAGATCCAGAACCACTCTGGGATTGTTGAGGCTGGAAAGTGAGTCACTTTCACCTTCTCCAAGGGCTCTGTGGCTCTGCCTGGGAGACCTGGAAAAGGACTGTGGTGCTGGGACAACTTGGCTGATTTAATGCCGTGTTGTAAGGTCTGATGTCCTGCACCTGCTCACGCTCCTTCTTTCTGCAGAGCTGAAAGGCCTGGGTGCCAACTTCACCTTCGGCTTCATCCAGGTCATGGATGGGGAGAAGGATCCCCGCAATCTGCTGCTGGCCTTCCAGATTGTGCATGATCTCATTGCCAAGGACTATGCCCTGGGTGAGACTAAACCTGCCGTGCAGAGCTGACTGGGAGACATGTCCCTTTTCTTTGAGCCATTGGAGGGATAGCTCTTGGGTCTGACCAGGCATGAGATGGTCCCTAACATGCTTTAAAAGCTGCAGAGCTGGCCTATTGTGGGTGCTGAACATAGCTGCTGTGTCTTTTTTGCCCAGTATCTTTGCTCAACCCCTCTCTCCTCTGTCTGCAGGTCCCTTTGTGGAGGAGCTGTTTGAAGTTACATCCTGCTACTTCCCTGTTGATTTTACTCCAGTGAGTGAGTCTGCCATGTGCCACAGCCTATTCTTTATTTATTTCTGGTGTTCTCTTAGGGTGTTGTGTCCCCTCCAGAGAAGGGCGTGAGAGGGTGGCCGAGGGTCTTGGCTGGGCAGTGTTCAGCTGTGAGCTGTGGTACCCAAGCTGATAGGCTGATGCCAAGCTAGCTGCAGTGACTGGCACTGCTGCTGCCTTGCTGGAGATGAAGTGATGCAGCCTCAGCTGCTGGCTGGGTTAGGATGTTTCCTGACTGGTGGGTGACCTGCTCTCTGCTTCCTCTTCAGCCCCCCAATGATCCTCATGGCATCCAGAGGGAAGACCTGATCCTGAGCCTCCGGGCCGTACTGGCCTCCACACCCCAGTTTGCTGAGGTATGAAGCTCCTTGGGGATTCTTGAGCCTCACTGTTCCCTTAGCACAGGCTGCCTTTCACAGTGCTGCAGCTCCTGCTGTGACTCTGTGGGACGGGAAAAACTGGGACTAGGAGCTTGCACTTGGGCAGCCCTGTCTCCTGCTGGGGCTGGTCATGGGGAGGGTGCTGACTGACACCCTGGGAAGGGGCTGCCTATTGCAGGTACCCCTTCACCTCTGCTCTCGTGGCAGAGGCCAAACTTGCAGCCTTGCAGGGCCATAGACAAGGTGGTACAAGGGATGAGCTGAATTAAAGTGTTTCTCTCTGCAGTTCCTTCTCCCTCTGCTTATTGAGAAGTTGGACTCAGAACTGCAAAGTGCCAAGCTTGACTCGCTGCAGACTCTGGTAAGGAGAGATCCCCTATTCCCTTCAACCTACAGCTGATCTGTGGCATTGGCAGCTGCCAGCCACTTCTGAGCCCTTCTTCCTGCCAGCCTGTCTGTCCCTTGCAGAGACACTATTTCCAGAGTCCTGGTTTGGCCTGCATCACTCTTTCCTGTTTTTCTATAGTGATTTGTGCAGCTCAGCATGAGCCTGCCAGGATGGGCAGTGTCCCAGCACTGTGTCCTCCTGGTACTGGCTTCTCTGTGATGCTTTCTCCTGGCTCCCTCTTGCAGACTGCCTGCTGTGCCATCTATGGGCAGAAGGAGCTGCAGGAATTCCTTCCCAGCCTTTGGTCATCCCTGCGCAGAGAGGTGAGTACTGCCGGCCTCCACCATGGCTGAGCTTCTGCTCAGCACAAGTTCTCAACCAGACCGGGTGGGCCCCGTATTTCCCAGCAGTCTGCATCTGTGACCTTGGACTGCCTCAGCTGAAAAGCGGAGGAGACAGGCCAGCCCTATCAGCATGTCCACGTGTCTCGAATGTGCCATGCTGCATGTTCAAATCACGTGGGAAATGAGGCAGGAGCCTGAGCCCTTCAGCCTGCATTGGGAGCCTGAAGCCTGTGGCTGTTGTCAGCATGAAGGTCAACTCATCCTATGGCATTTCCTCCAGGTGTTCCAGACAGCGAGTGAGAAGATTGAGACGGAATGCCTGGCTGCACTGCGTGCTCTCTCTGCCTGCCTCTCCCGCTCTGTGCTCAGCTCTGATTCTGAGGATCTGCTGGATTCCTTCCTCAGCAGCATCCTGCAAGGTAGCTAACAGAGACCTGCCCCATGCAGCCAGGCCTGAAAGCATCCTTCTAGGTAGAGATCTGCCTTCCTTTCTAGTCCTCACAGCAGCTTTTGGCTTCTCCAAGGTAATTGGCTGCAGGAAGGGAGGACAAGGGGATTAAGCTGCTTCCATCTCTGCTGGAACTGCACTCTGTGTGCTTGGAGCTGTGGGAAGCTGCTCTGTAATGCAGCTCAGAGCTGCGGCCTGGCAGCACATCCCAGCCCCACTATCAGCTGTGTCTCTGCACGCGAGGCAGAGGAGCTCTGCGCAGGTGCAGCTGACGCCCATCCTATCTTAGATTGCAGGCACCATCTGTGCGAGCCCGACATGAAGCTGGTGTGGCCCAGCGCCAAACTCTTGCAGGCAGCAGCGAGTGCCTCCCTCCGCACCTACCACCACATCACCCGCAGTGTTGTGCCCCTGCTGGTGGAGCAGTACAACAAGCACATGCAGGTGAGGGGCACCCACTGGCTCCACATGGCCTGGAGGCAGCAGGGTGTCTAAGAGGATGTCCTTCCCTGGCTTGGATAGAGACCTCATGGGCACCCTGCGGCCTCAAAGCACTGGGCTGAGGTGCAGCTCTGTCCCAGCAGTGGCAGTGATCTGGGTTACACCTTTGTGTCCCTGCAGAGCAGCCAGAGGAGGACAATCCTGGAAATGTTGCTAGGATTCCTGGAGTTGCAGCAGAAGTGGGGACATGTGGAAGAAGGTGAGGGTGGCTGGTCCCTCTGGAGGCACCTGTGTCCCAAGGGCTACTGGCTCTGACCTCACTTTCCTGTATGCTGATATACAAGGAAAACTCACTGGCCAGTGTGACTGCATGTGTGAGCCCCTGCCATGTCCCCTTGTATGGTTGGGTATCAAATGCAGCACTCCAGAAAGGGTCTGTCAAGTGCCGTGATGGTGGCTGTGTGGTGACACCAGACACTGGCAGTGATTCCGTGCCCGTCTCTCCAGATGAGAGCACTCTGCTGTCACTCCAAGACCCGGTTTGCTCTGTGGTCTTCTCGGCACTGCTGTATCCCAGTGTGCAGCTGCAGCTGGTTGGAATCAAGGCACTGACTGTCCTGGGATCCCTGCAAGGTTGGTGCCTTTTTTCCCTTGAGACAGAGGGAGGTGTCACTGTCTTCTGAGAGACACGGTGGCTGCTGGGACATCCTTGCCTGCTCCCTATAACCGCATAGGAGTAGCGGCAGCATGTTCTACCCAAACCATGAGCTCCAGGGACATTTGGTCTCTCTCTTGCCTGTTTGTGCTGGGCACCTTTTATCTCTGGCATTTGGTGTGCTGTTGCATTGTTGCTGGCCTGGATGAGGGGGAAGGATCCTGTCCAGCAGAACAGCATCTTTGCCTTTGGCCAAGGGTAGGATTCCTGTATGGCTCTTGTTCCAGGCTTCCTGTCTTCCTCTGATCTGGAGCTGGTTGTGGATCACCTCATCCGTCTTGCTGTGCATGAGGAGGATTCCCAGAGCAGGTGAGGGGTAGGCTGGCATCATGGCAGTCACCCACATTCTGGGAGGAGGAACAAAGCCTGGCTTTGCTGCAGAGAGGGGCTGTAGTCTGAGGGAAGGCACAGGAACTCTCTGAACAAGACTACATGGAATAAACCAGACAATTCATGGGCTGGAAATAAGAAAGTCTGAGCCTGTCAAAGCAGGGGTTCTGCTTTGCCTACCTGAAGGGTGAAAAAGGCAAGTTGCTGAGAAATGGGGTTCTGGAGACACCTTCTGGACCAGTCTGTGCAGCTGGTGTACAAGCAGCCCTGAATTTGCGGTCGTTGCATCACCTTTTCCCTTCTCTTTCCCCCGGCAGTGAAGCAGCAATGGAGGCAGCTGGGTCCCTGGCCCTCACCTACCCAAAGGTTTTCTCTGGACACATGGTACCCAGGCTTGAAGAGAAGCTGCAGTCAGGTAGGACTGGGAAAGGAGTGGTGACTGGTTTTGGGGTAAAGCCTTTCCCATCCCCATTGGGCTCCTGCCAGGCAGTAGGGCTGTGTTATGTGGTGTAGGTCAGTGGCTGTCCTTGGGGGATTCCCAGTGCAGGCATTGTGTGCTGGCACAGGGAAGTCTGTGGTTGGTCTGGTAGCCGGCCTGTGTGTGGCCAGGATCACCCTTGTGGGAAGGAGCTGCCCAGCTGCAGAGCAGGCAGCGTGCCTTGAGCCTGGCACAGGCTGTGTCTGCTGTCGTGCTTCACCCCATCCACCCTAGCAGGGTCTGGGCCCTGACTGCCCTTGGGTGGGGTGTCCCCAGGTCCCCCTCTGAGGTGTGTTTCCTCTTCAGAGCAGGAGGAGAGCTGCCACAACCACCACTCCGTGCAGCAGCGCTGCCTGCAGGCCCTGGCAGCTGTGTCCACCCACACCAGCATCGTGAGGGAGACTGTCCCTGTCCTGCTACAGCATCTCCAGAAGGTGCAGAAAGGTAATGGAGCTGCTGCAGGCAGGTCCACAGAGCGTGTCTGGGCAGGAGCTGCCTCTGTTACTGGTGATGGCTGGGAGAGGGCTGGAATGGCAGTGGTACAAGGAGTCTACACCTGGGCTGTGAATCCCACTGGTGGAGTGGGAGGCAGAAGAGCTGCATTGTCCCAAGATCCTGGTGCAGATCAGGGGGCTGGGTGTTGAGGCTGTTTGACTTGGTGATGACTGTGCTCTGCAGGGACCAAGGCCAGGAACACCCAAGATGTGATCTCTGTGTGCCAGAGCCTGCACCACGTGGCCCTGCAGTGCCAACAGGATGCCGAGGGCTGTTGGTACTTCCACCAGACGGTGGTGCCATTCCTGCTGGCCATGGCTGTGCAGGCAGCCATGCCAGGTAAGTACAGGACTGGAGTGGGAGAGGGGAGAGCAGGAAACCCCCAGGCTCTCAGGGGTCCCTGATCCTGCAGTCAATGCCACTGCTGATGCCTTTTGGCACCCATGGCCCTCAAGAGTGGGTTTCACTGCTCCCTGCCCTTGTCGCAGAGCCCTGCCCCACTCTGGTGTGAGTTCAGGGGGCTGTGCCTGCCTCCTCCTGAACAGCAGGCTCCAGCAACTTCTGTTCCTCCCACTACCTGCAGAGAGCACCCATACACTGCCAGGCAAGGTACTGCTGGAGGAAGAGGTGCTGGCTGCCATGATCCCAGTCATCAGTGCTGCCACCACTCACCTGAGCCCTGAGTGAGTGAAGCTGTGGCAGGCAGCTGGGTGCTTCATCGTGGGGAGGGAGCAGGCTGCATGCCTCCTGCTGCTCTCTGTACAGGGTGACCCTGGGCCTCCTGGGAGGTCTCTGGTGACCCTTCCAGAGCAGCACATTACAATGTCTTTTCCTAGGCTGGCTGCCCAGAGTGTGTCTCACGTGGTGCCCCTCTTTCTGGATGGAGAGGTCTCCTTCCTACCCCAAAACAATTTTCCCTGCTCTTTCCAGCCTTTTGGGGTATGTTTGGTGATTTGGGCTGGGGCACCAGAATGGGCCAGGAATGAGGGTGTTGGCACAGGCTAGCAGCAAGCTCTGTGATGACATGGACACTGTTCTTCCCTTGCAGGATGGGGAGTGTGTGGAGGCACAGAGACGCCTGGTCGCCCTCCTCATGGCCTTCGTCTGCTCCTTGCCCCGTGATGTACGTTGTGGGGAGCAGGATGGAGAGGAACCCTGCCAAAGCACCCTCCAGCCTCTGTCCACACCAAGCTCCAAAGACAGACAGAGGGGGCAGTTGCGGCCCTGGGCCATAATACATTCTGTTTCTGTTCCAGGTGGCAATCCCTCAGCAGGAATGGCTGCTCCGGGAGCTGCTGGCATTGAGCTGTTCCTGCAACTGTCCCTTCACGGCCACCACAGCTGCCAAGTGCTTTGCAGGGCTGGTGAACAAGCACCCAGCAGGTAAGGGGGCTGGGCAGATGCCAGGTGTCCCTGCCCACTGCTGACAGGGGCAATGGCTCAGCTTGTCCCTTCCATCCTCAGGGCAGCAGCTGGATGAAATCCTGCAGCTTGCAGTGAACAGGATTGAGCCCAGCCTTGCAGAGGGGCCCCGCCGAACACAGGCACTCACCTTGCTGCTCTGGGTAAGGCCTACCTTGGATGAATGAGGCATGGGGGCTGGGAGACCCAGCCTGGCATTGATCGTTCTGCCTGCACAGGTGACCAAAGCCCTGGTCCTGCGCTACCACCCCCTGAGCTCTTGCCTGACAGACAAGGTAGGTAGTAGCGGGGCTGGGTGATGTCTAAGAAACCTGCCTTGCTCCCCCATGGCTAGCTGGGGACCCCCAGGAGCAGGGCACTCTGTCTCAGGGCTCTCTCCCTTGCAGCTGCTGGGCCTGCTGGGTGACACGGAGCTGGGCCCTGCCACAGCCGATGGCTTCTCCCTGCTCATGGCCGAGTCCCCAGATGTGCTGCACAAGGGCTGCCATGCTGACGTGCGCATCATGTTCCGCCAGCGCTTCTTCACTGACAACGTCCCCAAGCTGGTGCAAGGCTTCCATGGGGCTGGCCCTGGTGAGTGGCCACCCCCAGCCCAGCCTCACCACTCCTGACACTTTAACCAGGAGACCTGAGCCAGCATCCCCTCCTTCTGCAGGCTGCTTGTAACCATCTCTGCTCTCCACAGATGTGAAGGCCAATTACCTGAAGGGCCTGTCCCATGTGCTCAACCACCTCCCCAAACCTGTGCTGGTGACAGAGCTGCCCACAGTAAGGCCCAGCCTGGGTGGCAAGCAGGGTGAGCTGTGACATTGTGGAGTGCAGAGTTTGGGGTTGCTCATGACTCCTGTGTTCTCCTTCTCTCTGCAGCTGCTTTCCCTCCTTCTTGAGGCCTTGTCCTGCTCAGATCGTGTAGTACAGCTCTCCACACTGAGCTGCCTCCACCCACTGCTGCTCGAAGCTCCCCAGATCATGAGCCTGCATGTCGACACACTGGTCACCAAGTTCCTCAACCTCGCCTCCAGCCCCACCATGGTGCGTGCGTGCACCCCCTCCTTCCTCCCTGCTATGCCCCTCTCTCCTGCCCCTTGTGCTGTCCTCATCCCTATCTGTTCCAGGCTGTCCGCATCGCCGCCCTGCGTTGTGCCCATGCCCTCACCAGTCTGCCCACAACAGTGGTAAGTCCTTCTCCAGCAGAGTGGAGCCAACCCTGCTGGCTGCTCCTGCATGTAGAGGGGCAGGGGGCTCCCAAACCTCCTGGGGGGCAGTCAGCATCCATTTCTCTCATGAAGAACCCCTTCTGTCCTACAGCTTCTCCCATACAAGGGCAGAGTTATTCGGGCACTGGCCAAACCTTTGGACGACAAAAAGAGGCTGGTCCGGAAGGAAGCAGTGGCAGCACGTGGAGAATGGTGAGTATTTGGAAGTAGCTGCTGAGGGGGTGCTAGCATGTAGGGGACATGGCTGATGGCACCATCTCTGTCCCTGCAGGTTCCTGCTCGGGAGCCCAGGCAGGTGAGCGCCCTGTGTCCCCTCCCTGTGCTGACTAACAGTCTGACCAGCGCCTCGCTAAGCCACCAAGTCATCTGACCAAATGCCACGGACCCTCTGGATCCTCAGAGCCCAGGACTGCCCCGAGTGCTAGGGCTGGAGCGTGCAGGCCAGCAGACAGCACTCCTCACTGCAGTCCCTTCCCAGCACCCAATGGAGGGAAGGAGCTGTGCTGCTTGTGGCTTGCCCACCCTCTGCTGCAGCCAGGGACAGTGATGGACAGCCCCCACCACATGTGAGTGGAGAGGACAGGTCTGTGCACACGTGTGGTGTGTGACAACCCATGTACCAGAAGAATAAATATATCTGTTTTGATAATGCTCTGAGGGTCTCCATGCAGCTCAGGCTGGATCCTCAGTGCTCTTCCGTGTGCTGAGCAGCTTAAGATACTGCTGGTTATAGACCCTTCCTCCTCTTTTAACATTGTTGTCCCTCTTCTCCCATCCCCAGAAGTCCATGTCCCCCACAAGATAACAAAAACAGACTCCCTTAAAAAAAACAGTATTTAGTAGATGGTCTTAAAAAGACTCTCCAGGGAGCACTTGGGGGTGCCATCCTCTGCGCCCAGCCCTTCAGCGAGCTGAGCTGGGCCAATGCTGGCCCGTACCTGTGCTAATGAGGGCAGCTGTCCAGCTGGAGCAGGGAGCAGCAGCTCTGCCACCTCGCCCCTGGGCTGCCTGCAGCCACCAAGAGCCAAGAAGGCAGGTGTCCAGGCACCAACACTGTCCACAGAGTTTCCCATGGCTCTGGCTCTGGTCAGCGGTATGTGCCAGTCTTCTGCCAGGCACTTTGGCCAGAGGAAGCTGCAGCGGTGGAGTGGGTTCCCCATGCGCTTCCCTGCCTGTGGGAAGGGATGTCCAGAGCACAGGGCCTCAGATTGCCAGGAGCGGCGCACGTTGCTCCATCACACAGGGAGGCAGGTCCCAGCTCAGGCCTGTCCCGTGGGGCAGGTGAGGAGAGGGCAGCAGGACACGGGTGAGCCAGTGCCTGTGGGGAAAGTGAGGCCACAGCAAAAAGGTGAAGTCTTGGTGCTTCTCAGCTCTGAGGAACCATATCCTGAGCTGCCACAATGGCTGAGCTCCTCAGCTGAGATTCTCTTGGCAAAGGTGTGCTGGGCATGCCACCTTGTCACCAGACAGGGCTCCTGAGGCACAACGCCAATGATGTCCAGGTCTTCCACGCTTTACAAAGCCCAGTGCAGTGCAGTGTGGGATCAATGTTCACTGTCGTTCTCTCCCCCAGCAGCCCAAGGAGAGCCCCTGTTGTCCCTACAACCCCAAGAGCTGCTGAGCCACCACCTTCTCAGGTAGGGGCTTCCCCAGGATTTTACCTTGGCACATCCACACCCAGGAACACCTTCCAGTTATCCCAGCTGCCGTAACTGTAGGGGTTCCTGAAGACCTGCAGGACAGGGAGAGGCGCATCACATCTGGCTCTGCCCCAGCCAGCCCCCGTGCCATGGGCTATGCTCACCTTGCCTTTCTTCTGCAGTCTCTGCCTCTCCTTTCTGTTGATGTGCCGTTCAATGCTCGTTTCCCCACGGGTAATGAGGGCAGCATGCCACAGCGTGAGGGCACCCAGGGCCAGTGCAACTGAGCTAGGTATGACAAGGGACAGCAGGTGGAATACAGGCCTTCCTTCCCTGGTGCTGCAGCTGGTGGAGGCTGAGGCTGCCTGCCTGCACCCACAGTCACATAAGTGGGTCGGCTTGTCTAATCTCTTGTGACAGAGACAAAATCTCTCCTCTATGGCCCAAAGGCTGGCAGGGCAGCAACATCTGCACTAGAATAAGCAAGTCCAGCTACAGGCAGGCAGATGGCGAGCAATGTCACAGGGTTCACTTATTTTCCCCAGCCCCTGGGCCCCCTCACCTGCACAGTACCCAGAGGTAGACCACGCTCTTGTGGAAAGCTCTCTGGCGGAAGGAGAAGGTGGGTGGTGGGGTCTGGTAGTATGTCTGAAAAAGGACCAGATGGGAAGGATTACCCAAACTGCTTTACAGCTTGAAGCCAGACAGGGATTGCTGCACCCCTCTCTGCTGCAGAGTTTGGACAGCAAGAAAGGATTGCAGCTGGAACTAATGCAACAGGCAGGGTGAGGGGGAGGCAGCGTGGAGACAGACAGACACCCAGAGCTGGCACAGGCACGAGGAACAGTGGGCTGGAGATAAGGGGGCAGAGAGCGGCCATGGGGTTGGTCAGGACACTACAGCTGGTGGTCATGGAGAGATGTGTATGCAGTGCTGCAGCTTCACCAGGAGACCATGGCCTGAGCAGCACATGCCAAGAAGCTGTCACCAGCCCAAGCCCCTGGAAGCTGGGTGCACAGAGGCAGATCCCAAGCTGCTGGAGGCACTGTCCATAGCAGAGCTGCCTGACCAGCCCCAGCTCTCTGACACGTGAGACGAACATGGGGGCTGGTTCTGATGTAGGGTGCTCCTTGAGAACAGAGCCCCAAGCAGGACCCAGCCTGCAGGGCAGCTCTGCTCCACACTGCCTGGAGCAGCTGGGGGGCAGGGATGTCCCACCTGGTTGGCAGCCACCTGCAGTCTCTCCTTCTCAAGCAGTTTCATTCTCTAGGGGGACGGAAAACAGGGCACCAGTTATGTGTCTCAGAGGAGTGGGACAGGGACCCTTCCCCTCACACCCCCACAGGACCAGAGCAGCTGGGGCCCTTGCAGGAGCAGGAAGAGGGGAAGCAAAGTCACTATATGGCCAGGCCTGGCCCAGCCTTGCTCTGCAAGTTCAGCCTGGGGAAGCCAGGCAGTCTTGGTGCATGG
Source organism: Irena cyanogastra (assembly GCA_013397155.1). Taxonomy (NCBI): domain Eukaryota; kingdom Metazoa; phylum Chordata; class Aves; order Passeriformes; family Irenidae; genus Irena; species Irena cyanogastra. Next base: position 34,502 of record VWZV01016537.1, read on the forward strand.
CAGGCAAGGCTGCTCACCTCGATGGCTGCGTAGGCATCCCGGAACATCTCCCAGCCGCTGATGCTGCAGTAAATGCAGCCCATGGTCATGAACAAGCAGAAAGAGAAGAAGTAGCGGTGGTTGTAGTGTCCCACACAGTTGTTTAGCCAGGCTGCCTCTGGGGTTAAAGGTACTTAACTGTGACAGACCATGGGTCCAAACCCAACCCAGGGACCAGGGCGGTTCTTATGGGCCCTGCTCCCATCACCCATTCCTATGCTGGCTGTCTCCTCAAGAGAAGGGACTGGGAGAGAAGAGGGAAGCAGTGTCCCCCCAGGCGTGTGCCACTGGTTAGTACTGCAGAAGGATACGGCAGTGGTGGTCCATCTTCAGCACACACCTGGGAGAGAGGAGACCATGCCAGTGTTAGAGTCAGTGCAAGTGGTGTGTTTGGGAGGGGACAGGCACCCCCCAGCCCTGCAGGCTACAAGCGACAGGGCAAGGAGGTGGCAGAGCAGAGGGGCAGGGCCACTGTCTCGCACTGGGGCAGGGGGTGAGGAGCGGGGTTCCAAAGGCTGCCTCAGGCAGAGGGAGGTGTCCTACCTGTTGCAGATGCTGCAGTGATGGGTACGAGCTGGCTTAGGGGCAATGCATTTCCTGCAGATGGACACACCAGTGAGGTCGTTCTTGGCCTGTGCACAGGTCAGAAGAGGTTTGTGCATCTTAAACCCTACATCTCACACTCCTGCTCTCCTCTGTGCCGCCCCGCTGCCTCCACACTCCGCACTGCCCAGCCTAGCTCCCCCCCCAAATTAGAGGCATCCTGCAACATCACCAGGCTGTTCCCAGTGACCATCTGTAGCTGGTCCCCAGTGTCCAGCTGGGAGAAGTTGTGCTGCCACTTGGTGCCTCACCTGTGGTGGGTGCCCAGGTGAAGTGGTGATAGCCATGTAGTAGTGGAAGACAATCATGATGAGGTTCCAGTGTCCATAGGCAAGATGCCAGCATATCCAGGCAGGTGTGTAGGTCTGCAAGATGAGGGGCAGCAGGCAGATGTACACGATGGCCACAATAGAGCTCGTCAGCCCAATCACCAGTGCCACAAACACCTACAGGAAAGGGACCTAGGTCACTGGAGTGGGCAGTGCCTGCCCCTTGCTGCCTGGGGAGAGGCATGGGCAGGACAGAGCCAGAGGAAACCAATCTGACCCACACACTGAGGTCCCAGCTCACTTCTTGCATGAAGCACAGGCAGCCCTGAGCCCGTTGCCCCAGCAGCACACCTGCCCCAGCACCAGGTGTGCCCTGCCCCATGAGGGGGACTCACCACACCAAACCATCGGGTGACATGGTCCACCAGCCAGTAGACCGGCTCGAAGAGAGAGTCAAGCACCACATCGCCGTTGGTAAAGGAGTTGTAGAGCAGGGAGCGGAGGCAGAGGTGCCCGTAGTGCCACAGCTGCTCCACCTGCCGCACCAGCTTGAACCGCCGCCGCCGCCCCAGCCGCAGGCACTTGAGGAGCAGGCGCATCACCGCGGCAAACATCCGCTGCCGGCTCCTCATCCCTGCCACACCACGCCTGGAGGGACAGGAGCTCGGCGTGGGCAGGCCACCCTGCTGCCTGGCTGTCCCTCGGGAAGGGTTTCCCCTCCCTGATGTGCTGACGCCGGTAGTGCAGCTCCCTGAACTGGCAAGGATGCTGAGCTGGAGAAGCTGAGCCCAGGCTCCTGGAGGCTGCGGGGCCGCTGTCGCCGGGACGTCTCTTTGCATGGAGCAGGGGGCACAGGCCCCTCAGCATCTGGGCTCAGGTGCTCTCTGGTCCCATCTCGTCTTTCCCAGCGGGGAGGGGGCTGGGGGAATGACACGGAGAGTCTGACTCAGAGAGGAAACCAGAGAAGGCATGAACATCCAGGATGCTGGGCCATTTCCAGGGATGATTTCAGCCCTTCCCAACATGTTCATGAACAGGACAACCCACACGAGGAAAATGTGAAGGAGCCACAGTACAGAATGACCCCTCCTCCCCTAGTCCCTCCTTAAAGTGAAGGATGCTACTTCCCTTCACCTCAACTTCTGGACCAAGTTGCAGAGGCCACCCTCTCAACCTCACAATCTCACTCCAAGAGTCCCAACACTTCCTCCTTGTCCTTGCCTGGATCCTTGAACAGTGTCACACACCAGCAAATGAGAGGCCTGGGGACAGCCCCAGGCCAGTGCTCCCCTGCATGCTGAGCCCCTTGTCCTGCCTGAGAGCTTTGCTGGGAGTGACGAGGAAACTGATCTGGCCCAGCACAGGGGAAAATGATCTGCAGGGCTGGGGCCCCCAGGCCTCTGTGCAGGCAATACCCATCAATATTAAGCAGTGAGGCTGCCCCAGGGTCCTGCCAAGGCACGTTCTGAACCTGGGCCAAGCACTTGTCTTGGTCTGGTGCCAGGCGCTGGTGCCAGAGCTCAGAGTCCCCTGAGCAGGGATCTTTGTGCTGCTGTGCCCACCAACACAGCCCCTGAGGAGCAGGTGGGTGAGGGCAGAAACTGCAGCGTCCAGATGGGCTGCCCAAAGGAGCCAGGGCTCTCCTCCACCCTGCCTGAGGAGTGTGGGGTTGACCCCAAGGTTGGGATCTGCTGGATATGAGGACCCCAAACCCAGCAGCCCATTCCAGGTCACAGGCATGGCTCCTGCCCTGGTACAGGAGAGGTGGGATATGCAAATGCCTACATCACCCTCTTCTCCACACCTCCCCTTTGGTTTGCCAAGAGCTTTTCCTTGAAACTCAGCAGGTCAAAGTGGAGTAACAACTTCCTGCCATGCAGCCTTTGGGCGGCACACATCCCTGTGTTGTCAGTATGGTGAAAGATGAAATGCTGCAAGAAGAAGGTGTTGAGGTCAGCCCTTCCCTCCAAAGATACAGCACCTTCCTGCCCCCTGGAGAAGCTTCCTCACCTACAACAGCGGCAGCTGCTGGGCAGGGAACCCACAGGGGCGGCAGCCAGCTTGCTCCAGAGCAAGACTCACTGTCCCCAGGCTCCTGCCTGAAGACAGCAGCATAGCCACAGAGATGAGGTTCCAGCAGAGTCATGCAACTTTCCCCTGCTCAGCCGGGCACTGGGATTCAGCCCTCGCCCTGCCCATGGCCGTCCCCACATCCCAGCGGGGCACCGAGCCCATGGGAATGGGACAGCAACCACCAGCACAGACAAGAGCGCTGGCAACATCACAGCCGAGGGGTGGGGAACCTTGGATTTGGCCCCACCCCAGGCAAACACGGGGCCTTCCCCTGCCAGGTCCAGGCACCCAGGCGCAGCGCTATGGCACCCTCCGGTGGCTCCACAGCGCCCGGCTCCCCTGGTTCAGTAGCACCCAGCCCCACAGCGCCAAGACACTTTCCGGTATTGAGCCCAATCCTCAAAGGCTGCCCACGCCAACAGCCCCGCCGCATCCAGCCCCGTAAGAGCCGGCTCTCCCTGCCCCGCAGCATCCTGGCCCCTCCAGACCAGCACCATTCCCCACATTGCCTCCCATCCCACGTGCACCCTCAGGGCGACAGACCCCACTGCCTCCCGGGTCCGCACAAGCACCTCCTGCCCCACAGCACACGAAGCATCCCCACCGCCTCCCGGCCCCCGCTCTCCCCGCCCCAGAGCATCTCTGTATCGCCGCCCAGCCCCACGGCAGCCACAGCCCCCACAAGCCCACAGCCTCTCGCAAGGCCCTGACACCCCCGCCCGGCGCCGCCGACCTGGGCCCGCCGCCCGCCGCCTCCATGCCCGGGCCCCGCCGGCCCACGGGCAGCGCCCGCGCACGGCATGCTGGGAGCATCGGCTGCCGGCACTGGACTACAGCTCCCGGCATGCCTCACGTCGGGTAGGAGAGAACCAATAGCCGCGACGCTTACAGCGCAGCATTGACGTCTGGAACCAATAGGGTGAGGGCTTTCCGGTGATGCCTTGTCGGCAGCAGGCATGGCGCCTCCCGCACGCTACTGCATCCCTGGTGAGTGTGGTCCGGGGCTCCTGGGACTGGGGCTGCTACTGCCCAGAAAGGGGACGCGGTGGCCTAGGAGAGGAGTAGGGGACGAGGCAGTGCGGAAAGGCTTGCCCCGGGGATGCCCCGCACAGGGCCGGCTGGGAGCCAGTGCTGTGCCCGGAGCGGTCCGGGGCCCGGGTCCTCGGATGCCCCGGCAGCCCCTGAGCCCCTGTGTCACAGGTGAGCGGCTGTGCAGCACGGAAGAGGCCACGGCTGGTAGCGGAACCTACACTCGTCATGGCTTCATCTTCTCCTCGCTGGCTGGCTGTCTGGAGAGGAAGAATGAGGACAACGAGGTGAGCGTGGCTCCCGCACGGCTGCTCCTCCCCAGGGATGAGTGTTGTGTTCCCAAGCTGCACGGCCTCCCTGGAGACTCGGCTGCGACGGGGAATTGGACTCCGACGGGGTTCGGCTGGTGATCCTGTGCACGAGCTGTGCCCTGTGCTGACCCCTGTGTCTTGCCCTGCAGCTGCCCATGGTGTCGGTGGTGAGAGACAGTGAGTCCCAGCTCCTGCCCAACGTGGGGGCTGTGGTGACATGCAAGGTGAGGCGCTGGAGCGCTGCATTGACCAACTGCATGGGCCTCGACTCTGTCTCATACTGAGCTTTGTTCTTGCACACCGATAGGGTGGGGTGAGGAGTCCTGGGCTTCTTAGTCCCCTCTGTACAACTCCCACCAGGGCACGGGCAGGCCAGAGGCTCCCTTGAGTCCCTCACTCACAAAGAAAGTGGGTATTGGCATGAGGGACACCTGCCCTGAGACTGAGGTGGGCTTGAGGGGAGGATTTGCTTTGCTCTCTTTCCGTAACTCTTTCTGGAGTAGGGAGTGTGCAGGTCAGTGCCTCAAGCAGCTTGTAGAAAGGATGACCCAGACCAGGGATTAGTTTCCTTACGTTCCTGGTGGAGGGAGAGCGAGTGGGATCACTGCAGGTCTCAACCTTATTCTGGTGCCTCGAATTGCACAAGTATAATCTTCCTCACCTGGCTTGCTGCCAGGTCCCACCATTGCTTGGTCACAAGGAGGAGGAGGCCAAGTGAGACCTGAGCTCCCCATGCAGCCCTGCCTGCTCTCTGCCCTTTCCCTGCTTAGACCACTGAGTCCCCTTTTCCTCCATGCAGGTCTGCAGTATTAACTCTCGCTTTGCCAAGGTGCACATCCTGTATGTTGGCTCCACGCCGCTGAAATCCACCTTCCGAGGCACCATACGGTAGGGAAAAGGTTAGGATCCCCCACCCTTCAGGGGGAGGAAGGCTGTTGTGGGCAGTGCAGCTGGCTGCCTTGAGCTGGAGCTCTGCCCTGAGCACTGGGCTGGTGTCCAGCAGGTCCTGGTGAGCACCCAGGGAGGCTGGGGCAGCTTCTGGCACAGGCTGTTGAGTTGTCTTTGCTCACTGTCACTCAGATCCCTCCATCTCCTTTTTCAGGAGAGAAGATATCCGAGCCACGGAGAAGGATAAGGTCAGTGAGCCACTGCCAGTAACTATTTTACACCCGTTGCGCCCCGGTTTCTGCTTGTGGGGGCCCTGTCCCCCCCTGACAGCGCCCTGGCACTGTGTGGTGTTGCCTGCTCTCTCCTGTGCAGGTAGAAGTGTACAAGAGCTTCCGCCCCAGTGACATCGTCCTGGCCAAGGTTGTATCCTTCCCCCTCAGGGACAGTGGGTTGGCTCAAGCTCTCTTGTGGAAGTCTTTCCCTTAACTCCTGTCCAACCAGATCTCCCTGGGGGATGCACAGTCCAACTACCTGCTGAGCACAGCAGAGAACGAGCTGGGCGTGGTGGTGGCACGCAGTGAGGCAGGTAGGGACAGGACAGGGATAGAGACAGGGTCTGGGCTGAAACAGTTCTGCCTCATCCCTGCCTTAGGGGCACCTGATGCAGCTGCTTCCCTCTCCACATGGAGGAATGCAAGTTTGGGAAGGAGCAACCCTGACATATTGTGTCCCCAGGGGTGCAGATGGTGCCCATCAGCTGGTGTGAGATGCAGTGCCCACGGACACACACCAAGGAGTTCCGTAAGGTGGCCCGGGTGCAGCCCCAGTTCCTGCAGACGTAACACCTGAGGGGGGCAGGGGGCTGCAGCACTGGGGCCTGTGGAGCCAGAGCAGCCCCTGGGCTCCCACCTCCTTCACAGGTTCAGCGAGGCCCCCATTGGCAGGACAGGTTTGCTACTTGTGGATAATAAATATTTTTTGAGAGTTCCATGCTTTGTTCTTTACAGTCAGTGGGGGAGCAAGGGCTATCTGTGGCACTCTGGTCTGGCTCCTACAGCACAGCAGGTGAGGGAACAGCTTCCACAGCACCAGTTGCAGAAGAAAGCACATTTTCACTGCTGGTGAAGGGGAGTGATGGAGTGACTTTGCTGCAGTGATGCCAACAGCACAGAGCCCTGGGCTGCAGCTGTGCTGGGCACTCGCCTGACCAGGTTGATTTCCCCACACAGGAGCCAAGCCTGGAGCAGAGCCTGTCTCAGCACACCACTAACCAGTGTGGGCTGTGGCTGAGAACAGCCTGGGGACGTATCTCCTCAGGCCACACATGAGTACCCTGCCCTGTGGCCCAAGGGTGTGGCACACATGGAGCCCAGAAACCAGAGCATGGCAGAGTGTCACCCGCTCAGGCAAGGATTGCAGAGCTGAGCTTTACTTCTTGAGTCTGGCACAGCTTCTGCAGCCTCGTCTGTGCCCAGCAGTGAGTGCTGCCTTGCGCACATGCTGACAGCAGGGAGCCCCACACTGCCCAGAGACACACAGACACCTCCTTATTGCGCATTACTCCTTTATTGAACTGGAACAAGACAGCTGCTATGGTTGGACAGTTACACTGACCCTGTGCAAGCCCAGGCTCACGACACCGGCAGGGGGGAGGCCACGGTGACAGGCCACATACACACACGTGAGGGATGGGACACAACAGCACGTGCTTCACCAGCAGGATGAGGATGGGCATCAGCTGGGGGAAGCATGTGGCAGACACAGACCTCCAGGCAACAGGCTCTCTCCCTCACCCTTGTCTGAAGGCAGTATAGTTAAAGCAGGGGCTGGCAGAGCTGGGTCCAGAGTCGTGAGTACCACCCTGGGGTGCTGTACCTCGTGCACCAAAACACAACTCTTCCAGTGGCATCCCAGTCACTGTGCCACGCACCCGAGGGGATGGGGTACCCACCTTGGTCGCTGCTGGCATTGCACTTGCCTCACTGCTCCCAGGAGGACTAAATCAAGTGACAAAACTACAGTAAACAGGTGACGAGAGCTGCCAGGGACGCAAAGCAAAGGAGGAGCCTGGCATGGCAAGGGATTGCTTGGCCTGTCCCTCTGCAGACAGGGTCCGAGGGTTGGGATCACAGCGTGGACAGGTGTGTGGCCACTGCCTGGCAGAGCCAGGGTTCCCTTCCACCAGACCTCCGTGTCCAGCCCTTGTCCCGGGGCCCCCAGGCTATCTGCAGAGGGGAGCCTAGTCTGAGGGAATGGGCCTAACCGTGGGGAGCGGCTCCAGCTCCACAGCTCCGAGTTCCTACAACTGTGGGGGTGTGAACAGAGGGGTGGGGGATGGCAGGGGGCTCTACTACGTGCTGGTCTGCTGCCTGCCCTCACTTCTTGGCCTTGCCCTGAGCAGCAACGGCCTCCATGGCCTTGCGCACGGTCTCTTCATCGCCCAGGAACTGCATGGGCTTGACAGGTTTCAGGTTCTTGTCCAGCTCATAGACAATGGGGATGCCAGTGGGCAGGTTCAGCTCCATGATGGCCTCTTCTGACATGCCTGCAAACACAGCAGCACCGTCACCCTTGGACCTTCCCACAGTGCCAGCTGGGGAAGGAGGGATCCCTGGGATGCCCCTGCAGGGGTGACCTACCTTCCAGGTGCTTGACAATCCCACGCAGGCTATTGCCGTGAGCAGCGATAAGGACCCGTTTGCCCTCTTTGATCTGTGGGACGATTTCCTCATTCCAGAAAGGCAGAGCCCGGGCAATGGTGTCCTTCAGGCTCTCGCATGTTGGCAGCTGGTCCTCTGTCAGGTCGGCATAGCGACGATCCTGGGAGAACGACCATGCTCACACAGCAGCCCAGTGCCCCCCATCCAGTGTGGGAAGATGGTGGCAAGATTTTGCCTCTCCCCCAAATTCTCTACCTGAGGACCCACTACATGTAAGCAAAGCCAGGCCTGGAAGCAAGGAAGTGCCTTTGAGGTTTGGGGCTGCAATGAGCCATAGTCAGGGCCATGAATCCTCCTGGGAGAAGTCATACATTGCCTATCTGGGCAAAGAAACCAGATCAAACATCCATGAATGGGTTGTGGCACTAATGATTAACACAGATATTGTGCCCTCTGCTTAGGATCTGTCTGTTCAATGCCCAGGGGTTCAACTCCACAGGAAGGAAGCAGGATAAACTCAGCTAAAGTCTACCAGCACCATGGGCAACAGCCCCAGATAATGCAAGAGAGACACAGGAGACCTTACAGCGGAAGCCAGGCCACACTGCAGGTGACTTTAAAGAGACTCTTAGCAAGGCAGTCAAAGAGCAATGAGTCTTACCTTTGCAATAGTGCTGTAGAAGGGGTGGTCAGACTGCATGGGAGGCGGAGGGATGTCATAGGAGCGCCTCCAGATCTTGACCTGCGCCTCACCGTGCTTCGCTGCTGTCTCAGCCTTGTTCAAACCCGTGAGAGCCCCATAGTGCCTCTCATTTAGGCGCCAGGTCCGGATAACGGGTAACCACATCTGATCAATGGCATCCAGGACGGTCCAGAGAGTACGGATCGCCCGTTTTTGTACCGAGGTGAAGCAGATGTCGAACTCATAGCCGGCATCTAGAAAATACGGGGAAAGGGGGAGACGGGGGAAGACCGGGAAGGTGAGTGCCCGGCCTTATGCAACCGGTGAAAGGGCAAGGGCGGCGGCCTCACCGCACCAGTACCGGTCGCGTCCTCGTCTTTACAGAAAGCGGCGGCGCCCAGGACGCGACCGGTACCGGAGAACCAACATACTGCGGTATGACAAATTCCAAATTAATATACGACTCTCCCAGCAGCACTGAACCCCCGGCTTGGCACTGGAGCGTCTCGCCCGGCATCGGAGAGCTCCAAACCAGAACCCGTTAGGCTCGACGTGGCCGCACTAGGCCGCATCCCTTTCCCCCCGTCCCCCGCAACCCCCCTCTTGGCCTGCACCCCTTCCCTCGTCCATCGGTACCTCGGAGGGCCTCGCCACCGCGCCGCGCCTCCTGCTGCCCGGCG
>VWZV01016537.1:43982-276925 GCA_013397155.1 Irena cyanogastra
GGCGGGGCGGTAGGGCGCCAGGATGGGCAGCTCCTGACCTGTGCCCAGCGCTTCCCGGAGGGGTGCAAGGGCGCGGAGGGCTGTGGGGCGAACCTTGGGGTCCTCTGAGAGCTGGAGCAGGAGTGAGACTGGAGCCGCTGACAGTGCCAGGGTAGGCGGGGGTAGCACACCGGGGAGGACAGCCGAGGCCGCCGCGTAAGGAGTTAACCTCGTAGTGACACCGGGCCTCAGAAGAGGAATGGGGCACCGCATGCTGCAGTGCCTGTCGCCCTGCAAGGTTCCCCAAAGCCCATGGCCGTGCCTCTAAGTGCTGCTGTGGTGTCTGGTGTGATGAGGAACGTGACAAACTAGCATTCAGCCGGCCACACGTTGGGGAAGGTAAACCAAAGTGTGCCAGGCACTGCGAGAGCGCTGGATGCTCCTGGCCAGGGAAGTCTTTCTCCTGCAGATGCTGGCTGCAGGCTGATGTTTGGGACTCAGAGAGACATGCAGTATTTGTCCTAGCTGTCTGGTTGCTAGGGCTTCAGGTGGAAGAAGATAAATAGGGCGGAGTGCAAGAAGCACCTCAGTGTTAAAGCCTTGGCACACCGGCACACGTTTGTGCAGACATGATGCACTCTTCCATCAGAGATGACTGGACTGTGCTCTGGTTTCTTTGCACAAGAATGAGGAGCTCTTTACAGTTATCCATGTGCTTTTGCCCTTTGGGGTGAAGCAGCACCTCTACTCCACATGCTAGATATGAGCTCCAGCCAAGCCGGTCTGGCTGGGAGGGGAGGGGAGCATGGGGGATTTCGGGGTGAATGGTGGAGCAATGTGACTTCTCAGTTTGACACGTCTCTCACCCCCGCAGAGAAAAGTAACTTGACGGTGGATGCGGTGAAGCTGCACAATGAGCTGCAGTCGGGGTCCCTGCGCCTGGGGCGGGCGAGCGACAGCGCTCAGCTCCGTGTGGAGGAGGGCAGTGCTGAAGAGGCTGCCACAGAGAAGTCCTCTGGCACCTTCCTGAGCGGGCTGAGCGACTGCACTAACGTCACCTTCAGCAAGGTGCAGCGCTTCTGGGAATCCAACTCTGCTGCTCACAAAGAGGTATGGACAGGAGCAGGGCTGCAGAAGGGGGTGTCTGCTGGGGATGGCCCCCTGGCTGTGGGGCTAAGAGATGCTGACCTGCTTTGCTGGCTGCTCACAGATCTGTGCCGTGCTGGCGGCTGTGACGGAGGTGATCCGCTCCCGGGGGGGCAAGGAGAGCGAGACAGAATACTTTGCTGCACTGGTGAGTGCTGGTTGTGTGGAAGAGGTGTGAGGGGAGCTGCTGCTGGCAGCATGGGTGGGCTCTGAGGAGGGATAGAGAAAGGTGCTGTGCTTGTAGCCTGAGTGGCTTTGCTCAGCAGAGATGCTGTTGGGCTGCTCCTGGTTTCTTTCCCCAGGGGCTGGGGAAGGGCTGGCCTGGTGTGACCCCCTGAACCCCATCCCTTAGCCACCTTATGTTCCCAGATGACCACGCTGGAGGCAGTGGAGTCCCCTGAGTCACTGTCTGCTGTCGCCTACCTGCTTAACCTTGTCCTAAAGCGGTGAGTGGTTGACAGAGAAGCAGAGAGAGCTACCAGACCCCATCATGGCAAAGGGATTGGTGCTGTCCTCCCTCCCCAGGCTGGGGAAGAGATCCAGCTGGGGTGGGCTGGCAATACAGTCCCCTTTGTGACTGCTACCAGCTGTCTGCTCCTCACCACACTGATATGTCCCCTTCTCCTGGCAGGGTCCCGAGCCCTGTTCTCGTTAAAAAGTTCTCAGATGCCTCAAAAGCCTTCATGAATATCGTGTCCTCACAGGTCTGCAGCAGCTCCACCTCTGCCCTTCGATGGGTGAGTAACCAAGAGGCAGCCAGCCATGTCAGCTCTGCCCAGGATCTGCTGAGTGCTGGGGTCAAGGCTGCTGCTGTAGGGTGGTGCTGGGTGCTTGGCCTGAGACCCTTGCAGTGAAGGGGAGATGTCCCTGTGGGATGATGCTAATGCCCCTGTTGCCCCCTTGTCACAGGTCCTCTCTTGCCTGGCCACACTGCTACGGAAACAAGACTTGGCAGCCTGGAGCTACCCCGTCACCCTGCAGGTCTATCATGGCTTGTTGAGCTTTTGTGTTCATACCAAGCCCAAGGTGAGAGCCCAGTGCTGCTGGCAGGAGATGATGCTGCTTTCAGGGTTTGTTTCTGGGGATGGCTGTACCCCCAGGTCTGTAGCTCCTACTCACCTGGGTTCTTCTTCCCGCAGGTGCGGAAAGCAGCGCAGTATGGCGTGTGCTCTGTCCTGAGGGGCAGCGAGTTCATGTTTGGCGATGCAGCCCCTGAGCATCACCCTGCAGCACCCTCCACTGCCAAGTTCTGTGTGCAGGAGATTGAAAAAGCTGGAGGTGTGGGGCACTGGAGCATGGGGTCTGTAGCTGCATGTGGGGGACTCTGCCACTGTGGGACAATAAGGACTTGGAGGGAGGAGGGGAGACTGCTGCACACTGGATTGCTGGGGAGGGGATGAGATATCTTTGGGGCACATATGGTATTTTGAAGCCTTCTCAGCCATTCCATTGCTTTCCTGTTCCCAGAAGTCAGGGGAATGTTCACCCTGGTTCCGTGGGTCAGCCCCACTGCTGTCATGGGGGCTTTGCCTTGGCCATGGCTTTGCTATGGTGTCCCACAGACTAAAAGGTTGCTGTGCTCCTGTAGGTGCCAAGGAGGCCACCACCACCCTGCATGTCCTTGCCCTGCTGCGGGATGTGCTGCCCTGCTTCCCTGCAGCTGTGGTGAAGACCTGCTGTGAGACCTTGCTCCGAGTCATGACCCTCAGCCATGTGGTGAGTGTTCCCGCTCCAGGGATGACAAGGGCAGACCCTTTCCCTGTGGGTCTCTGAAAGGGATCAAATTCTCTCAGCTGTCAAGTAGGAGCCTTGAAGTGTAGGATGCAAGTGGAGAAGAGTCCAGGACAGTTTGCTGGCCTGACTGCTGTGGAAGAGGGAGGCTATGCAGATGCAGCATAGTTGCAACAGTGCTGGGTTTTCCGAGGCAGAGCCTGCTTTGGGGTGGGGGACAGTGGGTTCAAAGCAGAGCCTCCTCTCCTGACACCATGTCTTTTGCAGCTAGTGACAGCATGTGCCATGCAAGCTTTCCACAGCCTCTTCAGCGCCCAGGCCAGCGTGGCCTGCCTGCCAGCTGAGCTCAATGCCCAGATCATCACTGTGAGTGTGGGGTACCAGTGTGGGGAGGGACAGAGCTGGCAGTTGCCCAGCACCCACCCGCCTACCCAACCTTCTGCTTCTGCAGGCTCTCTACGACTACGTGCCCAGCACGAGTGACCTGCAGCCACTGCTGACCTGGCTGTCCACCATGGAGAGGGCACACATCAACCTGGGCAGGTGCAGATATGGGCCGTGGCTGGGCGAGGGGAGAGGTGGCTGCTTGGTCTCTAATCTGACCTTTCTTTCCTCTACAGGCTGCAGAAGGACCTGTGCTGGGCTCACCTGCCCCGGCTCTTCTCTGCTGCCATGAACTGCTTCCTCTCCCCACACTCCCAGGTGGTGTCAGCAGCAGCACAGACCCTGGAGGTACCACACGCAGACACCTCTCCCTGCTTGGATACCCTGGGCCTTGTGGGAGGCTCTACCATGGGGCTTGGGGCTTGCCAGCGAGTGGTATGCCCCTCCATGCCTGGGAGGCTAGGGGTTCTGTGGTCCAACAGCTGTCCCATTTTTCCTATTTGCCCTTGCAGACCCTCCTGAGTGAGTGCATTGCTCCCCACGTGGAGGACATGGGCACTGTGTCCGCATCTGCCCCAGCCCCTGCTGCCTACCTGTGCAAGATGTTCAGGTGAGGAGCAGTCATGTGGGAGGGGCTGGCCCCATGGGTCTGGCTGAGCTCTGACCAGCCTCTGCTCAGTCCTCAATGGGGTCTAGGAGGCCTAGTGGGCACCCTGAATACTGCCAGTGTGACTACCTTCTTTCTTCTCTCCAGATCAGTGGAGGAAGGGCTGACATACCGTTTCCATGCAGCGTGGGATGAAGTTCTGCGAGTGTTGGAGATCTTCTTCGAGACATGTGGGAAGCAGTGCCATCCCATCATGAGGAAGGTGAGCTGAAAGGGCACAGATTCATCTGTAGAGGCTGGTGGGGTGGCTGTGCTGCTGTCCGGGCTGTGTTGCCCCCTCCAGCTCTGGAGCAGGGCCATGCTGTTTGCTCTGCTCTGTTGTCTGTGCGTGGCCAGAGTGTGCACAGCTCTGGGACACTTGTCACAGGGATGTGCAGGGCAGCTGACATCCCTGGATGGGCAGAGTGCTATGTGCCAGACCTGTGCACATGGCTCTTCTGTGACTGTCCTGCCCTGTTCCCAGTGTCTCCAGTCCTTGTGTGACCTGCGTCTCTCCCCACACTTTCCCTACACTGCTGAAGTGGACCAGGCAGTGGGGGCTGCTGTGAGCACCATGGGTCCCGAGGTGCTACTGGAAGCTGTGCCCCTGGAGATCAATGGCAAGGAGTGAGTAAAGTCATGGGGTAGCAGCTTTGCAGCTGTTATGTTCCCATTCTGTCCCCATGCAGTGCTGCAGGTGTGGCTGATAAGCCTACCTGTGCCCAGCTTTGGGGCTGAGTGAAAGTGCCCTGTGCCCAGGGGCTGATGCTGGCAGTGCCCCACACCCTCCTGACCCATGCCTTTCCTCCCCAGGGAGACGCTGGATTTCCCCCGCAGCTGGCTCCTGCCGGTGCTGCGGGACAACGTGCAGGGTGCACGGCTTGGCTTCTTCACCAGTTACTTCTTGCCTTTGGCAGCTGCCCTGAGAAGCAGAGGTGAGGAGAGCAGCATATTGGGAGTCTCAGCAGTCCAGGGTGTTCTGTGGAACCTCCCTTCTCTGCCCTGGGGTGGAGCTAGGCTTTGCAACATCTTCTGCTCCACTTAATCTCTTTCTCTTCTGCAGCTCTGGAGTTTACCCAGGCTGGGAAGAGTGTGGAGGCCAAAATCTACGACACACTGCAGTGGCAGGTAACAAGCAGTGCCTGGGAGCCTTGCCATATTGTACCCCTGGTACCAGGCTGGGGAGCAGTGACTTGGGCAAAGACTCTGGCCTCCCACCTTTGCCTTTGACTTCCAGGTCTGGACTCTTCTGCCTGGCTTCTGCACCCATCCCACAGATGTGCTGGGGGCCTTCAAGGGGCTGGCCCGCACCCTGGGCATGGCCATCAGTGAGCGCCCAGATCTCCGCCCCACTGTGTGCCAGGCCTTGCGCACCCTCATCCACAAAGGCTGCGAGACAGGTGGGGGNCGCCCCGCGCGCCGCCGGTGGGGGGAAGCGCATGCGCCGAACGCGCGCCAGGCGGAGGCGCACGTACCACATGGCGCGGCCGCGAAGGGCGGTGCGACCTTCAGGGCGTGGCGTCACAGTGACGTCACGATTCNGGGTTCCTGCCACCTGTGGGAGGGGAAATGCTGATCTGTAGCTCCCTGTCTTCCTTTCTGTAGATGCAGAGCGGGCAGAAGTAGGTCGCTTTGCCAAAAATTTCCTGCCCATCCTTTTCAATGTGTACAGCCAGCCTGAGGAGGATGGGGGCACAAGTGCTCAGCGCCGCTCTGTGCTGGACACTGTCCGTGCTTACCTGACCATCACGGATCCTCAGGTGAGGGGCCTGTGGGGCACTGGGGCAAGCTGTCCTGCCTCGGGCCAGTATCTCCCAGCCAGACCCAGTCTGATGGGGCTTTGGTGCAGGCCTGATTGAAGAGGACAGGAAGAAGGGCTTTAATCAGAGAGCAGCCCTTCCTGTCCTCATAGGCAAGGAGACTTCTGCGGCCCATGGTCTGGGATTTCCCAGTCTTGCAGTCACATCTGGCCCGTCATGCACCAGCTCTTTGTGAATTTGTCCATGTCTTTTTGGACTCACTGGTGCTTCTGGTCTCCACAAAGTCCTTTGGCAAGTTGTTTGCCAGGTGGATTGCAAACTCTTGTAAAAGCACTCGCTTCTATCAGTTCTGATCCTGCTCTCTGTGTCTGCCCTGCAGATGGTGTGCGGATTCCTGGAGAAAGCCAGTGCAAAGCTGACCAGTCCTGAGAGCTCCGAGTTTGCCAGGTAATCCTGGGAGCTGATGCTAATGGGTAAAACTCCTGGCATGCTCCTGGTGAGCAGCACTAGGGCACTGTCCTGTGTGGGCTTTGGCACTATTGTGCGCTTGACGTGACTCGCAGCTGGTGTCCCAGCTTGGTCAGGATGTGGTGCCACAGTTAACAGCTGCAGCTGTGTGTCTTTCTCTGCTGCAGACTCTCCATCCTGGACCTCATAGTGGCAATGGCACCCTATGCTGATGAGCAGTCCCTGGACTCCTTGTACCATACCATCCAGCCTTCCCTCCAGGTGAGTTGGTCCCAGCCCTGAGAGGTGCTGGGGCTGCAGTCGGGCACCTTCTGCTTCCTACCAGCTTGGACCCACACTCTAGGGACTGAGCAACTTCCATAGGGGATAGGTCTTTGCTGGGTGGTGTGGGGTGCTGGTGTCTCTTCAGACACCGTGGTGAGGGCTGCCTTGACAGTGGGAGCACGTTGGCTGTCCCTGCAGAGCAAAGAGCGCAGCATGCAGAAGAAGGCGTATCGTGTGCTGGAGGAGGTGTGTGCTGCTCCCCACGCTCCCTGCCAGGCCTTTGTCCACTCCCACCTCCAGGACCTGCAGGCAGCACTGCTGGACTCGCTCAAGAGTGCAGCATCCCCGGCCAAGAGGGTGAGAGCAAGGGCTGTGGTGGTGGTGATCAGCCATTGCTGGAAGGGAAGGGATGGGGTGGGTGGCAGGGGTAACCAGGTGTGTGTCCTTGGGTGTAGCAGTGCTGGTCTGTTTCTTTCCCCAGCCACGGCTGAAATGCCTGTTCCACATTGTGAAGCAGCTATCTGCAGAGCACGAGCCTTTTGTCACTGCCCTGGTCCCAGAGGTGAGCATGGTCCCTGGGAGGACCTGGCTGGTTCTGGCTGTGGTGGTGGTAGCAGCGGTGACATGCCCGTGTTCCTCCAGGTCATCCTGTGCACCAAGGAGGTGTCAGTGGGGGCCCGCAAGAACGCCTTCATGCTGCTCGTGGAGATGGGGCATGCTTTCATCCGCTTTGGACCCACCCCTGAAGGTGAGCTTCTGTTCTACTTGCTCAGCTCCACGCCCACTGGTCTCAGGGAGGTCAGACCTATGCCAAGCATTCTGCTGAAATGGTCCAGGCATGCTGCTGGACACAGAGTGAGTCAGGCCCTGAGTCATCCCCCTCTTGCAGAGGCTATGCAGCGGTTCCTGCTCCTGATCTACGTGGGGCTCACTGGCTCAGTCACCATGATCAGCTGCACCGTGCTGGCACTGACCCGCCTGTTCTTCGAGTTCAGAGGTGAGCAGGAGGGCTGGGGGGATGAGGCAGAGCCCTTTGGCGAAGGTGGGTGCTCGGAGGAAGCCATCTGTGGCTGAGTCCCACCATGCTTGCAGATCACCTGGAGTTCAGTGTGGTGGAGCAGCTCCTGCAGAACATCTGCCTGTTGCTGGCCTCCCGCACACGGGATGTGGTCAAGGCAGCCCTGGGATTCCTGAAGGTCACACTGCTGCTGGTGGACACCAAGCTTCTGGCCAAGCATGTCCAGACGATGGTGAGATCATGCACAGGGTACCTCGAGGAGGGTGGTGGGGCAGAGCTGTGTCTGCCTTGGGCAGACAGGAGCATCTCTAGGTGCACTCTGTCTGGGAGCCAAGGAAACAACCTTGATCTCGGTGGCTGAGACGGCAGCGAGGAGGCCCTTCTCTTAAATCTTGAATCATGGCCTAGACATGCCAGAAAAGCCCCATGGACTAGCACTGCCAAGCATGGACACCTCCCCATGGCCTTACCTGGGGCAGGCGTGGAGGATGGCAGCAGGGTGAACAAGGTGGCCATGCAGATAAAGGTTGGGAGGCTGGGTCCCCAAGTCAAGAGTGCTTTGGTCTTGAGTATGTCTGTCCTGACAGCTGGAGGCTGTGGGGAACCTGTCAGATGACATGAGACGCCACTTCCGTATGAAACTGCGAAACCTCTTCATCAAGTTCATCCGCAAGTTTGGGTGAGCCAGGGTCTCCTGGGGTGGTGAGGGAGCTCTCTGGGAAGCAGTGCAGGAGAAGGTGGGTGCTGACTGCTCTCTGTGTGTTTCCTCAGCTTTGAGCTGGTGAAAGGGCTGCTGCCAGCCGAGTACCATAAGGTGCTGGTGAACATCCGCAAGGCGGAATCCCGGAGCCGCAAACAGCGTGCCCTGAAGAAGGCAGCTGCGGATGTGGATGAGGAGGAGGCACCACCACCACAGCCCAGAGGAGACAGGTGAAGACGGGCTCAGGGTGAAGAAGGAGAAGCCCCCACAGAGGGCTTGGCACTGGATCTGCTCAGCTGGTGCTTCTAGAGATGCTGGAGACATCTCCAGGCCTCTCTTCATTGTGGGGCAGGCTGCACCCCTGGGCTTAATCCATTTACCATCATCCTTTCCACCTTTTGACCAGTATGGAGGAGATCCTGGCTGACTCAGAGGATGAGGAGGAGGAACAGGAGGAACGGCATCGGAGCAAGGAGCGGAGGAAGCAAGCACGGCAGAAGGGCCAGGCATGGCTTAAGGAAGGGGAAGATGATGAGCCCCTCAACTTCCTGGACCCCAACGTGTCCCAGCGGGTGCTGGGTAAGGAGTGGAGTTTCAGATGGGGCTAGGGCAGCATGGATGGGGCAGGGGCTGCTGCAATGCATAGGGGCCCTGGGGGTACAGCTGCCCCCAGAATTGGATCTTCCTCCAGACCCTGACCCATTTCTCTGTGAGCAGCCACCAAGCCAGGCCCCAAGCGTTCCAGAGGAGTGAGCCATGATTTCCAGATGTCTGAGGACGGACGCCTGATCATCCATGAAGAGGAAGAAGAGCTGGATGATGATGAAGCCAAAGGTACTACCTGGGCTGACGGGAGCCACTCTAGACTTGCTCTGGGTCTCTGAATGGTTTTCATCCTGCCACTTGCTTGTGGGATCTTGGGGGGATGTGGGTGGAAGTGGCAGGAATTGGTATGGCCTTGTGTCACACTGAGTGGCTCTCTTCTGGGTCACTGCCCAGGGCAAGCAGTCACCTACATCATCAGGAGGGTGCTGGCTCAGCAGAGGCACCCTGCTACTGCCACCCCCTCCAGGGGCTAGCACAGTACCAGAGCTCTCCCATGCCCTCATCACAAACTGACCTTCTTATCCTGTACCCTAGGAGCAGATGAGGAGATGGCAGATGTGCTGCAAGATGTGGGGCTCCGCAGTGTGAGTATGGGGCTCACTGTCCCGAGGAGATGCTGGGGGAACTCATCCTTGCCAAACCACTGCCTGTGCCTTGGCAGCGGCAGCTCTGCCCAAGAGGCCAGTGGGGACACTAGGCAATTGCCAGCTGCTTGGAAGGGTGCAGGAAGTTGTCTGGGATAGGGATGTGCTGTCTGGGAAGTCTCTCGGTGCCCATGGGAGGAAGCAGGAGGTTGGGTGTCGATGGGAGGGCAGAACTGTAAGGACAAGCCAGCTGCAGGGTCTCTGCTGCCTTTTTCTGCAGAAGAAAAGTCAGAAGCGTCGGTTCAGAGAGGAGCCAGATGATGAGGAAGCTGAGGCTGGAACCTGTTCTCAATATAGAGGTAAGTCCTCTGCTTCTTCCCGGTCTGGGGCTCCCCAGAGGGCCAGAGCTGTGTACCCATCTTGCTGTGCTGCTGCAGCACAGCTGAAGCAAAGATCACAGGATCACAGACTGAGTAAGACTGGAGGGGATCAGTGTGTCATCTGGTCTGACCTCCCTGCTCAAACAGTGTCATCCAGAGTACATGGCACACAATTGCATGCAGATTGTTCCTGAATATCTCCATTGTGGGAGACTCCAGAATGCCTCTCTAGGCAGTCTGTTCCAGTGCACAGTCACCCACAGCAAAGTTCTTCTCATGTTCAGGTGGAGCTTCCTGTGCATCAGTTTCTGCCATTGCCTCTTGTCCTGCTGCCCAACAGCACCAAGCAGAGCCTGGCACTATTCTCTTGACACCCTCCCTTCAGATACTTACAGACATTGATGAGGTCCCCTTTTAGGTGCCTCTTTTCTGGTCTGAACAGGCCCATCTCTCAGCCTTTCCTGATAAGAGAGATGCTCCAGTCTCTTAATCATTTGCTGGACCAGCTGCATGTGTCTGTTGTGCTGAGGAGCCCAGAACTGGACATAACATTCCAGGTGCATCCTCACTAGGGCTGAGTTAGAGGGGCAGGATCTCTTTCCTTGACCTGCTAGCAATGCTCTTCCTAATGCACCCCAGGACACCATTGGCCTTCTTGGCCACAAGAGCACTGCTGGCTCATGAACATCTTGTTTTCTATCAGGATCCCTAGGTGGTTCTCTCCAGAGCTGATTTCCAGCAGGTTGGCCCCTAGTCTGAACTGGTGCTTGGGGTTATTTCTCCCCAGGTGCATTTGCCTTCATTAATTTCAGACAGTTCTCTACACATCTCTCCAGAGATTTTACTTGTGGGAAATGGCCTCCCCTCTGCTGTCTTGACACCAAGAGCTGGAGACAAAAAACAGTAACAGCTTCCACAGCCTAGAACTGGGCAGGGGGAGGCCAAAGACCCCCTTCCAACACACATTCTCTTTTCCAGCTGGAGGCTCTGGGATCCATCGGCCACTGAACAAGGAGCCAGCCTTTGGTGCAGAGTACAGATCCAAGGTGAGGGACCCGTGGAGTTGCAGGGTTTGTGTGTGGGAATGCTTGGACTTTGCCAAGCACCGTCTGTGTTCAGAGTCTGGTCCTGTAGCACCAAGGTTGGAGGGGATCTCTGCTCCAAGAGGAGTTGCCAAACACTCAGTATTCTGAATACTGCCAGCCCATTTCAAAGTTCCTGTCCTATCCTTGCCATGGACAGTTCCTGCTCACTGCTCAAAGCAGGTGTCTGTAGCATCATGTTGGTGGGAAATCAGCTCCCAGGGCAGTGTGCTCAGCTGGCACCCCACTGCAACACAGTCTTTGGGATAGCCAGGTGGCAGAGTTGCACTGGAATGGGATGCATGTGTCTTCCCGGGTGCTGCATCTTCTCTCATGTCACTGTCTCTCACAGAAAGGTAAAGGTGACGTGAAGAAGAAGGGCCAACTCGACCCCTATGCCTACATCCCCCTGAACAGAGCTAAACTCAACAGAAGGTGAGGCTAACCAGGAAGGGCAAAGGGGTGGGAACGGCTTTGATCCTGCTTTTTGTTAGGGTTTTTTGGGTGGCTTTGGGAGCTCCCTGTCATCTGCTGTGCCACTCCTTGCGGAGTCTGTGTGCCCAGTGCCTGCACCAGACCAGCTTCCCGCTCCTTGCTCCCTCCAGGAAGCGGGCGAAAATGCAGGGGCAGTTCAAAGGCCTGATGAAGGGAGCCCAGCGCGGGGCCAGGGCCGGCCGCAGGAACCGCCTGAAGTCCCAGCGCTCCTGAGGACACCGCCCCTACCCAAGGACACAGCATCGTGTTAGTGGAACAGCTGGGGGTCCTCTTGAAGGTGACCTCTGTTTGTTTGAGACTCCTGGGAAGCCACTTTGATGTATTATGGACTGATAGCCCTTCTGTGCCTGGTACAGGCATGGGTGTGCGTGAGCAAGTAATATGTAAAGAATTCTCTGTATTGATAAATATCCTCTGTTCTTACCCAGCCCAGATTCCTCCTCTCCTTCCTTTCAGATCTTGCATAACTGTGCTGAGCCTTCTGTCCATGTGCAGTGGGTCTTTCTGCTGCTGCAGGGCTGCATCCCGCAGGGCTCACACCAGCATCAGTCTTGACCTGGGGCCAGAGCCCTCTCCCACGTTGGGCTTGCCTGGAGGCTGCCAGAAGCAGCACTGTGGCACAGAGCAGTGGGTCACACGTGCAATAGGGCTGAGATGTGGAGCTGGCCATAGAACAAAGCCAGAGAGGCTGAAGTCCTTACAGCCAGCTTTCTTTACCAAACTCTTTGGCAGGCTCTTCTGCCCAAAACTGTGGCCAGGGAATCTGTGTCATGTGGAAAGTGACTGCCATTTGACCACTGGACACTTTTCCCTTATCAGCCATGCCTGATGGTGGGGCAGGAACAGTTCGCTGGAAATTTCTTCAAACTGTCTGGAAAACTGCTACAGCAAACCTCTGTGCCTTGCCATTTCTCTTACCTTTGAGAGCTGAGAGAAGCCCTTTGCCCTGGCCACTTGCTGCCAGCTAGACCTGAGCAGCACGAGTAATCCTGAACCTTTTTAGCTGCTCAGCCCTGTCACATTGGCCTGAGCATCAGGTTTTGCCCAGCTACTTTTATGCTGATGCTGTTTGGCCAAAGTGTGCTGAAGAGAGTGGGGCTGAGGGTGGTGCATACAGGTCCCGTTGCTCACACTGCAAGGAGCATGTGTTGATGAATGTAGCTGGCTCTCCCTTCCTCTTTCGTATTAAAAAGCCTTCAGCCCGTTGAAATTTCCTATTGTGGCAGCTTACATGCTGGAATTGCAACGCTTCTCAGTTCTGTAATAAGCTAAAGGGATTGTGCTTGTTCAGCCTCTTACTGCAGGCTTCTTTCTGGAGGCTGCAAATCCAGTTTTGTGGCTTTCTTATGCTTGTTGTTTTGTTTTGGTTTTTTTTTTTTTTCCCCAAGATCCTTTTAAAAGCCTAGGATGGAGGAGGAGCTCTTGTACTGATACTGGTCCTGCCTTGTCAGAAATGCTGCTCCCTTTGTGCTTTCCCACCCAGGGCTCTCAGTGGGACCCTTGAGCCCCAGGACCATGTTGAGGTGCTGCTGCTCATCCTGCCAGAAGGAAGCTCACAGCCTGGCCTTCAGGACAGGCTTCTCCAGCAGCTCCTTGTGACCAGGAGCTGCACCATCTTCCTCTGCTGCCTGCAGCATGGGCCTGATGCCCTCCCCTCCCCTGAGAGCAGGACAGGGGGAGACAGGCAGCAGTCACCTTCTGAGACACCAACACCTGTAACCTGAGGCTCTGGACCCAGCAGAGCTGTCTGTCTTCCTGCTTTCCCTTCTCTCCTTGGAGACAGGGCCTGGAGAAGGCTGTAGCTATTTGGGAGCTCTAGTATACTCACTCTGTTGTTCTTCATTTGCATGTTGTTGCTTAAATTAGTACATGCCTGCATGGAACAGAAGGGTTTTATTAGCACAGAGGATGGTGTTCACCTGAGCCAGAGTCCAGAGAACTGATTCTACTGCAACAGCATCTTGTTAATCAGCTAATTAATCATGTAATGCAATGGAAACCCTCGGTGAGGAGATGTCATCCTGCCTGAGAAGGCTGGCTGTGAGTCAAGCCTGCTCCCCACCAGCAGCTGCCCCTGGCAGGGAGCAGAGCTGCATCTTGAGGGCCCTGAGGAGCCTGGGCACATCTCTGACGTGGGGCAGGTGAGGGGTGGTGTGGGTCGTGCCTCCTGCAGCTGCCTGCCACAACTATTTTGTAGGCATCCGTGGAGAGGCACAAGTTGGAGACCAGGACACGTCCTTGGCTTTTGCTCCTGAAGCTGCGAGGTGGCTTGAAGGCTATTTCTTCACCCAGCAGGCTCTTAAACCATGCAACTTCTTCCCAAAGTACCAGTATTGAGCTACACCTGCGCATGGCATTGTCACAAAGGGTTCTTAGCCCTTGCAGATACCAGCTTGAGGAGAGGCTGGCAGGACTAACCATTGCTCCCAGTGCTGGCTGGGACAGTTGCAAATGCCCACCCTGATTCTTAAAGCTTAAAATCAGGGACAGATGTGCCCCATGGGGCTGTGCCCACCCAACACCCAGATGGACCACCCCATCCTTCAAGCACACTGTAGGGCCTTTTGGGGTTCCCATTCAGAGTTGGGATTCCTTACACACATGGTGCAGGGATGGGAAAACCCTCCTGGGGACAGCAGTATAAGAGGAAGCTGAAATGATTGGCAGCAAGATAATTAAGTGTGGAGTTTTAAAATGCCAAGGGACCACTCTAGCTGAAATCTAGTCAATTAAAAAAATATTACATTAATTCCTAGTCTCTCAGCACTCCAATCTAGAGTTTCAATTGTTTCTAAGTTGGCTGCCTTTCTGTAGTTGCTACCTGAGCACTGCAGGTGCAGCAAGTGTGGAGGGCCACAGGAACCTTGGCTGTGAGTACTGCAGGTACTTTCACCCCCAAAGTAGGGAAAAATGGAATAAAACTGCACTTCCAGTGTCTATGTTCTCTATTTGTCCTTGATGGAGAGCAGTGATAAAAAACACTCACGCCGAGATGGGAATTGCAGTTTATGGTGCAACTCGTGCTTTTTGGAGCATTTGGCGCGGCCCCTGCAGGCTCGGGTCCATCAGGCACAGTGCAATGTGCTTTTCCTTGCAATGGAGCGGTTGCGGCACCCGCTCTGCTGCCGGGGGCCGAGCCTGGCGGTGTCGGGGTGCTCAGCGCCGCCGGCCTACAACTCCCAGCGCGCCGCGCGCCGCACGGTGGCCGTTCCCCCGCGCCCGCCCCCTCGTGCGCGCGGATCGGCCGTTGCCCGTTCGAACCGGCCAATAGCGACGGGGCGGCGCCGTGCGCAGCCAGTGGCGCCGCGCAGCGCGAGCGGGGCGGGGCCGAGGGGGTGGTGCGGCGGGCCAATGGGCAGGCGGAGCGGCAGGTATGAGATGGCGGCGGGAGCACCGGCGTCCGGCGGCGGCAGGTAGGAGCGGGATCCCCGGCACCTCCTCGCCCCGTCCCGGCGGCGCGCTCCCCTTGGCCTCTCGCCGCCGTTTTACGGGTCGGGCGTCCCGCACCAGCCGGCGGGCAGGCGCCGATCTGTGCGCCTCAGCCCGCCCATTGCGGCGCTGCCCGTGCGAGCCGCGCCGTCTCAGCTGCCGCGCCGCCCGCCGGTGCCCCGGCACCTTAACGGAGCTGTCGGACTCCGTGTTCCGGCGCCTCCGGAGCTCGGCCGAGCCGCCGCGCGGTCCCGCGCTGCCCGCGGGCTGTGCAGCGGGGGAGCGCTCCCCGCGGCATCCCGGTGCTGCATTGCGGGGAAGCGCCGCCCGCTCCTCTGCGGGCAGAGATCCCGCGGCAGCCGCCCGCCCGGGCAGGGGGTGTTCCCGGGGGGGACAAGGCGCCGTGCCCGCCGTGCTGCTCCGCCCGGCCCCGCTGCTGGGGGGCCCCGCCGGGCTGCGGCCGGGCCGGCTCGCTCCTCCCGCAGCCGCAGAGCCGCTTGGCAGTTGCGGGCTTTGGTAGGGTGATGGCACTATGTATATAGACTTGCTTCGCGTTCAGCCCTCCTTCTGCTTTGCTTTGTCCGCTCTACCCGCGTTTTTCTGGCTTTCCAAACGCACTAGCGATGTCAGCTCCACGTAATTCACTTTAGCTCATGCTTCTGTATGCATCACCGTTCTGTTACTGCTGCAATAAAATAGCAAGGGCTGCATGAGCACCTCGCTAGAACAGTCTTGTGTCGGATGACTGTTAAAAGGCTGCAGTATATTTTTTTTCCCTCTGTTTTTTTCTCCCCCCGTATGTGTGGTGTGTAGCTGCAAACTGAGTATCCTTTGAATGGTAATTCTTGTGGATAAATAAATACAGTCGAGGGCTGATGCCTCTTAGGCTGATTCACAGTGGTGCCATGCTGTTCACTGCTGAGTGGGAGCCATCCCGATGGCTCTGGCTCTGCTTATCTGGGGGCACTGCTGTGGTGCCTGGGTTGGGGCAGAGCATTGCTCTGGAAGGAGGGATGAAGAGATGGTGCTCATTGCAGCGTATTTGGGCAGGGAGTGCCAAAAATGCTGTGCCTGGTAAAGGGATGTGTATGCTTAGTACAGCTGATACTTAAAATGCTCTTTTGGATAAAGAATTTTTAACATGACCTGGATCAACCCAAGTGACTAGATTTACCTTTTTCTATGTTGGCAGCTGTCCTTAGGGTGTATTCCCCTGCTCTTTATGTCTCACCCTCCAAAAATGATTATGTTAATGCAAAGCCTGAAGTACAAGTTTTCCTCCAGCACTGCCTGTCACCCACAGGTAGCGCTAGAAAATCGATCTCTTCCTTTGCTGGTCTATCACACACAGGCCACAAAGCTTGTTTTTTTGTGCTTTTGCCCCCGTTTCCTCTCATCTGAAGAGAAGTGCAAGTTAGCTAGTAAAGCTTGCGTGCTGTGCGTGTGATATTATAGCATGCTGACTTAAAGACTGGAATTAAAAGCTGGTTGTCCAAAACTCCTTACTAAATGTTAATGAACGTGACAGAAGATTATTTGTGTGGGTCTCTTTCTTCTGTTTGTGGTCTCTCTAACCTCTGCCCAGCTCTTCATAACTGAGAATGAAGATTGCAGTGTGCCAGAGTGCTCAATTTCAAAAGAGAAACATCTGTCTGTTTAATGAATGCGTTTAATGTCCAACTCAAGCAGTGCCTAAACGCTTTGCCAGACACTCATGTCACAGCCATTTGATATGGCAGGGGTGGGGTGAGCAGAAGGGAAAAAGCAGTGGGTCTGGAGGAAGCTGGAAAAAGCCATAAAAGCATCTTGCTAAAATGGCTTGATAGAGTGGCACTTCACAACTGGACATGAAGAGCTCACATGGTAAACAGGTTATGAAAGGAGACACAGTTGCCATTTGTGTTTTACTGGAAATAGGAAAATGTTCAGTGTAAACATGACTTGATGGCAAAAAATCAAAGTGACTTGCTGGGGGTCAGGCAGAAAAAATGGTTGATTTCAGAGTTAAAGCCAAGTCTGAACACATGGCCACTTTTCTCTGAAGATAGCCTGGAAGCTGGGGACAATCTTATTCACACATTCCCTTTTCCACAGCCCTCATGAGAATCTTTGAGACCTAGACTTGTGTTTGACCCCGTACTCAGTCCAAGTCTTATGAGGTATGCATCTGAACCGACCTCAATGCCATGTTGTATTTGCAGTATTTTTATATGTTTGCATGTAACACCCTGTCCTGTTCCCATCCAGGGTGGGATGGGCTGTGACAAGAGGATCCTTGTTCTGCCACACTTCAGTTTATTGTCTGTTTGTGTGAAGGGGGAGCATTGCTTCCCACGTAGCCCAAAGCAGCGTCTGGGTCTCCTTGCCAGCCTGGCCATTGCCTTGTTGCTGTGTGCACATTTACATGCCTATGAAAATGTCACAGAGCTTCGTTATCACTCCTTTAAAGGTGCCTGGGCATTTACTTCACTCTGAAACTGAAGGACTGAGTGCTAGAGGCTGCTGGGAAATCAAATGCCTTGTCCTAAAGGTCAAAAGTCCTCAGTGTGTGTGATTTAATAAGTGACATGAACAGATGGGAGGGAGACAGGGCAGCATGGAAATGTTGGCTAATGTCAAATGGTTGCACTGAAGTCAAATCCATCTTGGAAATACTGTCCCTCTGTATGTTGGGTTGGGCTCCTTGTCACAGCTGAGGCCTTATATTTTCCAGTTGTTTTGGACCTAGCTTGTTCTGTAGGATCTCATTTTCACTTGCCCTCCAGCTGGAGGCAGGAGCAGGGAGCTGAGGCCCTTTCCTTGCCCTGTGCTCTGCTGGGGTCAGGCACAGCCCTGCTGTGCTGCTGCTGTGCAGGCTGTTAGCAAACCTGCACTGTGATCCTAGGGGCTGACACCATGGGTTCCTGTGTTCCCAAGTCACAGGGGTCTTGGAGTCAGCATGGGCAGAGAATGAGATGAAATGTGGCTGCTTGGTGGGATAAATAGGCTGAAGTTTTTAAAAGCTTCACAGGTCTGGTGTGTCTCTGTCCTCTCATCCTGGTAATGCGTTACACTTACCATGGTATCTGTCAAGAGCATTGGGCCCTTTTTTCCAAAGTGCAAAACCCTCATTCCTTGACTCCTGGCCTTTCTCACCTCTGCACTAGGTAATTGCAATTAAGCCATCTAGAGTTTCCTCATAAATTTTATTTTGAGAAACTATAGATAGCAGGGAATGTGATAAGCTGCTTAATAATTGCCTGCCAGCTGGCTTACAGGAACTTTTAATGTGTTTGCTTTTGGCCTATAAAGCTCTAATAATTTGGACTCCAGCCAAAACATCCTTTCTTCTGGAGCAGTAATGTGGCAGCTCTGATTTTCAGAGGCAGGAATTTCTCAGGGGAAATGGCATTAGTTTTCCTTTTTGTTTTTCTGGAGCTCATACTCAAGGCTGAAACATAGCTTTATGGTTTGGGGCTTCCATATGGGCATTCCTACAGCCCTGCTTGCAAGCTGTCTTATAGCAGGAGACAAGCATGCTGTGGCTCTCTGTGCCTTGGAGAGCAGGAAGCCTTTTAGGGAACATCCTCACAAGCTCTTGGGGGTTCCTGGAGCTCTCCTCACGCACATGCCACTCTGCATTCTCTTCAGTGGCCCCTGGAGCATGTATAAATATATCACAGTTCCCTGGGCTCTGCAGTGAAACAGAGTTGATCCAGACAGAGATGAGCTGTCAGGCAGGATGTGAAGAGGAGCTGTATCTCACCAGAGCTGCATAAAGTGACACTGCAGGTTATTGTCATATGAATTCTGGTATCTGTGTACAGTGTTCCAGTTTTTGACATCCTGGCCTGCCCAGATCCCCATCAAAAGCCATAGGCCCCCACGGTGCTCAGTTTGGTGAGTTAATTGGGCTGCTTTGTGTGTCTCTGTCTCTCTGGTGCTGCATGCTGTGCTGCTCTGTGGCGGGCCCAGCCTGTTTATCTGTGTGCCTCGGCAGCCCTGACCAGATGTCACCAGCTTATTTAAATGCTGGCATGTATCCAGGTGTTCCTCATCACAATTCCAGCTTGTAGGAGTTTACACATCTGGAACAAGGGATGTGGCCTCTGACATACTCAGTGGTGTCTGCAGAGGATTGCTGATGAGGAGGGATTTGATGTGCTATCATCCTTTGCAGACACCACTGTGATACAAAACACAGATGCAAGGATGCAGCTTGTTCACTGCACCTCTGGAGCGTTGTGGAATTACAGAAGTGTAGTGAACAAAAGCAAGAGCTGTGGTTCCTGGATACTTTTGTCCTCTATTTGCCAGACTGTGACTACAAAACCTCACCAACAATACCATGAGGAGCTGGCTGTGAGTCCTGACCCGGGTCTCAGAATCCTCTCAGTCCAGAAAAAGCAACTGGAGTCAAGCAAACCCATGAGTGCTGCAGCACACTGTACTCAAATTGTGGTGCTTTGCTCAAGCACCAGTCTACCAGTTGATGGTGGGATGGGATTCCCAAATGTGTTCTGGGCACCAGCTGGTGCTACCAATTTTGGGTATCACCTTGTGGGAGGGCTGGAATAAAACATCTGTCCTGTCTTTCTGGGTTGCTCTGAGTTCCCAGACTGTTTGTTACAACAGCTTGTTAACTTTGCTGTATTGTTTTTGTGTAATTGCTTGATTTTTTTTGTGTCAGAAGTAAACCTGATTGTTATGGGTTGCTGTTTATAGATGGTAGCTCTGCTCTGACCTGGACAGAGCTACTGGACTGAGAAGCATCTAGGTGGTGTGTCTTTGCTGCTGTCTGAACTCCTTTTCATCCTGCCTCTGGAGGATGCCCTAAGACTCTCACCTTCAAGAGTAAGGGTGACAGTCAGAGGTGCATGCAGCAGTTTTGGATTGCTAGAGGCCAAGGAGATATAGGTAGGACTGGGCCGTGTCTGTTGCTGACTTCCATCCAGTACACTCAGCATGGGGAAATAAAGAGGATAAAGACAGTTTAAAATGAGAAGAGCAAGGGAATGCTGTCATTATTGGCAACTGGAAAGTACCCACCAGCACACCGGGGATGCAGCAGGCGTGTTTGGTGAGAAATGGCTGTGGGGTTTCCTCAGGCTGTGTTCCACCCTGCATGAGGGTCTGGATGTGCCACACAGTGCCCTGTGGCACTGCCAAGCTTCTCCAGCTCCCTGGCAGTGCTGGCTTTTGTCTGCCCCCCAGCAGCTCCCAGCCAGTGCATGGAGCTCAGCTCTTGCCTCCTCAGCCCCATGTCCCAGCCGTCCCTGCCTGATAGCTTTCAAACCAGCTCCTTTATTCTCAGTCCCATGTCACCCCTTGTGCAAAAGCTGGATTTCTTCTAAATGTCTGCAGTGTGACCTGATTATTTTTCCTGTCCTTCCTCGCCCTCCTTTTTAATAGTGTCTACAGAAAAGCTGGCAGAGTTCAGTTATATCAGTCAGGCTGACTGATAGTGCTGCCTCTTCTCTTGGGATTCCTTCTCTTTTCTGTCCCTCCAGCATTCATTTCAGATTTAGCTATCAGCCCTCTAAAGACAGGGTATTGCCTTTGTTCTGTTTGTACAGCACGGAGCACAGCGGAGTCCCCAGCTGTGACCGAGGTTCCCAATGCCACAGTGATAAAAGTCAGCAGATCAGTAACAAGAAGAGGCAGCTGCTGCCATCTAAAAAGATTCAGTTTTGGTGCTGGTTTCAGTGAAATCAGGATTGGATCTAAGGCTCTTCTTCTCTTGCTGCTCCCAGTAGGAGTTTATATTAAAATAGAGACACAAATGCATTGACAGTCATGAGAATCAGAGCAGCATTCCTATTTAACCCAGTTTGACTGTGTTAATCTGATCTTAAGGCAGACATACAAGCTTGCAAACCTTTAATGTAAAATTACTGGATTTCTGGTGGTAGCCGCATTTTTTGCGTTTTTTGCAGGGTCTTGGGTAGTCAGCTGAGCCATCACAGAGTGTGGGAGCACCCAGACCTGGAGTGGTGGCACTGGGAAGGAGACTTGATGAGGAGCAACACAGTCAATGTGCAGTTCTCTCTAAGGCACCCCTTGGTTCTTTCCCTGCATCTGGATGCTCTGATGTTGTGGTGGCTGATTGAAGTACTGCTTGATTGACTTTAAAATATTCCAGTGGCTATTATTAAAAATATCACAAAGAATTCACTCAGGTCAAACTTGAGAAATTTCATGCTGAAATGCAAATTTCTTGATGTTTCACATATATCAAGCTGTCTTGCTACTGCTGTTTTCTTTGATGCTGGTAATATATTGAATTTTCATTTTCTTCCAAAGCACAGACCCCCACCCCTCCCAACCTTTTATCTTTTCAGATAGGTCCATCTCCTTCAGGTTCACATCACAGATGTGTAGCCAGTGTTAGCAAGATCTACTCCGAGCCCTTTACTGACACAGAATTTGAATTAATAGATGGTAGCAGTGACATGCATAACCAACACACCTGGTTTCCCAAAGATGGCCAGGAGTTGCATTAGTTCCAGGTTGTTGAGCACAGGCCACCATCACATAACAGCAGCTTTCTTAGTCAGCTCCTTGCTGTTTAAATTGTATATTATTATCTGCTTCTCATAGCCAAAAGGGTGAATCACTCTGTGTAAGCTATTTAAATGTGAAGAAAGCAAAGCAGAAATTAGAAAGGCAGTGCTATCTCAAAAGGCTTACTTGTGTCAAGGCTAGAGACAGTAGGCAAGAATTGGCACCCACTGTGCCAATTCATCACAAAAGGACTCTGCCCCTGAAGACCTTATGAGTATAACCCTGGACAAAAATTACTGTGTGTTTTTCTTGACATTTTTCAGAGGCTTATCAATCATCCTATGAAGAGTTAGGGTGCCAAGTGAGGCCTGAATGTGATCTTTGTTACACCATCTTACAAGAATGTCAGTCTGAAGTACAGCCCTCAGAGCAACTTTAACTGTGAAGTCTCTTCTAATGCCTCTGTAGTCATTGCCATTCTATTTTTTTTCTTTTTTAATCTAGAAAATAATTAGTCTTCTAGTCCTTTTGTTCTTAAAATGATTCCATATAATTCCACTATGGTTCTTTCATCTCTTTGCAAAATCTGGGATGGCTCCTATCTGGCTCTGGAAATACTGTCTTCAGACATCCTCATTAATTGATTCCTTACTCTGGCACAACATAGGAAACAATGCTACTTCTTCCTCCCTGGGGAAATCTGAGCCTGTGTGCATCTGTCCCATGTCCCTTTGTGCTTAGCCAGGCAGAGAATTGTTCATGTTTTGTGTTCTTCAGCACAGCCTGCTTATCACCCTGCTCTTAGTATTTGGTAGTAGCCTGGCTCTTTCCTATAATCTAAAGATTTTGTCATTATAGAGGGAGATTTTCTCCTATTATCTGCCTTATTTTCAAAAGCTATTTAATCCTTTTACTCCTATATGGTAAAACTTGTCTACTGTGGTGTGTCTGAAGCATAGGGCCTTGGTGATGACATACAAAGTGTGCAAAATGGCACTGGAGATGGATTTTGCTCACTGAATTAGGCACATAAGGCTTCTCTGAAATCTTTAGCTCTCAGTGTATCTGCTTTCCCAGCTAGAGAAACACAGCTGATGCCTTGCCCCAAAGGTATCTCTTCCTTTTCTTTCTTTCTTGCCTTCTGTTCATCTTATGCTCTGTTTCATGTTTCTTGAACCTTTCTTCTGTCACGTGTGTGGACTTAGAACAATACCAAATCAGTGAAAGCCACTAAACCAGCTCCATCTCACCTATCCGAATGCAAGCTTCTGGCCACGTGAAGTAATCTGCCTGCTTGCAGAGCCCTTGCACCACAGGTTTGACCACCAGGTTTTGGCAGTTAAAGTCTCATTTTTGTCCTAGTTTCCAAGGCATTTCCTTGGCCTGGATCTAGTTACCTTAGGGATTAATTGATCCATCATGATTTTGACCTCCTGCACCATCCACTCCCCATGAAATGATGGGGCTGTCATGCCTGAAGCAAAAACGTTGTGTGTGACAGACAGCTTTCTTTGTGGCTTGGCTGGGATCACAGGCTTTGCCTCTGAAGGATACTAGAATGGCAAGAATCTCAGCACAATATAGGACCCATTTTTTTTAATCTGCTGTCTTAATCACAACCCTATTAGAACAAGGTTTTATTATTCATTGGGATTTGATTATATTCATGAGACTGGAGAGGAAGCTATTTATTCCTTTATTTTATTGTCTTTTGACATGTCGTAAAGCAATCTGAGATCACAGTATATAGAAAATATAACTCTGTAATTGCAAGCAAGACCAAAAAAAAAAAGCAATAGACTCCATGAATACATGTTTGTCTCCCCTTTGCTGCTGTTATATAAACTGTGAGTGTAGGTAGAGTACATCCATTTCTCTTTTTTAACACGAAAACAGCAGATGGGGCACATAGCTCTTTCTGAAGGTTATGGTGTGTGCAGCAGTGAGGATTGGCAGGGTTATTGTGTATAAAGCCAGTGGGGGCTTTATCTTTGCTCAGAAATAGGGGTTTGCTTCACATTTCCATTTTGATTAGCAATAATGATACAAAAGCAAATTTTCTGTGTAAGGAAGAGCTGCTAATAAAGTGACCTTTCAAAATTAAGTAGCTCATTGAAGTGCCATATCACAATAAGCGTATACAAGGCTGGTCCCAGCTGCAGCAGCCAGGGAAACTGGACGGGAATCCAGAGAAACATGGAACAGGAATCCTGAAGTGGATGAACGGCACAGTAATGTTAGCAAGGAGCAATGGCCAGGTGCTGTTTCCAGCTCTGAGGGGCCGATCTACGTGCTTTGTCTTTGAGAGGATCTGAGGGTGAAAGGCAGGCACAGAGAGTGTTCCTAGCAAGGTTTCTGGGCATGGGGTTGTGCAGTTAGGGGACTTGGCTGTTGTCCTGCCAGTGCTGTAACATCAGTTGTGCTTGGATGCTGTTGGGAATGTGTTTGCATGGCTTTACTCATGGTAAATACAGTATAGACTTGGAACTATTTTGTGGATTCCTCTTGGATACAGGTGGAAAGCACTTAATACCACGCTGGTCCTAATTCAAAACCCTGGTTTCTATGTAGGAATTATTTGCAGTTAAACTCCAGCTACGCAGCCTTTGGCAAGAGACATGAATCAATTTGTCCAGCTTTTCTTTTCTGTTTTGTCCCTGTGTGAAGGCTGATGCCCAGTGTGTGCCAAGGGGGCCTTTCAGACCCAATAATGCGCCCTTGTGTCTCGTAGCATGCGTGGAATTTGCATAGGCTGTGCTGGGACAGGCAGGTTTCTTTTGTTGCTGGAAACAAGGAGCAAGTTCTTTTCCCTGTCTCTGCTTCCTAATGCCTCTTCAAAAGCTCTCAGCACTCATGTAAGAAATTTACCTTTTTCTATTTATTTTTGCATTAAATGTTGTTGGACTTTGTGCAACTTCTAACACAGGCTGTGCAGAGAAATCATATCAGTCAGTGTTAGTTGACAAAATTGTTTAATTTTCTTTCTGTGAATCTAGATATCTAATTGTCAGAGGGAAGAGATAATCTGTGATGCTTGATGTAACTGTTTCAAAGTATTTGCATATCTTCTCTGTGGGGAAACAAAACTGCTAGTGAGTGAATAACAGTGCACGGATCATTGCAGGCAGGGTCACTGGGCCTATACACTTGCTATTAACCCTTCTCAGGATCTGTATTGCCACAGAATGGGTTGTCATGGGTTTCAAGCAAAGGGCTTGCTCCACATTATGGGCAGAGCTGGCACTTGTTTGTGCATTGTAGCCCTATGCAATGAAATGCGAATATGATCAGATCAATTGGCAGTTGCTTTTTGGCAGCTGATACTGAGTTATTGCATTTTGGTCTTGATTTATTGCAGATAAGAAACTGCTGAAAAACAGGCTGGGAGGTGCTCAGCAAAATATGGCCCCCATTTGGAGTCAGCAGTGTGCTTGCTAGGCCACTGAGCCAGGCAGCTGGGAGCCTTTAAGAGCTTTCTAAAATTTTAGATGACCTGGCAGATTGCCTTGCAGTCTGCCTTGCAGACCTTCTTCCTCTCCATCCTCTTGAACGGTGTCTTTGGCATCCATGGAGAGCAGTGTAAAGGGGAGAGGGTTTGGTATGGATTCTCACGATGCAAGAGTTGCTGAGAGCCTCATTTCCTCTTGTTTCAGCAAGTGTCTTTCTTCTTGTGGAGCCTGAGTCCCAGCTTCTGTTCTGTTATTCTGATCACATCCTGGAAATCCTGGAGATAGTCTTTCAGGTCAAAAACATACAGTAGCTCAGAAAACTGTTGGGTTCACAGATAATGTGTGGAGGTGGGCTGGAGTTCAGGTGACTTGTCAGTGTGTTCTTTGATATCCTCCTGTCGTGAGCTACTGTCAGTTTACATCAGTACAGGCAGTTGCTGAGGTCTCTGAACTAGTAGTGAAGTGTTCTGTTTCTTGAGCCAATGGATGTGAGGCTCAGTGGGCTGCAGATGCTTTCGGTGGCAGCTGTGTTGAGCAGTGAGCAGGGATGCCCAGCATGGTCTGAACACAATGGCATGGCCTCCACCCTTCAGCAGTGAGGAGAGAAAGATCAAGGTGCTCCAGTCTTCTCTGGAAAAGCCTGCTTTGAAGGGAAGGCCTTTATGGGCTTAGAGGTGTTCAGCAGAGCACTTGCTGCCCCGCATCTGCATCTAAGGGACTGGCATGATCCCTGGTACATGAGCACAGCATTCCTATTAACTGTGCACTTGGCAGCTGCCCTTGGAAAATGGTGTCCAGTGAGAGCTCACTGAGAGTGAGCTGACACCTCACAGCTGAGGATGGAGGTAGGAAGAATGAAAAGTATTATGTAAGCGCTAAAGAATGATTAAAGGATTGGGGAATGTCACAGGCTGAACACACACCGTATGTGCAAGCTGAGTGAGTAGGCATCCTCCTCCCAGAGCCCTGGAAGAACTGGCACACCTGTTCCCAGAGCCAGGCTGTCACTTTATAGCTGAGTATGAAATCAGGACAGTAGCTCCTGACTGGAGAATAATGACACTAATCCTCACCTTTAAGTAAAAGAGTGTCAGAAGAAGCAAGCTGGGCAACTCTGTGGCTTGACTTAAGAAACATGCAAATGTTTGGAACAGTGGTGGGAAGATGTTAATGGAAGACCTAGAGGTACATGGAAATTGGGATAAAAGTTAAGTATGAGCATTAAGAGTGCTGATTAACATGAGATATCTCTTTGATAACTCTTTGATTTGATTTTCAGCATGGTAAATGTACCTATCTGGTAGGTTTATGTACCTGTTGGAGATAACTCTTAGGAGAGCAGTGTCTTGGGTGCATCCCTTTTCCCAGGCCACATGAGAAACTATGAAATGAAGAAAGTAGGTGTCAGTAGAGAATAGGGAGGTCAGATAAGGGGCATGAAGGGATGACAAAGAGGTAAGAACTGGATGAGATGAAAAGGGATGATCTAGGTGAAAAGTTAGTAGGGGTTCCTCAAGGACTGATCGTGCATGGCTCATGGCAATGACTTCTCACTTGCTCCAGACTCAGAGTGTGGAGCTGGCAGAGAGCAGTAACCAAAGGGTTGGCAGCATGTCACCTGGGAGCATTTGGCCACACCCACAGCAAAACTGAGGGTTCAGTGTTATTGCACATTTATGACCTTAAAAAAAAGTCCCAGGATATGGGAACTATCTATTTGTTGATAGAAAGGGCAGGTATGATAGAATGGCAGTGGGAACTGATGAGTGTAAGCTGGCCATGAAAAAATTAAAGATTGTTTTTCAGATTGTTGGCCCACTGGGAGTGAATTTCTGGGGAGGAAGGGAGATAAAACCAAACCTATTTATGAATTAAAGCAATAAGTTAATGTAAAATATTGAGTGTCATCTCTGCCAGAGCTAGTACGATGTAGATAGAGTGAAACAAGTAGTAGAGATGTAGATATAGTGAAAGTTTTCATTGGGTGTTGCCATGTGTTGCCTATGGGCTTGCCTATCATGGTGTGGAGTGCTAGTCTTAGGCTGTGTTGTACAAACAGTCCAGAAATGATTTTGCTCTATAGGGAGATGTAACTGTGCTGTGCTGAACACTCACCAAAGTCAGACAGTGCTGTTGGTGTAGACTGGTAGCTCCTGTGTCAGCAGATGTCTCCTTCAGGGCACACCAGCTGGCTGTAAAAACCAAAGTGATGAGGAGTTACTGTATTTTTTTTTCCTTTCCCTTTTTTCAGTGATGCCATCTGCAATTTTGTCATCTGCAATGACTCCTCCCTCCGCAGCCAGCCGATCATCTTCAATCCTGACTTCTTTGTGGAAAAGCTGCGCCATGAAAAGCCAGAGGTGTTCACAGAGCTGGTTGTCAGTAACATTACCAGGCTCATTGATTTGCCTGGGGCAGAGCTGGCCCAGCTAATGGGAGAGGAGGACCCAAAGCTGCCTGGGGCAAACAGCACAGCCTCTGGATTTTTTCGTTCTCTGATGTCTCTGAAGCGCAAGGGTGAGTATGGATGATACGAAGTCTGGTGCCCACTTTAGGGTGATGCTGTCATCATTTGTTACTCTTAAGTTTACAAAACTTTCAGCCTATAGTTTTGAACTTGTGGAATGCTTAATGCTATGGTTTCATAATCTCTGTGGATGCCACTTCTAGAAAGGAGCAAAACAGGTCAGGAAATTGATCCTGGAAATGCTCTGCACTTTGAGAATACCCTTCTTCTGGGATTATTGCTGTGGGGTATGTCAGGCTGGCTTCAGTGGGTCAGCTGCCCACTGTGCAGCTCAGAAGTCTATAAACATCTTCCATCTAGTGCTAGTGCTGCTCTGATCCACATCCCAGTCCAGTGAGTCAGTGGCAAAGCTCTGCAGACTGACTGATGAAGCCCAGTTTCAACTCTGGGAGGTGACATATCTCTCTTTCTCTCTTAGACAAAGATTCCAACGGAGTTTTCTTCTCCTAAACTGAGAAGTCTTCTCTCAAGTTCAGCTGTCTTGGCTGTGGAACATTGGCCCCAGGCCCTTCACAGAAGTCTTCTTTTGAGCATGGTTGTGTTCAGATCCTTTCCTCTTCAATGGCTGGCATTTACCACTCTGTTTTGTTGAAACTAAAAGGGTGTTCTAGGTGTGTGTGTGTATTCTCCCACCTTTGCCCACACTCAAGGGAAGCCTGGTTCTCCTGATAAGTTCAGTTAAACCTTCTCACTCATCTAGACAGAAGCTGCCTCCATCTGGGCCCCTCACATTCCTCCTCAGCTCTGGTTTCCCACCTTAGACTGGCTGGCTGCTGGCAGAGAAGCTGTGAGCTGCCTTCAGATGCTGGCAGCCTGAGGTTGAACACTTCTGATTAGTCTTCCCCTTCCTTTGAGCAGTTCTGCTATTGTGAGTATCTCAGAGAAGGGAGCTATTGCTATGGCATAGTTTGACTACAGCTTTTTCTGTGTTCAACCATTATATAATTTCTCTAAGTGTTTCTGATTCTGCTGAGCCTATTCCTCCATTGTGTTTCGTAAGGACAAACTTTGCAGCCCCACTGATCAGGCAGAATTTTCTGGTGGCGCTTTCAGCCCTCCACTTCTGTCTGACCCATCAAGAATCCTGGTACATACACTCATCCTAGGAAAATAAAAGACTTCAAGTCTTTTAGCATCCTTAGATGAGAATTACTTAATATTGCTGTGACTTAATTTGCTGCTCCATAATAACAGGTCTTTGTGCTGCCCCTAAACTGCAGTTAGACTGTGCTCATACCTGTTATTGCTTCTGCCTCTTCCCAGAGAGTAGAAGGACACCTTAAATTCAAGCACTTGTCACTTGACAAACAGAAGTGAGTGAGTAAACAAATTGGAAGTGTTTTCTTAGTGCGTATGGAAACCCCCATGTTCTTGTCAAAACCTCCCAGCAGGGGCTGGTGAGCCTTCTCCAGCTCAATTTTTTTATTAAATTATCTGTACTCTGTTGGAGCACTGTTCTTATCAGCCCTGACGTCTCCTGCTAACTCTCTTCCCCGAGAGCTCTGCTTTCCCCCATTCAGATGTCTCCGTGTCACTACAGCTAGCAGATGTTTCCAAGTCTGCTGGCTGCACTCCCAGGCTGCAGCAGCAGTGTCTCCCAGCATTGACAGGCACTGTCTGTGAACTCCTTGGCCAAACTCTGAGAAAAAGAAGTTTGTGCCTGCAGAGAAAATCAGTTTCATGTACTGTGTGTTTCATCTTGGAGCCATCATTTGTTTTTCTTCATGTTATAGACCAGCTAGAACAAACAAGTTTTATTTCTTCAAAGCCAAAGGCCAAGGACCATGGAGCTCAGAGCTGATCAAACTGCAAATACTTACAACTTCTTTGAGCATCAGGAAACTCAATCTCATGCTGCTGCTTAGTTTCAGAAGTAATCATACAATAACATCTAAGCCTTTGTAATGCAGCATCCATTCTCCAGACACGTCTTTCAAGTTTCTTTGAGAATCAAATTCTCATTCAGATACCAGCTTCTGACTTCAAAACCAAATCGAATTTTTCAGACCCTGCATGTCTCAAGAAGATGTATTTTCCTCTTTTATTCCTGGCCACTGTTGATTCTACTGTTGAATGTCTAATGAGTTTAGTTTTCTTCAAGGACAAGAATCTTTTGCCAATCATTCTCTCCCTTTGCACTCAAACCTTTCAGATCTTACGTGTGGATCAAGAGCTTGCATTGCCCTCCTTTCTCTTGCAAGACTGAAGCATGTGCTTTATCAGAGTGAGGTCGGAAAGTTCTTGATTTAACAAGAAGGAGGCTGGAGTTCCTGGTGGCTTACCATGTATTTCAGAAGTCCCGGAAGAAAGCAGAACATTCTTCAGGCGGAATAAATTGATTTACACAGGATGGCTGCTAGAGAAGTGCATAGGGTTAACCAGGTCTGTCTCACATGCTGTGAGCATCAGCACCACAGAGCAGTAAGATCTGTAGTACAAGAGACCAAAAGCCAGTAAAATCAAAATGAGATATGAGGGGGGAAAAAAAAAGCAAGAGAAAGCTTGTAGGGGAGATAACTTTTATCAGACCAGCCAATGCATTGCTTGGATTACTGGGCTATCAGCTGTAGCAGTAAGGAGAGAAACCTTCAGTGCAAATGGTGCAAATGTCCAGCCTGCCCTCAGAAGTGACCCATGTTCCTGGCAGTCTGGTCATGGAGAAGGGAGGAATATTCTTTTCTTATATCTATTATCTCTTTGAAGCCTAAGTACAAGGGCAGGACAAACCAGCTCTGTACCTGGTTGCAGTTCTCAGTCCCAGTCAGCATATTGTGGTACAGTCTATCCACTATCTTGTCTCCAGTCCAAACCTATACACATCTGAGGGAAGAAGTGTGGTGCCCAGAGTTCTGGTTGCTGCCAGTGAAGTCTCTGGGAGTTGTCTCCACTCTCTGAGGGACAGATCATACTGGCTCTGCGTGTTTGACAGAAAAATCCATTCAGTAGAAATATTGCATTTATTAGAAAACACTGTCCTTCTGGATAATCACTGTCTCACCTGGGAAGTTCCTCTGTGGACAAGAAGAGTATTCTACATTAGTTCAACAAATGCCCTGTGACTATAGCCTGTGTTATTTGCTGGAGTTCTGGAGCTGCAGCTCATGCCCAATCTCAATCCCATGAGATGGGAACAGACTCCAAGAGTGAGAGGAGTCCAGTTTGTTGCTTTGCTACTCTCCTTCTGCCTCGTTCAGCTTTCATACTTCACTCAGACCAGGGCAGCTGACATGGAAGAGAGATTCACTGGGATGAGGAAATTGCATGTTTTACCCATGCCTGAAAAGGAAGCTAGTGTGAGGCAGTCAGATTATGTCTGCTCTCCTCAATAGTGCTTATTTGCCTCTCCCATAGACTCATAACTGCAACTGTTCTTTCTGCTCCACTTCATGTCAGGCCACAGTGAAGATTAATCTGGACATTTATTTCATGGTGTGGAGTGTGCCAGTGTGGCAGGCACCAGGGCTGCCCAGGCTCTTACATCTGCCTTTCTCACTTTACTCTTTTCTTAAGGTCTAGGCTTGCAGATTCTATACCATTTTAAACTGAAGCATCTGTTCTGGTGTTGTTTTTTCTTCAAGGGCTAGAGAATATTTGCTTTAGCTGATAAAAGCTGTAGTTAAAGCGAGGTAAGAAGCAAGGATGATGAAGCCCATGTGAGTACAGCATGGTGAGATCAAGTTACTTATTTTGGAGTGTTTGTGATATCTCACATCTGTGATATCTCACGTCTCTGACCTTCACCCTTAACATTTTGGGGCACTGGCTTTGCACGTTGAAATCCTGTTCTTGGGGGAGCATTAATTTCTGTGGCTGTTGGGCTCTGAGCTGCCTGAACACGTTGTGTTCTGTTCTGCAGAGAAAGGAGTGGTGTTTGGCTCACCGCTGACGGAAGAAGGCATTGCACAGGTCTCCCAGCTAATCGAGTATCTGCACAAAAGTAAGTGGCTCTGTTTGCTGCCTTCCTATCCCAATGGGTATCTGTCTGGCCCACCTCAGGTCTCTGGTGCAGACAGAGTGACAAGCTCTGAGCTCTCCAGCAGCAGGAGTTTGGGACTGCACTGGGCAACCGTTCCCCAGAATTGCCTAGCAGATATGTTGGTCTATTTCCCTCTGTTCAATGACTTTCTGTACTGATAGGAGCCAGCTTGAAGTCATGTCTCTGAATGCAGTTCACTGAGGTTTGCTGTCAAGCTCTGGAAAGAGGAGGGAACTGCTATATAAGAAGGTGGGAAGTCAGCCTCTGATTATTCAGTGCCCTTTTTTCTCCCCTCTGCTGAGCAGATCTAAGAGCAGAAGGCTTGTTTCGAGTGCCAGGCAACAGCATCAGGCAGCAGATCCTAAAGGATGCTCTGAACAGCGGTACTGATATTGACCTGGACTCTGGGGAGTTTCATTCCAATGATGTGGCCACCCTACTTAAGATGTTCCTGGGTGAATTACCAGAGCCGCTGCTGACACACAAGCACTTCCATGCCCACCTCAAAATTGCAGGTGAGTGGCCAGCAAGAGGCAATGATGGGCAGAAGGACTGGAACTGGCCTCCTAGAAAGCACGCTAGGCTGTGAAGTGTATTCCTTAAAGGCAGCGTAAGAAGGAATCTTCCTGCCACCTCAGCCTGGTGATGAACAGACTAGAGCTGATTAACGAATCAGACCAAGTCTGTCTAGACCATTCTTCTCTCAGATACCACAGCAGTAAAGCCCACAGTGATAACCTGGGTCTCCACCTGTTTTATGTCCGGGGTTCTGAGCAAGTTGTGGTTTCTATGTATTTAATAACTGTTATTGAACTACCTTATGTGAACTTCCTCCATCTTGCCTTCAAGCCATCACAGCTCTTAGCAGCTCTGTTGTTCTGTGGGAGGAGTAGCATAGATTAACACATCAAGTGGGGAGCTTGGGAGCTGAGGGGAAGAGAGATGGAGGGCCAAGAACTGTGCAGAGGTTTGCAGGAGTTCTGCATATGAAGAGGAAAGGATAAGCAGTTGCAACAGACTGCTCTGAGGGAAGGTAATGTATGTCCTTCATGTTCTGCCTTGTGATTTGGCAGACTTGACGCTGTTTGATGAGAAGGGGAATAAGACCAGCACTCCAGACAAAGAGCGCCAGATTGAAGCCCTCCAGCTGCTGTTTTTGATCCTTCCTGCTCCCAACCGCAGTCTGCTCAAACTGCTGCTGGACTTGCTCTACCAGACTGCCAAGAAGCAGGACAAGAATAAGATGTCTGCCCACAACCTTGCCCTCATGTTTGCACCTCACATCCTGTGGCCCAGAAATGTGAGCAATGCCTCAGTGTCTGTGGGTGGGATGTTGCAAGGTAAAAAGCAAAGGCTTGGCAGGGGAAAAACAAAGGTTTGAGGAGGTTAAATACTGACACAATGATATGAGGGTTGGAGGCTGTGATAAAGAGATGGGAGCCTCCTGGCAGGACTCAATCCCAATGTTCAGCCCAGACCTGCTATGGATCTCATATGCAACTTATGCATCTTCTTTTTCAGTAAAATTGAAAGTACAGTCATGCTTCTTCTTAGAATGTCAGCTCCAGGAAAACCTTGCAGATCTCTCTTCAAGGTTTCTTATGCTGCTAGTGAACTGTTTTGCCACAGAGTTATCTGATTCTCCTCCCAGAGCAACTTCTGCTGTTGGCATGCTATAATGCCTGCCTGTCATCTCAGAGTAGATCTCCTGCTGTGGCACTGTGTGTGTCTGTGTCCCAGAAGAGGGGACACAGACACACTCCTCCTCCCCTTCTAATGGATGCGCCTTTGGCTCTGTCCCCTTGCCAGGTGACAGCAAATGACCTTCAGGAAAATATCACAAAGCTAAACAATGGAGTGACCTTCATGATCAAACATTCTCAGAAACTCTTCAAGGTGAGTGTGCTTTGACATCTTGCTCTCCTGCCTCCATCACCAGGAGACTGAACGCCTCTTGTCCAGACAGATCCCACATGTTGAATGTGTATTCTATGGGCTCTCTTCTGCGGTAGGAGGAGGAGACTTTCTACAAGAAACTGTTCCTGTAGTGACTAGGGAGGGGGTCTTTGCTGGGCAGGCAGCCCTGGAGGTGGCTTTGCCAGGGCAGGTCAGCAGCACGGTGCAGTGTAACACTCCCCTCTGCTGGACACCAGCACCTGCTGCCCGGCAGGAAACCTGCCTCCCTAGGGCAGGTACACACCGGGCTGCACTCGGGTTCTGGCAGCATAAGGAAATGGAAGGGATTTGTCCTGCCTGAGTTCTGCCAAGAGCAGAATACCTGATGCAGTGGGTTGTTTTGTTGTGAATTTCTCTGCAAATGGTCATCAGCCCACTGTTGTTACAGGCACTGTCCAGCTCTGAGGGGGGTGCTGTGGTAGGACAGCCAGGAGTGTGAGGCTTTCAAGTGTTCCTCCAAGGAAATGTTTCTGCAACAGTCTCTTGACTTCTCAGGGCCTTCCTGGTCACTGGAGACATCTGCTCGCTGCAGAGTCCTCCCATGGAGAGTTCCCCTTCTACCTTCTTTGGCTGGCCTCAGTTTGGCCAGCTCAGAGCTGGGGCAATTACATAGAGCAGGGTTCCACAAGAACTTTTCCCTACTCTGAGTTCCACTTGTGCTGAATGTCCGCACGTAAAGGATGCTGTGAACAGGGAGTGCACTGGACATGAAATTCCATGGCTTCGTTTGCCCAGAATGGTTGAGTCCTGATACAAGTGGCTTGTGTTGTATGGTTGAAAAGCAACTCTTGCTGGAGCCACTGTTGCCCCAAGGCCAAAGATGTTGCACATACATTTGGCCTGTTCTCTGCTCGTTGTCACAGGCTCCAGTGTACATCCGGGAGTGTGCCAGGCTACACTATCTGGGGTCCAGAGCCCACACATCAAAGGTAAGGCCAGCAAATGCAGTGCCTGCCCTCCATGAAAGGGCAGAGGCTGTGATGCTATGAAGGGATCTTTGTGATGATAGAAGCTGAAAACAAACCAAGTCATGAAAGAGGATCTGTCAGAGGGCAGGAGCAAGAGAAGCATATGGTGTGGTAGTGCAGGCAGCTGCATTAGGGAAATTGGGCAGAGTTGAAGCATCTGTTAATCAAAAGCACAGGGAAAGAGAGCTATGAGCCCCTTTTTAGCAGCAAACCTGCTCCCCATGCCCAGTACATGCAGCACCTGTTCCTTCACAGGGCTGTGCCTTCCAAACAGACGGACATGCCTGCTGCCATGGCCGGGATGCTTGGCAGAAGTGCTGAGATAAAGGTGACTTGCTGCCACTGGGACAACATTTGTGTCTTGCCAGCAAATGCTTCCCTACCTCATATAGCTGCAGAAGAGGGAAGAAGCATAGCAAGGAGCTGCACTGACCCTTCTCAAGCCTGGAAGAGCTTCTGCAGCTCGCATCTGGGAAGGGAGGGAAGAAGCAATGGGGTCACCTTTGTATTGCTGTCACCTCTTCCTGGCACAGGGCCTGCTGATGCAGTGCTGCTGCAGAGGGGTAGGGAAAACACAATCCTGTGCTTTCACTGGGGCTGAGGCAGCTCATGAGACTCTCCTAGCCTGGCTCAGATGGGTGGCTCGTTGGGATTAAAGCATGGAAAGCAACTCCTGTCTCCGCTTTCCCAGGATGACCTGGATTTGCTGACGTCCTCTGGCTCCAAGGAGCTGCAGCCCCTCAAGTCTCAGAAGCGAAGCCGGCTGGACTCCTGCCATCAGGAGGAGACCCAGCAGCGCACGGAGGAGGCACTGAAGGAGCTCTTCCTCCACGTCCACAATATGCCTGACTCTGCAAAGAAGAAGAAGCTTATCCGGCAGGTAGTGTGGGGAGGAAAGATATCTTGGGGTGTGCTTATCAGCACAGTCCTGGGCATAGGGCTAAAGACAGGGCCTTCTTGAGAGCTGCTCCTAATCCTGGGCAGGCTGGGGAAAGTGGGCTCTGGGCTATGTAAGGGGCAGAGCTGTAAGAAGACAGGAGGGGGAGGTGTCCTGGATGTTGCTGTACCAAGCAGCACTTTTGAGCTCTGTTTTTCAAGCTTAGTTTCAAGTTTGCTAGGCAGCAATTTCCCCGTCCTGATCATGGCCTCGTTGAGCTTCTTTCCTCAGGAAGGGAAAAGTTTCTTCCCCTGTTGCCTGCAGAGAGTGGATAAACTGGTCTCCTCTTGGTCTCAGACAACTTGCTGCACCAGACAGACTG
The DNA here is from genome assembly GCA_013397155.1 of Irena cyanogastra. Classification (NCBI taxonomy): domain Eukaryota; kingdom Metazoa; phylum Chordata; class Aves; order Passeriformes; family Irenidae; genus Irena; species Irena cyanogastra. Next base: position 79,273 of record VWZV01016537.1, read on the forward strand.
GTCAATATGGTCAGCATCAGTCGTGGCTGCCAGCCTCCAGCTGCTGCCCAGCCTTCTTTCTGCTCCCAACATCTGCCACTTTTGGTTAATCTGGTAGCCAGCACAAAACACCTTTGCACCCAAACTCCCTGTAATCCTGGTTGGAAGGTGTGGCCTTCCTCTGCTTTCCTCTTCCTGCAGTTCTGAGCTGCTCATCCGTTTTAGGGGGTGAAGGGGAGAAACTGAGTTCTGGCACAGCAGGTAGAGCAGCACGCAGCAGTAAGGGACAGGTATAACTGTGCTAACATACTGCCCTCATGTTTCCTCCTAGTTTAATAAGCATCCAACAGCTCTGACTCCTGGCTCTGATGTGCCCACATCCCCAGCACCACGACGCACCCGCTCGCGCTCTTTCAGCGGCCTCATTAAGGTAAAAGCAGCCTCTGACCCTTGCTCTCTGCTGTGAATTTCTGATGTTGCTTTTTGCTTCTGCCTCGCCCTGCCTTGAATGAGACCCTCAAAGGGTAGGGACTCCTCAAAGTATTGCCTGCCAAACAACAGAGATCCACTGGGGCAGAAAAGGCAGCAGAGTGACAATAAGCCGTTTTAGTGTAAAGTGTAATTATCTTGAAACACATGGCTGTAGAATCTATGCATCTTTCTGGAGAATTGATTGCTTCCTGAGATGAGATGAGGATTGACAGGGAACTGATCATGTAGTCTAGCATGTTAGCACGAGTTTTGGCACATTATGGGCTGCCCTACAGCAGCATGTACCTACTTCTGACAGGCTAGGCTCTTGGCCAGGCCTCAGGTCAGCTCCCAAACCCTTCACAATCAGGCAGGCTCAGCCTAGCGGTGTGGTATTTCAGGTGGTTCTGCTTTGCAATCTTTGTCCCAGCTTGGCTTCCTTTTTCTCTTTCCCAGCATTCAACTGCTTACCAGCAACGCATCCTGCTCCTTCCCCTTCTTTTTTACTTTGCACTCTAAGCACTAGCCAACAGCCCTTTCTTCTTACAACAGCGGAAAGTTTTGGGAACTCCAGTTATCCTGGAGAGGAAGAGCAGGGATACCACACCAGAGCCTGTGCGAGTCAGCAAAGAGAACGTCCAACTGGTAAGAGCTGCTCCCAGCACCACTGAAGCTGCTGGTGGGGAAGTGTGTGAGGGGAGTTTGAGTGCAACTTCAGCCATCCCTGGGGAGCTGTAGTCTGCCCAACAGAAGGGTTCCAAGTTTCTTCTGTATGATAAAATAGGGTCCTGAGAAGCTGCTCTGAGGAGAGCAGAGCAGATGGCAAGCACAGCATCAGAGCAGGGATGACAGAATAGGCCTCTACTCCAGTCTTGTCTCTCTGGCTGTGTCCTGCCCTGGGACATTGTCTTGTGCCCCCTTCCCTCTCTCTCCTCCTCCTCCACAGGTTGTACAAAGCCTGCTGCCTCTATGCAGTAGGGTTGTCCCTTGGCCCAGACAGACCAAGAGTGGATTTGAGTGATAGATGCTCTTTGGTGGTACAGGCTGCTCCCGGGGAAGGCTGTGAATGCCAGTTCATTCACCAGCTCTCTACTCCTATTGCCCTCTCTTGTCCAGTTACAGAAATGTGGCTCTCCAGCTCATATGTCCCAGGCGAAGCTGAAGTCTTGGGAAGGCCAGAAAGAGGTGAGACACTTCCCCTTACCCCCAATTCATCTTCCTGCAGGGAACCTGGTGTGCTGAAACCTGCCAAGGTGACAGCACACACTCAAAGCTCTGTGACAGCTGTGGTGCCCCAGCTTGTAGCAGTCTGCTCTGTGCTGAGCTGCACGCAGGTGACGTGCTGGAAGCCAGACCCTGAAGGGTCTTACAGCCCTTCTGCCTGTGAGTTGGCAGGCTGGATGTTGCAGGAAGCAAAGGGAAGCTGGCAGCACAGGGTAGTGCTAACAGCCTGTCAGGGCAGCAGTGGGACAAGAGGTTGGTGCAGCCCCAGACCGACTGCTGTGTTTGTTCTCTCTGCTCACTGCCTCATCTAGAGCTTTAGCAAAAGGTGTGGGAGGCTGACACCAGGGAAGGGTCCTTGCAGCAGGAGAATGTCAGCGTTTTCTTGCCTGGTATTCTGTGTCTCAAGCATTCACCTGCTCTCACTCTCTGCTACAGGGATCCTGTAGACGCATGCGAGCCCGCCTGCTTTCCAAGGATTCATCATCCCTCTGAACCGCCTTGCACCGACGCGTGTTGGGGATTGCCCAGCCTCGCAAGCTGTGAATAGAAAATGTGCTGCACTGAGAGGGGAGTGCTGCAGGCTCACAGCAACCCTCACCAGCAGCGCTCACGAAACTGGACCTTTGCAAGGATTGCAGGGATTTGTCTCTTTCTGTATATAAATTATATTTCATTCTACTATGGGGCAAACCACTATCTAACCAAAACTTGTGCAGCATGTCTGACCTGCTGGCTCTGGGAAGAGCTGGAGTGCTTGCTTACAAGGAGAGCCCTGTTCATCACAGGGCCCTGTGTGCACTCCCAGCTATCTCGTAATGTTGCTAGGCTGTATTTTTTTGCTTTGCTCCGAGTTTTTAACATGTTGGCTTGTTTTTGCTTCCTTCCCCCTGTTAGCACTGAGAATGATGGGCTGTAACCCTTACCCATATCCTGACATCCAAGCTTGCCTCCAGTCCTCCTCTGAAGGCATGCCCTCCTCTGCTTCTTCTTGGCTCCATTTTGCTCTGCTATTTCCAAAGGGCTGAAGTGCACAAATGGTACAGAGCATGGGATGGGCCTGGAAGGAGAGGCTCTGGATGCCATCTTTTCCAGTAGGGCCAGGGGAAAGCAGCTTCCCCAATAAACTCATCCCTCTATTTCAGCTTGAGCTGAAGGCAGCCCTTGCTCACTGCCTTCATGCTTCAGTGGCACAATTCTGAACAAGGAGTGTCTTGGCTTTGTGTTCACCCAGGGAGGCTTAAGCTGAGGAGAGCAGGAGGTTGGCAAAGGCTGTCTGGGGCAGAACAGCCTAGTCTTTGGAAGTTAGGGTGCCTGGGGCAGGCAGAGTCTTGTGGCTGTGTGTGAAAGAGAAAAACAGTGTGAGAGGTGAGAGAGGGCTTCATCCATTTGTGGTCTGCTGCAAATGGTGCCAAAGGCTTTGGCACAAGATATCTGGATGGCTGGTAAGGCACCTAGCTGATTAGTCATTAAACTGGGGGAAAGGGCTGAAGCTGGGTTCAGCTCTTTGAGCTGCAGAAATGAGATGAAGCCTTCTAGATACAGGATAAACCTCAATCACAGCTGGCCAATGTCAGCAGTCTCGTTAAGCCAAAGTGCTCCAGTAAGCCAGTCTTGCCAAGAACCTGTCTGCAAGCACTCTGAGGTAGCATACACACAGGGTCACTACTGTGAAATAAGGATTTAATCAGCTGGGGGACCATCTAAACACTTCTTGGCCCTTCTCAGCAAAGCAAATAATCTCTGGAATCCAATTATATTTGTCTTCTAATCTTTAAGAACCAGCAGCCAGCAGGAGTTAGAGCTCTGCTCTTGACAGCTTTCTGAAACAACTGGTGGCAGGAGGTGTGAATATTGGGATATGAACAGGGAGTTCAGTCTGATTGGCTGGGGCTGTCAGAACAGGGCATTGGAGCCCTGTGCAACTTAGCTGGAATTTGTCACTTTTTAAATTGTGAATTTTTTTTTTAAGATACAAATCCTTGTGCTGCTCAGTACAAAGGGTGTTTTTTGGTACTTTTATCAGGGATGCTTGTCCCCAGTCTGACCCCAAGTTGGAGCCTTGAAAATATAGGGGCTAGAGAGGCTGTAGATGTGTGAGTTGGGTGTTGCTGGTGTTAGGAGCCTCTGTCACAGCAAAGAAAGCTGTGGTTCTTCAGGGACCAGACTGATGATGATGCTGTGAGGAAGGGCAGAGGCTGTTTGCTGTGGTAGTAGTATGTGCTTTTTGGATGTGTCTGTAATCATTCCCTCCAGAGGCTGAAGCTGTGTGCTTTTCTCTGAAGGGCACCATATTTTTCTGACTGCACTTCCTCCCTGTCCCTGCAGCCCGCTGTTAGCAGAGGCTTGGGAATCTTGGCTTTGCCTCTGAGCAGAGATGAGGCACAGACAAAGGTCAAGTGGCAGCACAGGGAGAGCTGGGTCTGCTCCTGCTATCTCTGCTCTTACTTGCATTGGGGGCAATTGCTGGGTGAAGCATTTGTTCACTCCTCCTCTCCCCATTGTCCCTACTTGGCATATCTCGTATCTCCCTGTATGGGTGACTGCTTGGCAAGGCAGTTTTGTACCTAAAACTAGATACACTGCTCCCATATAGATGAGACAAATGTAACTCTCCACTGTCCCTCCCTTAGTGATGGCTCTAGCTCAGGGGCTCTGTCTGGCTTCTGGCGCATTTGTTCAGCTCTGAGTTACCTATGGGGCATTGCCCAGGCCTTCTGCATGCCAAGGGGGTGGGTGCTGTCTCCAGGCCAGGCAGTCCCAGGAGGGGTTCAGTGCCCGGGGCTTCAGTCTGTGGCGCTGGGCTCGCCGTGCTGCGGACGGTGGTGGCTGACAGATTCCGCCCCTAGGACCCTGGCTGTTGCTGTCCCAATGCATTCACACTGTCTCCCAGGCACGGGAGAGTTTTAGTTATGCTTGGATGTGTCTCGTTTGTCTGCCCTGTGCAATGACTCATAAGGATGCTTCTTCCCAGAGCAGCCGCTAACTGTTCCCAGAGTCTATCATTTCCAAAGTATTTTTAATCTTTGTCCTTATTTATATACGCTATGTCAGTGCTGTTGCAGACTGTTGCCTTTCTGTGTGTTATGTGAAAACACCACATTAAATGCTTTTATTTTTAGTGGTTTTGCTTGGTGGCTTAAGCAATTTCATTGGGACGACAAGGACTCCCATCCACCTTCAAAAAGGAGGAAATGCCTGCTTAGAAGCCCAGAACTACTACTCTTAAGTGTGGGGGTGCTTGGTGAGGTGCTGTCCACCTGCAGGGATGGCACTGGCCTCCCATGGCACTAGGGCTTGGAAGCCTCTGGGATACTTGCATGATACTGAGTACCCAGACTGGCTATCTTTCCCTTGGAAGTATGAAGTTGGACCTCTTCTTTTCCTGTCTTCCCCCTGCTGTCATCCAGGGTGATGGGAAATCAGGTTTACAAAGAACACTTTATATAAATAATGGATCAAATGAATAAATTTTTCTCTGTAGGGCCATTCTTCTCTTGCCACTCTTGGCTGCTGAGAGGAGGATGCTTTCTGCTTGCATTTTTTTCCCTCCTTCTTAATAATGGCGTCTCAGATTTTATGCAGATTATTTCTCTGTGAAGTTCTTCCACGTTTGAAATGCCCTGGGCTTGCCTGCCATAGCTCAGACGCTCATTAACATCCTCACCATGCAGTTGAAAAACAAGCAGGAGAAGGAGCATGTTTGAAAGCAGCGCTGCCTTCCTGCGGGCTGAGCCCCAAGCGAGCCCCCTTCTCCTCTGTGGCTGCAGTTGGGTGTCTTGGGAATGGTGAGCCCCATCTCCCTGGAGCTCAGGGAGCGGGAGGCGACGGCCTCTGTGCACTTCAAAGTGGGCATGACAGTCTAGAGAGACATTTCTCTTCTTGAACATGTTGAACAAAGGAATGCAAAAACTCACAACAGCTACCTTCAATACTGGAAATCCAAATATCGCCCCCTGATAAGCTGTGATTCAAAGTGACAGCTTTATCTGGCTTACATAATTTTTAAAAAATGAGTAGTTTTTGGCTTCTGAAGCCACAATCCAAGCACTTATGCTTGACTGGAAGTGAAAGGGCAGTAGCCATTGGGACCCAACACTGGGTGAACATATGTATTTAAAGGGGGATCACTCATCTCAGTGTGTTTGCTTTGGCCTGTTGGTATGTATGCACAGCAGTGGTGTTACAAAGCAAACAAGCAGTGCTCACCTTCATTTCATTAAACAGTTTTCATCTCAAATTGCACAGCACAGACTTGCAAATAAGTTCTTCTGGGTGTCACTGCTATCTAAATCAATTTTTGCAAGTTGTCTTGATTTTTTTTTTAAACTGCTCTGCCCTGATTTGGAGTTGAAATAAGATATTTTCTCTCTCAAATTATCATGTGTGGCTGGGAGCTGTCATGTTGCTGCTGCATCTCACTGCCTAGGGCAACAGTGTAGACAAAAAACATGACTGTTGCTAGCGATAGATATTGGCATCAGCCAGACCAGTTATCAGGCTTTACAATCTCATTGGTTTGGATTAACTAATATTTTTTTGTGGAGTGAATAAATTACCATGTTTAGCTCTGTTTGCTCATCTCCCCAGTGAGGATTTTGTGTTGAAGCTCATAAACTGTTGAGGCATTTAGATGCCAGGACCTCTGTGCTGGGTCCCACACTGACCTTACACTTGTGCTGTGGCCCAGAGTGGGATCTCAACTGGCACCACTTCTCTGGCCCCATCCCATTGCAGCCCAGCTTTGTTCCTGGGGAGTGCCCACACATGAGGAATGTGATGGGGTTGTTTTGGGGCTCCTGTGCAAGGAGCTGCTGTCCCCAGCATGCATCACAGGATGAGGTTCAGATATTTCCCAGCACCAGCCTTCAGTTTTAGTCTGGGTCAGAAGGGCACAAGCTTTCTCTGCTGAGTCACAGCTGGAGTGGTCATTTTTGTGGCCCTCTCCCCAGTTCCTCCTCTCCCAAGCTAAACCAGCCCCCCTGCCTTGCTGCTGGGGAAGATTTACAAATCCACCACCCAGCCCTCCCATGCAGTGCCGTACATGATATCAAGATCATGTGCTTTCCCACTGGAGAGAATTGTGTCCCACTTGATGCTCTGCTCTTGGCTGAAGCTCCTGTGCCACTGGGAATTGTAATGAATAGAGGTGCCAACCTGCCTTGGCCTTCATGGCTGCCTGCAACTTGATGTGTGCACAGGTCTATGATGTGGGCGTGTCTGTGTTGGCCTCTGGTTGTTTTAGAGTGTTTCTTCCAACCTTTTTGCTTACAAAGCTTGAGCCTTGCTTCCCTGTGGAGCAGGATCTCGGCAACCTCTTGCACAAAAGCCTCTGGCTCCATTGTGCCTCTCCCAGGCCGTTCTGCAGCGGCAGCACAAGAGGGGGCTGGCAGCACACACTGAGGGACGGGACCCCCTGCCCTCCCCGCAGCCCTGGGGGCCCACGCCAGATGTGCTGGGGGCAGGCTCGGAGACGCCTGGTTCTTCCTCCCTGGCTACATCTGGCAGATGGAGGAGGTGGGAAGCTAGGACTATAAATAAAGTGAACAAAAACATAAAGAGCACTGAGAAGGCTGGGGAAAGATGTCCTCAAAATCAAAAATCAGCTTGGCAGCTATCCCCTAGCTGGTCCCCCAGCTCTAAGGAGAGTCCCTGCCTGCATCCAGAGCCAAGCAGAGCTGTCACAAGGCAAGCTGAACCCTTTCCCTCTTTTTCAAGTTATTTTTGGCTCCTGGCATCCTCTTGCCATTTTTCAGAGCCAGACCCTGGTAGCCAGTCCTTCAGGCTCATGCTCCTGGGGCTGGTGCTCCTTCCTGCAAAACCTGCAGCCTGAAAGTTTGTCTTCTACAATGTGGACATTTGGGTGATGGAGGCAAAGTGGAGATGGAAGGAGTTCCCTTGTCCCAGGTTGAGGAGAATCCGACTTTCTTTAATTCTCTAGTAGATTGTGATGCTGTAAGGGCTGGGGAAGGAGGAGCAAGGACACAGAGACACATGCTCACAACTTTGGGATTGACAAGGCACAGAAAGGCCATCTGCAGCTGTGGAAGCACAATGAGCCCTAGCCAGCATGCAGCTTATTGATCACAGCCCAGCATGGGACCAGCTGCCAGCTAGCCATAAACATGGAGCAGAGGCATGCTCGTCTGCACCCAGTGCATCTTCATCAACAAAAACAGGACAGAGCCTCTGCCTCCCTCATCCATCAGGCTGAGCCACTGAGGCACTCCTTATTTCTCAGGTTAGATGTTTTCCCAGTCCAGGGATATCAGTGCAGTGGGGGTGAAAGGGCTTGGTGGGAACAAGCCCTGTTCCTCTAACAACAGAACACTGTCTCTGCTTACCCTGTGGCCAAGGTCATCAGCTGAATCCTGAAAACCCACCTGCTCTTTCTGGGAGGCAGGTTTTATGGCAGAGGAGCTGCAGTTTATGGCACCATGGAGAAATATGTTGGATGTGCTTGGCAACAGCAAATGGAAAGTTAGTCTATTAAACAGTAAATTATCCCTCCAATGCATCTTCATTGAGGAGGGTTAATGAGTGGCTGCAGGCGGAGTGAGTGGGAAAGTGTGTGTGTGTATGCACAGCGCGGATGTGGAACAATTGCTACATCTGGGGACCCTGGAGCCCCTGATCCAACAATAGCATTTCCATGTGCAAGGCACTCACAGACACCTCCTGGCGTGTGGTTTATTCAAACCAGCTTGCACTGCACCGCGGAGCTCCCAGGGGGTTGGTGTGTCCAGCCGTGCTGGGAACAGCATCTCCTCATCTGCATCTGGGCTGCTTGGTGCAAATGTTTTCCTTGTGGGCTAGAGCTGGTTTTGGGAACCCAGGCTGCAGGGCTCAGCCCCTCTGCTCAGCCGCGCCACAAAGCAGGGATGCAGTGCCTTGCAGACTGCCCTCCTCCTGCTGTTCCACAATTGTTCAAGGCAGTGAGACAGACTGGGTTCCTCCTTACCCGGATGGTCCCTGTTGTATTAGGCTGGAGCCAAGTCCACGTGCTCAGGAGTCTTGGCATCTCCTGCATCATCTCAGAGCAGTCAATGGATGTTTCATTTCACTTGGTCCCAGTGGTGAAGGTCACCAGGCAGTAGAGCTGCTCAGCTCCCGCAGTCAGTGGGGCCAGCTTTGCAGGGCAATGCTGGCCATGTTTGGAGGGTGATGGTGGTGGCATTCACAGGGCAACACTGGCAGTGTCTAGCAGGTGATGCTGGCTATGCTCACAGAGCAGTGCTGGCAGTTTGCAAGGCAATGCTGGCCACATTCACATTCACATTCTCCCTCACAAACAGCAAGAGCTGTTTGTGAGGGAGGGCTTGTCCCTGGAAAGACATAGGAAAGAGCCCATTCCAGCCCTGCCTGCTGCTAACCAGGAGAGATTTACTATGATCCCAGTGCCCCCAGCTGCCCACACCTCTCTTTAACAGACCCATCAGGGGCACTGTCGTGCTACAGAAGCCCAGTAGGTACCATAATGGGGCTGACATGGGCCTGATCCCACACAATGTCTTACTCTCCCAAGCCCAGTGTGTGGCAGGACAAAGGCAGCCTGGCCTCCCAGCATGAGCCAAGCTGGCCAGGCATGACAGATGTGGCCCAGGACAGCCTGGCAGCACACCCTGCACAAAATCTCTGGGGGATGCTTAGAAGCTGAAGGTTACAGCCACTCTGCTCCCAACACATCTCCAGCTGGGCTTTATGGCCACTGCTCCCCAGAGAGGTGCTGCTGGTGGAAGGAAGGGTTCAAAGCACAGCTCAGTGCAAGGGATGACAGATCCTGCAGTTGGCAATGCTCCTCAGCAGGGAGGTTGTAGCAGGCGCCATGCACGCGTGCTTGCGTGGGGTTTGCGTGGCAAGGCTTTGTAGTAGGATGACTTCTGTGAGAAGCTGCTAGAAGCTTCCTCCATGTCTGATGGAGCCAGTGCCAGTCAGCCTCAAGATGGATCGACCACTGGCCAAGGCTGAGCCCATCAGCGATGGTGGTAGCAGCTCTGGGATAATGAGTGTAAGAAAGGGAAAAGTTTCTGCATAACACCAGCAGCAGCTGTAGAGGAGAAAGAATATGTGAGAGGAACAACTCTGCAGACACAAAGGTCAGTGAAAGAAGAGGGGGAGGGCGTGTTCCAGGTGCCAGAGCAGAGATTCCCCTGCAGCCTGTGGTGAAGCCCAGGGTGAGGCAGGATGTACCCCTGCAGCCCATGGACGTCCACAGTGAAGTAGAGATTCACCTGCAGCCTGTGAAGGACCCCACACCAGAGCTGCTGGATGCCCAAGGGAGGAATGTGAGAAGTCCCTGTCCTGAGGAGGAAAAAACAGCAGAGACAAAGTGTGATGAACTGACCACAGCTCTCATTCCCCATCCTCTCATGTCACTGGTAGGGAGGAGATATAGAGAAAACTGGGAGTAAAGCTGAGCCCAGGAAGATGAGAGAGATGGGAAAAGGTGTTTTTAAGATTAGATTTTATTTCTTATTATCCTACTCTGATCTGATGAATAATAAATTTAACCAATTTCCCCAAGTCAAGTCTGTTTTGCCCCTGTTGGTAACTGGTTATCTCTCCCTGGTCTTACCTTGGCCTATGAGCTTTCAATTATATTTTCTCTCCCCTGGCCAGCTGAGGAGGGGAGGGACAGAGTGGCTTTGGGGAGCACCTGCTGTCCAGCCATGGCCAACCCACCAGAATCCTACTGCCTGTGTTTTCAACACTTCTGCTCTGCAGCAATGCCTGATCCCACCCTGAGAAAGGCTGAGCACTGCTGTGGACAGGTGATAGCCACAGCACTGCTTCAAAGCATGGTACAAATGAACCAGGGTGTGCTGCCTCCCCTTTGCATGCCCAAATCCAGGGTACAGCACACTGCCTTGAAGCCCAGGCATGCTGGAAGGTGCAATCATGGGACCCAGTGCCACCCTGGCCTGCGGGAGAGCTAACAGGGGCGAGCTGTGACCTGTCCTGGGTGGGAGGAAATGCCGGGATGCTGCCCTGGGGGGCTTAGCTTAAAATTGGCAGCAATTTTTTGTTTGAAGCTTTGTAGCTGCTTCGCATCTCTTTGCACGACAGGTCTGGCGCGTACCCTGGAACCCTTCCCCGGATCTTCCAATGAAAACTCCCACAAAAAAAAGCTTCTGCTTCATTTTAACCAAACCCAGAGCCCATCAGACGATCCAGATGGTCTCTCTCTCTATCAAGCAGTTTGGCCCAAATCCCAGTGGCAGACGGCAGGACCAGGCCTCCCCTGATAAAGAAGTTTGGGGTTTATTTTTCTCCCTGCTCCTCATCCATATTCAGAGGAACCCTGGGATTTTCCCAGGCAGCTGTTGCTCTCTGAGGCCCATCCCTTCAGGGTGCCTGAGTGACTTGAAATCACCCGAACGCACCAGGGGCTGAGGTGTGGGAGGAGGGTCTTGGTACACAGCCTGTCCCCCCACACGGCTGTCCTGGCTCAGCCAGCCCTTGCTGTGTTGGCAGCCCTGGAAGAGTGTTGCTTCTGCAGCTGGAGCAGATGCTGAGGGGTCAGCCACGGCTGGCAGCCCAGCTCAGTGGGATGCACCGTGGTGTTGGGACATGGGGCATGCATGGGGCTGCATGGCAGGCGGAGGCAAAAAGCTCACAGAGAACAGCAGGAGCTGAGGTGGAGAAAACGTGGATGTCAGCCTGAAATGGAGTTTTCAGCTTCCCAGTGCCGTACTCCCACTGGAACCAGGAGAGGTGGTGGTGGGCTCCAGGCAAGCCCTGCCAGCTACTCCCTTTGCCAGGCCCACAGCCCCGTGTAAGTGACTGCGCGTTGCTGCTGCTGGACGCAGAGATGGACGCAGCTTGCTTTTTCTGCAGATCACAAGGATTTGCCTGGGGCAAGTGCTGCAAAAACGGAGGAAACAAGATCCTTCACTCCCTCCCACCTTCCTGCTAGCACCAGAGGTAAAGGGCAGGTTAGGAAGACCTGGTTCTGCTCTGCCAGCCAAGGGGTGAAGGGGAGTTTGTGACGGAAGGCTATCACAAGCACCACACTAATAGCAGCCTTTGGGGGGCACCAAGCCATTCTGAAACAACCTTCACCTCCCAAAATTCAGCCAAAGTCTACAGTTCGGACCCCTTCAGGTGCCATTGCCACCAGGGTGTCCCTGGGAGCCCTGGGCCAGGCTGCAGGGACACCTCTGCAGAAGCTATGCCAGCAAGGGGTCGGCTCCCAGAGTCCTGGGAAGCAGCTCATCTTCCTTGCTGTCAGGGCTGCAGGGTAGCAACGAGGAACAAACCCCTTTCATCCATCTCAGGCACAGCTTCCTCCTGGGACTGGGGCCAGAGGAAGGAGATGTCACGAAAATGCAGACAGATGATGGGAGCCGGCATTCGGGATGGAAAAGAGCTGCTGATCTGGGCCAAGCTGGTGCAACCCTGTGTGGTGTGAGGTGGCCCCCTCTGGGGCAGGACCCCAGGCACACACCTCCCTCCCATCCTGATTACAGAGCTTGTGGAGCTCTGTGTGCAGAGGGCATCGATTTAAGAGGCACTCCAGCCCCTGGGATCTGCCCCCATCCCTGCAAAGATCCACCATGCCCTGTTGCACTGGGGTGTCCGTGCTCACACACCACCCTCCCACTGTGCTCCTACAGTGCAACAGGCTCCCGTCTCCCTTCCTTCTGTGGCTTCCCTCTCTGAGGAGGACATTCGTAGCAACTGCTGCCAGAAGCCAGGGCTGTGTTGGGCACATCAAAATACCTGCTGGGTTTTTTTAACGACTCAGCACTTGGAGGCATGGGGTTACAAGTGTTTCAGGTGTCATTAATAAAACAAGTGACCAGCCCTCCTGATTACACCCTCCTGCCTTGCATTTGCAGATCTCAGGGAAAAAAATGGAAGGCAATACCACGAATGCAATGTTTGTGTTTCTGAGATGTCAACTCTTTAGGGCCAAACTTTTAAGATTTCTTGGCTTCACTTCCTTTTGCAATGAAATATGTGTATTGTGCCTTATTCTGCCCTGTAGCTTAGCCAAAAAGACATTTTCGTTACTTTATTTTTAAAGATATTCTTCTGGAATGGAAAAGAACATAGCTAATGCCACAGCCAGGACTTCAAGATCTGCTGTTCGTGTGTGGGGCAAATAGCAAAGCAGAGCTGCCACCCAAGTCCTTCTGCCCGCTGGAGTGCTGAGCCGCGGGAGTCCCACACGCGGGCCGGGCACCATCCCGGCTGACAGGCGCCAGCCTGTCGTGGGTCCCGTGGGCTGCCAGATCCCCGTGCCTCACCTGGGCTCTGTGGGAGAGAGGCTAAGGCTCCCTTAAGTACATCAAAGGATGCGAAAGCTTTTGGCACCCCCGAGGAGAGGTGGGAATGCTCTGCCTGCGGCCGCCTGGCTCGCAGGCTGTTTCTCCCCGGGGTGCCGCTGCCCACAGCCTCTCCCGGAGAACTCGGGTGCTCCGCGAACACAGCTCGTTGTCCCAGGTGGGGGGACCGACCCGCAGCCCAGCTTCCTGCACGGTCGGGGCGATGCAGAGCCCCGACGGCTCTGCCGACCGGGGTGTCCGTGCCCTGCCCGGCCAAGACCGCTGCTACCTCCGCCGCCGCGGGTACNCGCGCCGCCGCCTGCCCGCCGCTGTGCGCCTGCAGTGGCACCACGGTGGACTGCCACGGCTCGGCCCTGCGGGCCGTGCCCCGCAGCATCCCCCGCGGCACCGAGCGCCTGTGAGTACCGCCGGGCTTTGTCCGCCGCCGGTGGGCGTGCGGCGACGAGGGTGCGGGAGCCCGGCGGGGCGCCGGGGCCGGGGGCTCGTCCGAGGGTGTGTGTCCAAAAGCGCGTGGGGAGCGAGTGCCCCGCGGGGGCAGGAACCCCGCGGGTTGCGGAACGCGCTCAGGAGCCTGTCAGGAGAGTGTGCGGGAGCCCGCCAGGGATGCGTGTGGAAGAGGCTGTCCGTGGCGGGGGTGTGTGCAAGTGCCCACCGTGTCTGTTAAGGGCAGTACGTGTGCAAATGCCCGTGGGGCTGTGCTCGGCCGCCCAAAAGGTGAGCGTGCAAGAACCTCGTGGGGTGGGCGATGTGCGGTGTCCCGCTCCGCCCGGGGATTGTGTGTCTGTAAATTCCCGTCCGGAGGCCCCCCGTGCAAGGGCCTGTTAGGTGAGTTTACGTGCATCATCCCCTTCCTGAGGAGGTGCACTAGCCCGTCGAGGTGGAGAGCAGGGTGTGTGAGAGAGCCTGCTGGGGCAGGGTGTGCGTGCAACCCTTTCTCTGTGTGAGGGTCGTGCAAGGGGTCCGGCATGTGCGAGAACCCGCGTATGCCAGTCTGTGGAGCGGGATTGGGATTAGAGCAGTGCCCGAGGGAGTGGGTTGCTCTGGGGGGGTCATTTGTGCTGAGGCAGCCCAGAACGGACTGCGGGTGTGGGTCCGCGAGCCCCATGGCACCCCCGGCCAGGTGTGTGGCCACCCCTCCAGTGACTTGTCACAGGGTAGCTACACAGCCGCAGGGGTTCTCTGAGGGCTCCTGTCAACCCAAGCCCCTACCTGTGCTGGGCACCCCTTTGTCCCCAGGAGGCTCTCAGGGGAGTGCTGCACGTCGTGTTAGGATTAGGTCCCATTGCCCCAGCTCCTCTTGAGATTCCCCCACGGCGTGACCAGCCTTCAGCCGTGCAGATCACCCATCGTGAGCCAGACAGCTCACTCATCCTCTCCAGTCCCCTTTGCCTGCACCTCACTGCTCATCAGATCCCTTGCCATGTCCTCAGGGGTGCTGGAAGGTGTCCCTGTATCTCTTAGCTGGGCCCCCAAAAGGAAGGCTTTTCTCTCACAGTCACGGTCCAGCCGGCTGTGTGGGTCCTGTGTCACCTGCTGATCTCCCCCGAGCAGGAGGGGGGCCTCTGCTGCTGTGCCTGGCTGGGCAGGTCTGCCTGCCTGGGGTTCTGTGGCTGCAGGGAGCCCCCACGCAGGGAGAGCAGCATGAGCTGGACGTGTCCAACCTACTGCTGGCAGCAGGTTCCTGGCACACAGGAACGCAGTCTCAGCAGGAGAGCAGGGCTGTCCCCAGCCTGTCCCCTCTACTCAGTAGCAGCAGGTGCCCCATCCCAGTACCTGCAATAGACCATAGTGGCACAGTAGCTGTCTGGCTCTGGGGCCAGGCTGCTCCCATATCCCCCTTGCAGTGCAGGGAAGTGTTGAGCTGCTGTCTCCTTGGGCAGCAGAGCTGCAGGATATGTTCTAGGACAGCCACACGGTGCTCCTGTCCCTGTGCTGTGCTGTTTGCAGCTCCTGCAGTTCGACTGTGCCCTTTGCCTGCAGATGGGCAAAGACCCTGCAGGCAAGGACTGCATGCATGGACTGCAGACAGCCTGGCAGCTGCCAGGGCTGCACCCAGCATGCAGCGTCAAGAGCTCTGCAGGATACCACTTTAGAGGAGTTTTCTTTTCTTCCACCATAATTATGCTCATACAAATGATTATTACCCAGCACAGCAACCAGGCTGCTGTGAGTTGCCATCTCATAGACCAAGTTTATGAGGTCTGAGACAGGATCCCCCTTTCTGCTGTGCCCAGGGCAGAGGGAAAGTTTATGCAGAGCCTGCACTAGCCCCTTCTGCCTCTCAGAGAGCTTAATGGGGTCCTTGGCATCAGCTCCCCATGCACCTGGGTGTTGGGTCCTGGGAGAGGGTTGGCATCGAGTCCCCAGCTCTGCCCGCTGGGCAGGTGCTGCACTGCTCAAATGCTGGAGTGAGCTAATGGAGGATGCCCTTGTTGGGTGCCTCACTCCTGCTCTGGCAGGGCATCTCTCCCGCTCTGGCAGTGAGTCCTGCTTGCTTGCTGTCTCCCATTCTGCCTCCACTGACCTGGTCCTCCATGTCTGTTGCTATTCAGCAGCATTGGGTTTTCTGGATTTTAGTGCAGCTGGTGATGCCGGATCTTCTGTCTGGACTGAGCTAGACACGCTCTCTCGTGGGTGTTGTCTGCTGGATAACTACTTCCTGCTGTTTTGCACACCCATGCAGGTGCTCGAGGGTGTCTGTGCAGAGCAGGTCTATCTCCTAGCAGTGAAATCCTGCTGTAACAGCTCATAAGTGAGTTTCAATTCCCTGTCAGCAGGCTGCAACCTTGCAGTCTCCAACTTGTCAGTGTTTGATGGAGCAAGGTCAGCAGGCAGCCACAGGGGAGTCTGCAGCAGGGTCTGTGCTCAGGACTTGCTCTCTGTGAGGAGTCATCAACCTCTTACCAGTGCCCTCCACTGCATGGCTCTTTTCCCAAGCCCTGAGATGCACAGCATGAGTAATGCCAACCTCGCCATGCATCCCACAGTGGCAGTGATGTCCCTGCTGTTGAATTTCTTATTTATTGCATGCCAGTGCAGTGTTTAGAGCCTCCAGGCTTTCTCCAGCCTCCCACCTGGCTGAGCCTCGTGGTGGCATGTGTCAAGCCTCTAGACAGGGCAGCACTGCTGCTGTAGCTGTGCCTGCTGGCACTGCCATTGTGGGGACTCAGCAGCATCCTGTGATGAGGTTTGTGCTCCGTTGCTTTTGAAATAAACCCTTTTCCTTTGAAGAACAGGAAATTACTTCCCTTGCAGAGTCATTGCAGCTTTGGACAATCATGAGCTGGGGAAAAATTGTCTTCTGCTTCAGTTTGCCCTGTGATATCTTCCTGGTGGGTGCTGTGTTGTTAGTAGAGAGTAAGGGCTGCAGATGTGTCTAGGATGGATCATGAGTGATGTTTGCATGGGGGGGACACAGGACCCCTCTTCCCTTGTACCAGGGCACAGCACATTGCTCCCTAAGTGCCCTTTAGTCTGCAACCCGACGTAAATGGGGGTTATGCACCTGCCCTCCAACTGGATTGGGGCTGAGCAAGGTGCAGCAAAGTCTCTGGGCACTTTTCACAGATGCCTGTGCTCCTGCCTACACTTGTGGCAAGCACAACAGAGGCCTGAAGGCTTCGTAGGCAGGATGGGGTGATAATCCTCCAGCACTACAGTGTTATCTGCTGCCAGGAGTCCCTCAGGCCTCAGCCACCAGAGAAGAGTTGTAGGAGAAGGTCACGGTTCCCTTCCCCATTTGCTTGCCTTTCTTTCTTTCTTCCTTTGAAAGTGTCTCTGAAGAGCAGACTGCCTTGTTGAGGAGGTGGATAGCTCTCCCCACACCAGCAGAATCAGTGCAAATTTGCCTCTGTCAAATGGCAGCTTCCAGCCCAGCTCTTTGCTTGTAGGGGATGAATTGATGTGATGGCATTGCACTCTTTCCTGCTATTGAATTTTTGAGGCTGACAGCTGAGAATTGCCCCACTTGCCCCTTTTGCCTCCTCTCCCATGAGCTGAACATCCCCCATCTCACTGTAGGCTGTGCTGTCCCTCCCCCCCTGTGGAAGGCAGCAGATCTGGGTTTGGGGGTCCCCATCACTGCACCTCTCTTGGCTCTGGCTTTTCCTTTCCAGGGTCCCTGGCCTCAGCATTTAATGAGGCTTCTGTTTGCCTTGTTCCCAAACTTTGGGAGTTTGCCTGTGCTGAAAGGGGCCCCAGGCAGTCTGTAGCCACCCTGTAGCCATCCCTCTGTCTGCATTGGTGGAGGGAAGGGGTGCTGAGCTACAGCCTTTGGGTGTGGGAGCACCATGCCAGGGTGGCTGCACCTGAAGCACTCTTGCATACTGCCCAACCATCCCCTGCCAAAGTCCCAGCAGCAAGCTCTTGTTCAGAGCATGTTTAATCCATTCACCTGCATCTACCCCTCACCAGTTAATCAAAATGTCTTGCAGCAGCCAGGCTGGTGTATTGCAGCAGCACTCCTGCATCCCACGCCAGCTGTTGGGCTGCTTCTCCTTTCAGGGGCTTTGGGCAATGCACATTGCTCTGAGGGAGCACCTTGAGGAAGTCAGCCTCTCCCTTCCCTGAAGTGCCCGGGCAAGTTCTCAGCGAGCAGTCTGGTTGCAGAGGGTTTGCACAGGCTCTGCAGAGCTCTGGAGCAGGATGCAGGACCTTTGTCCAGCCAGGGCAGTGCTTGGCTGGCCCTGCAGCCCTCAGCTCTCAGGAGAGCTAGTGCTGGGCACTGGGAGGATGCAGGCTGGCTTGGGAAGGTAGCCTGCCCAGCCCACTGCAGTGGCTTCCTTGGGAGCCTTCCTGGACAGAGGAAATTTGCAATTCTATTCCAATTTCTCCCTTCAGCTACGTCCAAGGCAGATGCTGTCTATATATTGCCATGGTAACGCTGCGTTCTCACTCTCTGTGGAATTGCATGCTGGAAAAATATTAGTTTAAAAAACTATGTCGTGTTTGTATTGACTGAAGTGGAGGCTGATAGTGGAGGATCTATTGTCCCCTGGTTGGGAAAAGTCACCAGTAACAGGCAATAAAGCCAGGCAGATTGGCCTCTGGTGACCACTTCTCACCCCACACAGCAATTGCTTCCCTATAAACCCTTCCCTGGCTCTGTTTTATTGCATCCTTTAAAACAGATATTTTTGCCTTAAATGTGCTGCCACTTTGGTCCTCCAGAGTGATGCATTGTGCTAACAGCAATTCCTTGCTGCTGAGGTGGGAGCAAGGAAGGGGAATAGTTTCCAGGTTTAATTGAGGGCCTCCCATGTGCACCTTCAAATGCTGTTGCTGCTGTGCCCAGGGTCCCAGGGTGGGCTAGGCATGGTGGCCACGATGCCAGCGCAGGGCAGCACACACAGAAACAGCCCAGTTACAGAAACAGAGTCCTAACAGGACATGCATTTGCTTTGAGTTTCATTCTCCCCTACTTCGTTGTTTCCTATCAAAACTCTGGCTGGCAGAAGAGTGAGGCAGCTATAAAAGGCAAAGGATGCATGAGGGACCCCCACAGGGCAGCAGAACCTGCAGCCTGGGGGAGCAGAAGGGGTTTGGGGTACCACCAGGGTGGTGTGGACAGGGAAAGGGCATCCTGTCCAGGGAAAGGTGTACAAGCCCATGACCTCCCACTGAAGAGGGGCTTTTCCTGTATCCTTGCTCTGATTTGCTCTCTGGCAGACTGGTGCAGGAGAGGCCTAGAGCAGGATGTGCATGTGGGCAACCAAGGGAGCCTGTCTTTGTCTTGCTTCTGAGTCCTTCATGGTTCCCTGCCCACTCCAGAGGTACTTGGTGCTGCAGACTCATCCTCTTGATCTTTATTGCTACTGAAATAATCTTTCATAAAACCTGAGAGGCAAGGAGATGTTTCTGTGGGTGTTTTGCTGAGAAGCAGTAAGAACCACAGTTGTGTGTTAGCCCCTCATCCCAGGGCAGTCGGACCCAGATCACTGCTCCCTGGCAGGCTTCCAGTGCCAGTAGCTCCGAGGCCAGCTCCGGCAGCTGGCCCCTGTCCCCACTCGAGGGACAGCCAGGGACAGCAGTGGTAGGAGTGGTGAGAGGAGCAGAGGTTTTCCTGCTGTGCAGCACCAGGATGCCAATTAGCAATGTGAGCAGTAAGGATAGCCAGGGGGTGTAGCACTGCTGGAAGTGAGAAGGAAATGAGGTGGGATGAGGGGACCTCTCCGTGGTGTTGGTGTGGGGTTGGCCCAAGGCTGTCCCCTCCAGAATCATCTCAGACCTCCCTGCTACATTCAGCCTCTGAGGCTGTGCTGACTGCCTGCTTCCCCAGCATGCATTTTGGATGCACTTGCTGCTCAAAATAGCAGAGGCAAGTGTCCTATGGGGGAGAGAGGCTGCTAGAGGAGGAAGATCAGAAAAAGGGAAGATTAATTTTTAAAGCAATGCAGCCAAGGAGCAGCCCTGGGCACCAAGAGTAAGAGAGATGCAAGCTCCTGGCCCTGGATATTTCTTGGTTGGAGGAAGCCCTACATCCCAAATGGGATGCTCCAGGAGACCCATCTGCTCTGGGATTGAGTAGGCATCTATAACTGAGCAGTTCAGGTGCACTTGTCTTCTCATCCCTGGTGTGAGCAGCTCCAGGAGGGATAAGCCGCAGAGGTTTTGCTGGGGGAGATGCAAAGTGGAACTCACTCTAATGAGTGGCAGGATGAAGCCTGAGGGCTGGGCATCCTCCCCTGCCCTGGGAAGCAGAGGGGCTACAGAGCAGCTGCTCACCAGGCTACTCAGCACAGCATAAAAAGCCAAATTTTGGGGTATCCCAGAAAATCTGTTCTCTTGGCTGAGTATCAGTTTCCACAGTTGTGAAACAGAAATGCCCTGCTGCCTTTTCTCTCTCCAGCTGGGGTGCAGGGAGGTTGTTTATTAATTTTTAACCTGGAGGTGGTACACCACAATGCTGCGTGAGTGTAAAGCATTCCCTGACTGCGAGCAGCTAATGGCTGTGGCATGAAAACCCCAGAGAGAAGTTAGGAGAAGAGAAAGCCTTCCGGGTCCTCACTGTTACTTGCGTGATCGATGCTGTTTGTAATGCTTAAAGATCTGTGGTGATGCTAACCTGCTGTAGTACCTCGTAAAAGCCTGTGAGCCTCCTGTGCTGTGGGGGCCATGGCTGTGCTTGGGGCTGGGCTCCCCTTTGGCTAAGGGCAGGGATTCCCAAACAGCACACAGCTGCTCTTGGCTCTGCTTGTTGGGCACCCGCAGGCACTGGTAGGGATGGTGCTGGCAAGGCGTTCACCCTAAAGGTGAGTGACACCCCTAAAGGGACTTCCATGTGTCCCCTGGGCACCTTTGCTCTCCTTGAGGGGTCTGGTCAGAACAGGGATGGGATGGAAAAGGAGGAGAAGGTGCCAAGCTCCTCGTGCAGCTGTGTCAGCCCACGACGTGTGTGCCCAGTGTCCCCTCCCTGAGCAGTGGGCAGCAGCACCCTGTAATTCCCTGGTACCCTGGAGGGGATGGAGTTAGCACCCAGCCATGGGCATGTGGGCTCCAGAGAGCTGGTGAATGTGCTGCTGGTGCTGGAGGGGGCCAGCTCTCACAGGACTGGGAAGGGCCTCTTCCCCCCATTTCCTTGTTTGAGCAGCTCAGTGAGCCTGTGCTGGGGCTAAGTTACATCCAAGCAGCCGGGTGAAATCTTGAGAAGACTTGAAAAATGCAATAAAAGTGTAGGATGAAAGGTTGCAGCTGCTGTGCCCCCCAGTGCTGAGCACAGGGGTCAGTCTGGAGTCTAAGCCTCGTCCATGCTTCCATTAGCAGCCTGCGCGATGGGACACGAGCTGCTTATGACAGTTGCAGATGCCAGGGAGAGATGCAAGAGGGCTGGAGAATGGGCTGAGATTTCAGAGTGGCCTTGGTGAATGGGAGGAATGAGCTGACAGAAAGGAAGTTGTTGCCTGGGGACTCGAGGAAAGCGTGGGGTGGGAGGCAATCACCAAAAGCACAGATGTAGAATGGGAGCACAAACAGAGCCTGTCCTGCCCCTGCAAGCCAGAGAGGCCCTGAGGGAGAACTGTGCCCTTAGGGCTGCGGGGTTGCTGTGGGGAAGTAGGCTGGGAAAGAGACCTGCACAGACAAGGGAGCAGCCAGATCTCTGCACCATAGTGGCCTGGGCAGGCAGAGATGGGGTTCATCTGCTGTGGGGTTCATCTGCATTGTCAGAGTTTTGATAATGGTCCTGGAGGCAGGAGCAGTGATGTGCTGGAATAAGGCACAGGGTACTGTCAATCCCTGTCCTTGAAGGAGCAGTGCGTGCATCTGCCAGGATTGATGGAGGGTGGCAGAGGTACTGCTCTGGGGTGTGTGACCTTCCAGCCTTCATTTCTCTGCTTCCCTGATTATTATCTGGCACTGCCGGCTCCAGCTGGGGTCAGGGCTCTGGGATGAGGCTATGGAGCTGCTGGGAGGGGAGCCATGCCCCTGGGGGCTGGCGCTCTGAGGCAAGGGCAGGAACGGCAGAGCAGTGAAGCCCTTCGAGGGAGGGACGTTGTCTCATGGACAATACACGTACCAACCCCACCGGGCACAGGGCAGGGGCAGCCCTTGCAGCTGGCACCACAGGAGCACGGATCCTTGTCCACCAGCCCCTGCAGTCACTGCCCAGAGCTGTGGGCACCTGCTCTGTGCTGGCCCTGATGGGCCAGGGCACATTTTGCTGGTGGTGGGTGCAAATGCAGGAATCCATGTCACAGACTTTCCCTCTGCATTCTTAAAAGCGGGGTTCCGGGGAGCAGAGCAGTTAGGATTTCTGCCTCAGCAGGAGAGCAGAGCTGAGCTGAGCCACAAGGACAGGAGTCACATGTGTGCTGAATAGCTGATGCTTTGCAACGGAGTAGGGATGGTGGGATTGCGCTGTCTGCTCCTTCCCGCTCCTGATAAATCAGTGCCCAGGGAAATATCATTCATGTTGGCTGTATTTAATAAATTAACTCTCAGCATTTGTGCTCTCTGAGGTTGTTACTGAGTTAGTGTAGCTCCAAACCCTGCAAAGGGAAAAGACACATTGGACCCCCTGGGAATGGATAAGCCATCCAAAGCTAGAAACCAAATATAAACCCAGACTATGCAAATCCAGTCTAACGAACTCTGCTGCAGCACAGACATCCCATCTGGGAGTGGGATGATCCACAAGCAATGTAGCAAAGGGACTGATTGTTTTAATGACTTTCTTCTTTCCAGGGAGAAATGGGAGGGGGGTTTGTGAAACTTCATGGTTGCAAATGAAAATTCACTGCCTCTTCATCAGCAGTGTGAGATTTGGGGTGCTGGGGGGGCAGGGGAAGGCAGCCTGAATGAACTTGAGGATGCTTTCTGGTGTTAAATCCTTTGAATTAGCGAGAAAAGAGCACGCCCTGTGTTTCTGCTTTCAAGTCACAGTCCAGAAATACAACCAATCTGCTGGGCAGTTCCCCAGACACATCAGTCCTTATTGAAGCTCTGCTGTGTGGAGCTGGGCAGAGTGTTTTGCTTCACTAGGAAAGGGCACGGAGGCAGTGGGTGAGCAGCTGAGCAGCAGGGCTCCAGCTTTCTGGGCACTGCAGACTGTAATTTATCTCCACGAGGAACTGAAAGGGGTTCAGAGGGGAAAAAATGTCATGAAGTTAAATGGCAGTGTTGCCTCGGCATCCTTACAAATAAGCTTTACCTGCTGTTCGTTCCCATCTCGGTTGCAAAGGCCGTCATTTACCTGAACAAAGGCATGGGAAGGATGCTGGGAGCAGTTGTCAGGGAGCAGACAGAGCCAATCCCTGAGGGAGGAGGACTGTCAAGGGGCCCTGAGACACAGCCCCACTTGGGGATTGCCACCAGCCCCACTGCTGAAGTTCCCTGAGGATGCTCAGCAAGCATGCAGGGAGCAGAGGCTGGGGTGGGCTGTGTGGGCAGCAGACCCCAGGGTAGCTGGTCCTGCCGGTGCCTTCTGGTGCTACAGTCTGGGCTGCACTGTCCCTTGGAGAGAGGGCAGAGCCTGGTTTTGGCATGTGCAGGGACTGGCCATGCCTAGTCCATGGCTTCCATGGCTCTTTGGTGTTCCTTCATGATTCCATGCTTTGCCTGTATTCTGCCTCTGGCTAAGGCTCTGGGCTGCTGGTGCTCTGAGGACAGCACCACCTTGGGCTTTGCAGGCTGGGGTGTAAGTCCTGGCTTTGAGGTTGGACAGTTCTAAATCAAGCCTCTCTGCTCTATCCCTCTGCAGCACTGGAGATGTCTCAGCTTCCAGTTATGCATTGTACTGGAATTGTATTCTGGCTACAGAGCAGAGTAATGTTAGGTATGTTTAGAGGAAGGCGACATGGGAGTCCTGCTGGGAACCCTCCCTCACCAGGAGCTCGAATGGGTGGCATTCCAGGCAATCTTCTTTGCCAGGGCACCTTTAGGACATTTGAAGAAAACCACTCCTGAAGCTGTGATTTCTCCCTGCCCTTAGCCGACTCCAGGGCTGTGGTCCATCAGGAGGTGGGCTCTACTGTACATACCAAATGACCCCCTTTGTGGTGACAAATGTCCCTAAAACGTGTGACACATCCCAGAGCTTCGTGCCCGGGATTTACAGGCTGACTGACCATGGCTTTTGCCCCCACTGACAGGGTCAGGTCCTTCTGATTTGGAGGCCCGTCCCGGGCAGCCTGCTGTGCTCTCTGCGTGCTGGGCGTACTGGAAGCCGCGGGAGTCGTGGGGCTGCAGAGCCCAAGTGTGGGTTTCAGTTTAATCACTGGGGCTGAGGAACCTCTATTCATTCCCGCTTGCATTCATCTGTGTCCTAGTAACGGTGCTCTCCCAACCTCCTTCCCAACACAGGCACACACGGCTGGATAATGGCAGGAGCCCGGCAATCGCGGAGCTGAATAGCGCTGTAATTACGAGGCTATAATGGCGAGCTGGAACTCATTAGCCATTATCAGCCGTTTCAGCAGGACAATGACAGCACCCCGGGGTGCGCGGCTGCGCTGGCTGCACCCGGTGGCCCTACACGCTGCTCGGCGGCCCCGAGGCCAGCCCGCCGCTGACCTTGGCCCCTCGCACGGCTGCAGAGCCGGTGGAGGGAAGCTCTGGCTCTGGATGGGAATGATGGACTGTGTATTCAGCCAGCCATGTGACATGAGGCATTCCTGCTCCTGGTCCCGCTGTCAGGGCTCAGGAAGTCACAGACCCCCCGTGGTGCTGCCCAAGCACCCCCAAGCTGCTCCATGGTGGCACTTTCCTGTATCTTTCCTTCTCTGGCTCCAGCAGCTCATCTTTCACTTGACTGACTTCTCCTCCTGCAGTTTATTTGTTTTCCTCCCGAGTTTTTGTTTGTGTTCAGTGCAGGCAGTGGGTGTCCAGCATGGGAGCCCTCCCTGGGCTGTGCCTTGGCGTAGGCATCCTCCATCCCCAGCACATGCCTTGGGCAGGTTGGCCTTATGGCAAGAAGCAAACGCTGCCACGCGTTGTGATGCCAGTCAGGGAGACTGTCTCCTGCAATAGGGGGCTGCACAGAGATCCCCAGCTCTCTGCGGGTCCCAGGGCTGATGGTCCTGCTTTTCCCACAGTAATCACACCCTGTAATGCGGAAAGGCACTGCGAAGCTGACTGCGAGGTGCAAATCTCTGCAGCTTCTGGTTTGATGTATTTTAAAGCAGGATAATCCTAGCAGGAGCACGCTGGAGAGCATGTCTGAGGTGAGCTGGGGAAGCTGTAACCAGCATGTAACACATGTGCGTCCAGCAGTGGGACTCATGTTGTCCTGGTGCTCAGCAGAGCCTGGGCAGGACCGAGGCCATGAGGTGTGTGTAGGTGCCTCTTATTTCCATCAGCAGGATGAGCAAGGAGGGGCAGCATCTTTCTGGCTGCATTTCCGGTCCCTGTGTTCTCCCAGGGCTTTTGAATGAGTGATTCCACAAAGCAGCTTGTCCTGTGCAAGCTTCTCTTGGCAGGTGAAACCTGGGTGTGGCTTGTTCTCCAGGCAGAAGGTGTGAAATGGCTGTGCACTGAACCGGCTGTGATGCGAGGATAATGGCAGAGCCATTATCATGTAAGTGTCACTTACACCTGTGTCTTGCAGCTGGGTATTTGGAGGGGTTCTGCTGTTCTGAGGACTTTAGTTTGCTTCTCGTTACCCCTGCCTTCTCTCAACAGCTCTGTGTGTTTGGGATGACCCTACCAGGTGTCAGCTGCATTTGCAGAATGGGGTGACATGCATCCCACGGGGGCATCTGGAACGGGAACAGGGAGGAGCCAGACAGCCTCTTGTTGCCTCTTGTTGCCTTAAGGTCTGTGAAAGGTGCCAGCTTACACAGCCACAGCCAGCCAGACTTCTGTGTGCCCAGCACTGCTGGCCACTGAGGATGAGGGTCCTCTCTGGAGCCAGGGGCCATTCCTGGTGAGAGGCCACAGAATTGCACCAGCCTCTACTGTCCTTTGGGCCCTGCCTGCTGGTTTTGGGGAGCTACCGGGGAGGCCCAGTGCTTGGCTACCTCCTGAGTGCTTCCCTAATTTCTTCCTCTTCTCTCTGCAGGGAGCTCAATGGCAACAACATAACACGAATCAACAAGAATGACTTTGCTGGGCTGAAGCAGCTCCGTGTCCTGTGAGTTCTGATGAGGGGCCAGATGCTGCCACCTTGGTGGATGTTGTGCTTGGTTTGTGGCCCCTCCTAGGGCTGCTGGAGTTAGCCTCTTTCTGTGGGCTTCAGCCAGCAGGGCTGGAGGGTATTGTGCTGGGCTGAGTGTGGTGGATTTCCAGCTGGGATAGAGTGGGAAGAGTCTGGGTTGCGTTGAGGGGATAATGGGAGTGAGGTGCTCTGGGTCAAAAGAAGTAATGGGGGCACTGGGGACCACTTTTCCAGAAAGCTGACCCCTTCTCTCTGCAGGCAGCTGATGGAAAACCAGATCAGCGTGGTGGAGCGTGGGGCATTTGATGACATGAAGGAGCTTGAGCGGCTGTGAGTGTCTGGTCATGGAGGGAGGTTGGTGAGGGGCTGCTGGATTTAGTTGCAGAGAGCATCCTTTCCTTTTTTCCTTGAACCCTAACGTATCAGTGCTGCCTGACTTCAAACAGCTTCTCTTCTGCGTGGCAGTGGTATTTTACAGTTTAGGAAGCACACCTGTTTCTGTTTCTTTAGATCTTAGAGTCCTTTCTGATGCTTTTGAAGTGAGGAGCAGGTTAAACACAAATGACTTTTGCTGTATCAGCTGTGTCCTGTGTGTTAGCAAGGGAGCTGTAGGTTCTGGTCCAGCACTCAGTAAAATAGCTCAGCAGTTTAAAAATCCCAAGCTGCTCGAGCAAATATGAGGAGCTGAGCGAGCAGCAGGTTAAGAGCGCAGTTAAGCAGCAGTCAGCAGTTAACAGCTTGGAGTCTCTGCATGTAATTACAACATTGTGAGTAGGTCTATTAGTGCCCCGTTGGTTGTCTCTGCCTGGGATTGTGGTGAGCAGGATGGGGGTGTCCTTGCCAGGTGGGTGCTCTGCTCTGTTGGCCTCTCTGAGCCAGCCAAAGTACCCAGCTCTGCCTGATGCATCCAGCTGGGCTGCAGATGGGATCATTGCTTTGTACTCCCAACCCTGACCCTTTTCTTCTTTCCCTGCAGACGGCTGAACCGCAACCAGCTGCACACCCTGCCCGAGCTTCTCTTCCAGAACAACCAGGCGCTGTCGAGGCTGTGAGTACCTTCTGTGCCCGCAGGGCTCCCCTGCCCAGCAGTGCTCTGGGCTCCCCTGGGGGGCTGCCATGGGGTTTGGAGGGGCACTGATGCCTCGGGAGGTGCTGCTCCTGCGGGGTTGTGCCGGTGGTTACTGGTGTGTTGTCCCAATGAAGGCTCGGCACGTGGCAGGGGAATGCACCCTGTTTGTGTGACCCCAGCATGAGCAAGGTGGGACAGGGGCTGTGACTTGCAGGAGACCTGAGACTGGCAGTGTTAAGGATGTCCTTGTAACACATGGGGCTATGGGATGAGGTGCTGGCAGTCTGGGCTGGGGCTGGCATCGCAGAGCTGAGCTGTGCCTGCACAGTATCAGGTGGAGAGGTGCTGAGAGCTCCTCAGCCTCCTCCCTGGATGTGGATCACGGGCTTTGGAGCAGGGTTCCCTTAGCCCAGGTTCTCATGAAAGGAGGTTGAAATGTCCCTAAGGGGGTCACATTCTGCCCAGAGACCTCCATGGGGCACAGAGCCCCACAACCCTGCTCAAGAGCTGCCTTTCTGTAGGTGTCTGGAGAAGGAGGGGGAAGCCCTGCCCAGGGCAGATCCAGCCCTTCATGCCTGCTGCCCCCTCCTCGCACTGCTCTACCTGTCCCCATCCCTGCCTGTCCCTCTGCACCTGCAGAAACAATTCCAGGGGCTGTCTCTTGCTGTGCAAGCCCCAGCTCCACAGATCTCTCTGTTCCTTCTCCCTCTGTGCAGCAGCAGGCTGCTTGGGGAGAGCTGGTGGGGTTTTGATAAATATTCTCTGTTCCATATTGGGTTTCCCTTGCCTGGGGCTGTTTTGCTCAGGCAATGGTGCTTTCAGCAGTGCCAGCATTGTTCAAACAAAGTGTTTACAGGCTCTCAGCTATGTCAGGCACCACATGCATTGGGAAGGGTGCTGTGAGGAGGAGAGGGTGCGTGCCAGACTGGGGCTGGGTGCTCTCCATCACTCAGAGAAGCAGCTTATACCCTGTGGATTGGGGTGGTAGTTGCCAGGACACAAGCTTTCTGCTTGCTGCATCTTGTATCTCCATTGATCAGCTGTGACATGAGGATGCCAGGACCCTGCTGAGGCAAGGCAGGAATGGATGAAATACCTAAATGTGCTGTGACATTCCCAGGGCAGGCATGGCCATGTGGAGCCAGGCAGCCCTGCTTGTGCAGTCAGGCTGTGGCTGAGCCATTTTCTTCCAACGGTGCCAGGGAGTCAGTCCCAGAGTCCAGCCTGAGGCGTGCAATGAAGGGTTAAAACGCTGTGTGGGGTGCCAGTATGGGATGTGTGAAGCGGTGGACAGGTGCCAAAGATGGGCCTAGGTAATGGCAGCTGATAGCACAGGCGTTCAATTAATTCTCAAATGGCATTTGTTGAGCTCAGCTGTGCCATATCATGGTGCCAGCGAGGGCCCATCCTCCTCCAGCCACCCATTGCATAACAGCAACACGGGCAAGAGAATCATTTCACAAATATTACTGCTTCCTTTCTAATCTTCTCTAGATTTTAATACCAGGCTCTTCCAACAAGCAAACCCTAACAATGCATTGTGGAGATGCAGCAGAGCAGCATGTGTGTCTCCTACACATAGAGTGTGCCCCTGCAGAGCTGCCAGGCCCGTGTGGAGCCAGGACTATGCCGTGGTGTGCACGGGGCTGTACACACCACCGAGGGTTCAAGAGGGCTATGCAAGATGCTCCTTGCAGCCGCCTCGTGTTCAGGCGCATTTCAGCCTCGTCCTGTTGTTTTACTGCTTACTGCAATGTGGTGGTTATTTCAAACCTTTTCCCTCCCACTCTGTCTTGAAGTTGTTTTCTGGGCATTTCTGCCATGGCAAACTGCCTAGATGCCAGCACCTGGAGCTTGTCTCGTTCAATCTAGGGCTGTGTGCATGGGCTCAGATTTTGCAGCTCCTCCACTGTAGCTGGTGCCATGTCTTGGAGAGCTTTGAAACGTGCTTGGAGCAGAGGGTCCCGGTGACGAGCGGTGGGGCTGGGGACAGGGGACACACTGAGCCACCCTCCAGCCTCCCCTGCAGCAGGTTCCCCCCCACACATTAATGAGGGTGGGAGTGCAGCATTGGGGTCTGCCCAGAGAGCACATCAGGAGCCAGTGTCCTGGCAGATCCTTGAGTTCTGCATTTGTGCAACAGAGCCCCGTGTGCCAGAGGACCTGCTGCTCCCTCTCCTTGAGGCTGCCGGTTACTGAGGTGCTCAGGGATGTTTTGGGGGGATGGCAGGGCAGGGGGTGTCCTGGGTGGCTTGTCTAGTCACACGTGCTGGCTGAGCAGGAGGTGGGATCTGGACCAGTGCTAGTCCAGCCAGTGTGGGAGGTCATAAGGACACTCTTAAACTGCTGCAAACCCGGGTCAGGCTACAGGGATATGAGTCAGTGGGGAACAGGTTTAAGCTAAATTGAAATCAGCTTCTCCATGAACGAAATTGGAGCCTCCCCATTGGGCTTTGGACTTGTTTAACTGCTGAAATGGATCTGTGGTGGCCCCACTGCTCAGGACCCCTTCTCTGCTCAGAAACAGGCCAGGACCTGTGCTGGTGTAGGAAAAGAAGCCTCTTACCAGCACCATTTTCTTGCAAACCCTGATCTTCAGATCACTTCCAGCAAACAGACTTCCCCTTGACCTGCTGACTGCAGCCACTCATGGCATGCTTCTCTAGTTCTGGAGTCCTTGCTAGGTCCTCATGTCCTCACACCATTGTGCTGGGAGGTCTTGACTTAGCAAAAACAGACTGAATGAGTCAGGCTGAGATCTGTTTAGTTGGGAAATGAGGCTGGCTGGTGGCAGCTGAAGCAGAAAGCCAGGGCTGGATTGCAGGAGCTGCTGGGCGTTGCTTAGATGGGCCCTTGGGTGCTGGCCTGGGTGCTCCAGCCTTTTCTAGAGATAGTCTCGATGGATCTTTTTCAGCACATAAGCAACACAGAGGATGAAGGTGAGTCTGTTGAATTAGGGGTATGTGATACCCATAGAGCAGTTTCCCACTGTTCCTTTCCCACTGAACCTGATGACAATTTTTCAGGAGCACAAGAGGAGTCCCTCAGGTTCAGGCTGGGATGGAGAGCTCTTTGTCCACCTCCTGAGTGTCAGAGCCTAATCCACGTTGTGGTACTTTGTGGTCTCCCAGCCGGCTCGAGCTACAATTAGTTACATGGAATTTGGCTGTAAAGAGCATTTGTGCATCGGGATGATGGAAAGGGTTAGAGTTAAACCTGATCCGTCGGGGCTTAAATAAACTGGGGAATGGCAGGAAAGGGCCAACGGAAAGCAAACCTCAAATGAGGGCATGGGGGAGGTGAGACGCCTGGAGAGGAATGTTTTCCCCTTGGAATTTGGAAATATTGAGCTGATGCCTGCCCAGAGCCCATTTCAGTCTGAGATAGTGGGGGCGGGGGGGTCCTTGGCAGTGGGGCCAGGAGGCAGGGGGACTCCCTGCATGGCCTCCTTTATTTATGTCCCCCACAATGAGCGGATAACTCATTAAGCAGTCCTGGTGGCTGGAAGTGGTGCTGATCTGAGGTTTCGCTGGAGAGCGCCTGACCTCAGTGACCCGTTCTCAAACTGGGTTTAATTAAACTGTCAGTGCAGGACGGAAGAACAAAGCTTTGTGGGCTCAGGGGGGAAAGCCAGGGTCCCCCAGCAGCTCACTGGAGAAGAGCACATCTCCTGCGAAGTGGAGAGCTGATAGAAAGATGGATCTTACCTTCCAGGGAGGATTGCCCAGGCAAGAAGGTGACCTCTTCTATTGCAGTGCTCAGTGTTGGTCCCCAGTGTGCCACAGCTGTATCTTGGCTCAGCAATAGTGCTCCAGTAAAGCCCTGATGCACACCAGGAGCCAAGAGGATGCTGGTAGATCTTCTTTCACCATCTCTCCCAAGCTGGGAGGAGTGGGGTTTTCTTTTCCCAACAGCCCCCAACAGAAAAAGCAAGCAGACTTTCTCTCTGCTTCCTTGGGAAGAGTGGGGGGGGGAGGAAGAGAAAGGAGTTTTGTAGCACTCTCTCCCTTCTCTGCTCACCTCCCCTTAAAACCTCCTTCTGAAGCTGCTTCCAAGTCCCTTTGAGGGTTCTGGATGGAGGATGCACAGAGGAGAGAGGAGTCTGGAATGGCTGTAGCAGCAGGGTGAGGACAGAAATGCTGCGAGCGCATCATCAGAGAGGCAAAGACGTGGGCTGTTGGAATGTGCTAAAGGCAGCCAGGATGGCTATAAATAAATGGTTTTCTCCAAGGGAAGCTGAGCTGATGCGAGGGAGGAGAGGAGCACTGGGTGCTTGGCTGTGAGGAGCTCTGGGGAGTAGCACCCTCAGGGGAGGCACAATCCCAGATGGATGCATCCCCATGGGAGTGGCTGCCCAGTGGTTTCCCTCAACAAAAGCTGCAGTAGCTGCTCCTTGTTCTGGCAGAGTGGGAGCTGAGAGAGAGAGTGAGCAGAGAGTAGGGGGAAAAAAGTCTTGTCTCCAGAAGGAGGGAGATTTAGGACATGGGCCGCAGACTGTCAGTTTCTGCCAGACCCATGCCAGCAAAAATGGTGAAGGAGATGGTGCCACATCTTAGCTGGCAGCCAAGCCCAGGGGGAAGAGCTGCCGTGCTGCTCTCAGTCTGTGAGGGCAGGGGCTCCCTAGAAACAGCATTAACATCTCAATCAGGGCTGGTGACTTTCTGAGCCGGGGACATGTGAAATGTTGTAGGAGTTGGGGGGATTTTCATGCTCCCGTGAGACTTCTCCTGCAGCCAGAGCCTGCAGAGGAATAGTGATGCTGTATGGCTGCCTCTGTCTGGGAGCTGACAGAGGAACCAGGGGCTGGTCCAGACCCACCATCGACACAGGGGTATTTAAAAATCTGTGAGTTTTGAGCTGAGGGGCAGAGAGCACCACAGCTGGGTGTGCTGCCTGGTTAGGAGAGATGATATTATGGTGAGCCCTGGGGCAGATTCCTCGCACCACCCCTGCGTTTGGCTAAACCCAGCCCTAATTGCCTTTAGAAAAGCAGGCAGAGAAACATGGAGGGCTGCTAAATAACTTGAGAAAATGCAAATGACATCCTTCAAGAAGGAGAGGATCACAACCACGCCAGAGGAAGCTGTGAGCTGAGTAGTAGCAAAACAGGGTGACAAGTGAAAAAGGAGCTGTCAGAGAAAGGAATAACAAACCAGGCCCCTCTCGGATGGGGCTGGCTGCGCGTGGGAGGTGTTGCTTACCAGACTGTACTAGTGACCGTTCCTCTTGGGCTGCACCAGGAAAACCCCAGATAGGGAAGGCAGCGATGGAGAAAAAAACGCGTGCGTGGTGACGGCTGGCTAAAGGAGCGGTCCGTGCCCCCACAGCGGGCACTCGTGCTGGTGCCAGGTGGGAGGTGTGGCTGCCAGGTGGGGACGCTCTCTGGGGAATGCATGTGCCACAGCTTTGCTCCCTCCCAACTGGGGGAGACTTGCCTGAGCCCCATTTTCGATTTGGTGGGGGATATTTGGTGCCTGCCTGCTGGTTGGCTCCCTGAAAATGCTGTCACTGTGGTGGGCTGGCTCTGGCTGTGCCCTGGCTCTCCTGTGCCAGACGCCCGCCCCCACCTCCCACAGTCACTCTTCTTGGGGCTTTGGTTGAGGTTCACTCCCTCCAGCAAGGTTCTGTGCTGGTTCTGGAGCTCAGCAAGCGCCCAGGAGCCTGCAGCCACTGTGTGGGAAGGGGCCTGTGGGCACAGCACTGTGTTTTCATCTTCCCATGCTGGAGCAGGGTTGCTTTGGCTCCCTGGGCGCGTGCCCCTTTGCTCTTTGTACAGATGTGTACGTGCTGATGTTCTGCGCAGAGGTCTGCGGTCCAAAGCAAATGCCAAGGTCAGAGCAGAGAGCAGCTTTCCTGGAGCAAACCTCCCTGCTTCCCCTTCCCCAGCATCCCTCATTTTGTCCCAGCTCCCCCTCTAGCAGCATCCCCCTCCCCTTGCCGGGCGAGGGCCAAGTGTCCCCGCTGTCACCATGCCCACGTTTTGGACTCCGGGTGCCGTACCCCATCGCGCTCCCCAACAAAGCTCCTTCTGTTGGGGACAGAGCGGGGCTGGGGGGGCCAGGCTGGGATGTGTCCCCCCGAATACCAATGAGAAGGGGCAGCGTGTTTACCCCTGTAGGTGGGGGGAGGGGGGAGCCGCGGGGTCTGTGTGCTGCAAGACACCCCCCACACCAGCTGGGGGGAAGGGAAGGGGAAGGGAGGCCTCTGCAGCCCCCGGGAACAAAGAGTCAGTGTGGCTTGTGACAGC
The DNA here is from genome assembly GCA_013397155.1 of Irena cyanogastra. NCBI lineage: Eukaryota > Metazoa > Chordata > Aves > Passeriformes > Irenidae > Irena > Irena cyanogastra. The sequence goes on from VWZV01016537.1 coordinate 112,140, forward strand.
TCTAAGGAAACGCAGGGAAACAAATGTGCCACTAATAGGTGGGGAGGTTACCTAGGGAAGGATGCTGCCAGGCGGGCGGGCAGCCAGCCCCCTCCCGGCCGGCTGCCAGGCGCTGGGGGACTGCTCCTGGCACCCCAGCCTTGGCGGGGCTCAGGGGGCTACAGAAGGGCCAAGCTGGGGCAGGCTGATACGTCCTTGTGCTTCTGGCCCGTGGGGATGGCATCCTTACAGATACCTTGGGGGCTTTGTGCTGGGTAACCCTGCTGGGAAGGAGCACCCTTGTGCAGAGAGCTGCTCACTGCCTGCTGCTCTGCCCTTCTTCCTCCATCATTAATCTGCCACAGAGCTCAGCTTTTTTTGGGTGGGGAGAGGGCCGTAAGACTCCCCGGGGGATCCTGAGTGCGGACAACCTCAAAGCCTCACAAACTAAACACGTTCTTAAGATCTCTTTATATTTGAGCACTTCCATAAGCATTTTGGGACTTGACCCTCAGTCTCCAGAGGCACAGGAGTGCTGGGGTGAGGGTGGCAACCATGCCCCAACCTGCAGACGAACAGCCTCCCTCTTTGCTTCCCACCAGCCTGGGCCCTGTCCCACTGGGGTGGGGGTGCAAGCCCTGCACAGGGACACCCCAGCTCTGCTCTGTGCCATTATCCTGCCAGCGAGCCGGGGCTGCCAGGAGTGGGCATTGCCAGACGGCTGCCTGGAGATAATCTGCCCGTTCCCTCCATGCACCCCGTTGTGCTCCTGACTCACGGCCGGCTCCAGTTTTCTGGCTGTTGAGACGCTTCCAAGGTTTCCCTGGCAATGCGTGGGGTCAAGCCTCATTCCCGGGGCTCTCTCCTTGAGCCACTGGTTCTGCTGGGCTCACCCTCTGTCCTGCTTTGGGTGCAGGCTTGGGTTTGGGTTTTGTAATGTTATTAAAGCAAAAGGGGCTGAGTCTGTGGTGAGGTGCAGCTTTCAGCCCCCTGCCCCTTTCAGTGAAGTCCTCTCCTCCAGATGGCATCATGCAGAGCATCCCTGTCCAGCTTCCCAGTGGTGCACTGGCAAATGGGAATTTGCAACCCATGGGAAAAAGCAATGAAAAATCAAGTCTTCCTAAAGCTGAGCAGCAGTACTAATTACACAGCTATTAAAACACAGGAATTATTTATTCCCTGCCTGCCTCACAGCTCATTGCCTGCATTGTCCCACATTCAGCCTTTGGCCACCTTTGGTCCCCTGAAAGAGTTAAAAGAGCACTTGGAGGAGCTGATGCCTTTGTCCATCCATTTTGAGCACAGAATAAAGGCATTTCCTTCCTCCTGTTTTCACAGCTCAAATAGTAGAAGAGTTCAAAGTGATATTAAAGAATCGTGAGCAGAATTAGCCTCTGGTAATTTGAGTTCCAGAATGTGGAAGAAAAAAAGTCTTATGCAGTCATTTGAGGCTAAGTTATAACTTGGTGCCACTGCATGTGCATCCCACGGCCGTGTGAATGTGCAGAGCCAGGTAATTAACCTGCGTTTGCTTGTTGATCTCCCCACGGGTGGGTGCTGGAACCCCTCATCTCTCTTGCTGGGACTGCAAGGAAAACAAGCTGTCAGCAGCTTCCAGCACTGCTCCCAACAGGGTGCCTGTGCCATGTTCTTTCTCTTCTGCTCCCAAGGGACCTGTGGTGCTTTTGGCATTGGTGCTGGAGTACAGAGGCCGCAGCCCTGACAGCAGCAGTTGGGCTTGGTGGGCTCCAACTTCTTGCCCAAGCGGTCTTTCTCTTCTTTTTTTTTTCTTTTTCCAGTGCTGTAGGCGGGTGAAGTTCTCCACGCTAAAGTGCTGAAAGGGCCAAACAGATGAGCGTGAGTGGGAAAGATGCCCCTTTGCACACCTGGGGGCTTTCTCGGTGCAGCAGGGCTCCTAGGCATTGCCAAGGGGAAGCTGTGTCCTGCCTGCAGGCATGACCTGAGGGTGTCCTGGCTTGGTGAGCCCATTGCCCTGTGCGTGCCAGTTGGCATCCATGTGCAGGGGAACCCTACCGGCAGTGTGTTGGGGATGGGTTTGGGGAGCTGGGGATTCATTTTCCAGATTCTTATCTGTGTTAATTAATTATCATCTCAGGCTTATCCTCACTTAAACAGCGAGACGCAGACTTCTGTGGCTGGGACTCCCACTGCCTGCCAGAGCTAAGCAGAGTATGGATTAGGGAGCCTTACCAGCTGCCTTCCATGCCCCTTCCATGGTTGTTGCACCCCCCTTTGCCCACAGAGGCTTTTGTCCTCATTTGTATCTGTATTTCCCTTCAGGATAAGAAAAGCTGGATTAATTTTTACTGCTCCCAAGGGAGGTGTTGGTAACTGAAGACATCCTGCTGTCTTTTTTTCTCTAAACTGGGAGGCAGGAAATGGCAGGGATGGTTTAGAATTGTTTCCTCATCCTTCCTTCTCCCTGTCTGGTACTCACTGCCCCTCCAGTGGGGGATGGCATTTGAGGCAGAGTTGATCGAAGAGAAATAAAGTGGCACAGACTTTCTGCAGGCCCTGGGACTGGAGGAGAGATGTTTCCCTGGGAGGTGCAGCCAGAAAGAGCTTGACCATCCACTTGAGTGTTCAGGAAATGGTAAGTTTGGGATTCTAAGGAGAAAGGAGGGAGAGATCTTAGCTCTTGTGCATGGACAGACTACAAAATGTGGAAAGCACAGGAAAAAGCACTCTCAAAAAGTGTTTCCCATCCTGGAGCTGGGAAGTTTTCCACCCCCAGACCCATCCCATGGCAGAACTGGGAATGGGTCCTGGGAATTCTGACCCTGTGTCTCCCCACAACTTCCAATCCCTGGTATGACACTCAAAGGGACTTTTGTCCACCTAGGAGCCCCACGGATGGGTGGATGCTTCATCCCCTCCACCTCACCCCGTCTAGGATGCTTTTTCCCAGGCCGGTCACGATGTGACAGAGACTTGCAGTGGCACCAGAGGGCTGGAGATGAGGGTTGAAATTGACCTCACCGTGGCACCCTTTTGGGATGTTTGCCTGGGGTCTGGTGATTCTTCTTGCCATGGACCAGCACATACCCAGCAAAACACGCGTCAGTGTGCTGGTCTGAGGGAGGAATAATGGAAATGCAAAATGGGTGTGGGTTGGGGGGTAGGTGTGCACCCCCAGGGATACTCCATGGCAGCTCCTCTCTATTGCACAGCCAGGCTGTTACTGCCCAGCAATTGATGCTGGCGCTATTAATTACCAATCATAGGGATAAAGCTGGGGCCATGTAGCAGGAGTGGGGATCTGTGCTTGTGGGGTAAACAGGAGCAAGGAAGTGAGGAGCAAGCAAGGGGGCTGGCTGCATTCCCAGGACTCAGTGGTGTTTCCAGCTCTTGCTGTCTGACCGGAGGCATTTCCACCTCCCGGTGTTGTCGTCCCGCTCCAGCTCGCTTGTTCTCCTCCCCACGGGCTCAGCATGTTGCTCATTCCTGCATCCTACGATTTCACAGCATCCCCGCAGCCGGGTGCTAATGAGATTAGACCCAAGCTTTAAGATGTCTCTCTCTATCCTTTGCCATCCAATTACACAGCCTGCATGGTATCTGATTGCCTGTGAGAGGGGAGGACTGGGGCTGGCTGGGATGGGAGGATGCAGCTGGTCTTTCTGGGTATCAGCCCCGCCGTGCTGAGTGGTTTTCTTTCTTTTCTTTTTCTTTCTTTCTCTTCTTTTTTTTTTTTCCATTCTCCCCTTGGCTTTGAGCTGCTTCGTTTGGCTTTTTCATCGCTTCTCGATGTGGCGGCTGGGCAGAATTTGTTTAAATTAACTGCTTGAATGGCAGCGTTTGTGTGCGTTGGTGGGGGAAGCTCAGACAGCACCAGAATGGATGAGGGGGATTAAAGGTGCCTAATGGGTTCCAGATGGGCATCCTGGACTGGGAAACACCCCCGCCATCCCAACCCCAGCCAGGGGCCGCTGGTAAGGAGCTTGGGGCTGGGAGCTGGGATGCTACAGCAGGCAGCTGCCTGGTTCTCCTGCGGCAGGGCGGCTGCTCCGAGCATGTGCCAGTGGGACTGGGGTGCCCTGAGGCTCCCCAGGTGCTGTGACTGCCCAGCCGTGCTGGGGGTGAGTAGGCAGATGCACCACAGGAAGCACCTTCCATGGCTGGCCCAGTGCATGGGGTGCAGCAGGCTCTACTCGCTGCTGCAAGGCTCTGGCAATGTGGGGCCAAGGACAACCACTTTGTGTGTGATTCCAGCTTCCAGAGGTGCCTCATCTCGATCATTAGCTGAGACTGCAAATGCAGCCCACTGGGGCAGCGCCACTGGCGCGTCAGTTTCTGCTCTGCAGTCTTGGTTGCAATGAGGAATGATAATATTTAGTCTTTGTTGCCCTCCCCCTGAGCTCTAGCGTAGCTTGAGGCAGGCGCTCGCTCAGTTCGACATCCCTGCCACTGCAGATGTCAGCATATTTTTTCGTATTTACAGATGGAAAACTGAGTCACAGAGACAGGAACTAAATTGCCTGTGTGGCCCTGCCAGTTGCATTTCCAAGGTCTGTGGGGGTTAGAGACGTGGTGAGAGCCCTGCCTGTCTTTCCAAGGGCTGTGCCTCCCACCAATGGCCAGATTTCTCCTCCAGACCTGCTACATGGTGCCAGGGCTATGTGTTTGCAGCCTGTCTGAAGAGTGTGGAAGTGAAGGGCTGCTGGGGTTTGGTGTCACTGGCAGGGACCTCAAGGTCATTGCTTTTGAGTTTTATTAATGGCTGAGAGCAGGAGGAAGATATAAGCTGTGAGACAGTCATCTGCTGGGAATATCACCTGTTCTGTAGGTCAGCACATCATTTTGTGGGAGATTTTAACTTTTTAGGTGGGAGCAGGGCTGCAGAAGCGGGCAGGTTTAATGGAAGTGAGCGTCACACGGAACCTTTTGCTATTGAAAGCTGGCAAAGCCCTGGTCCTGGTGGGAATGAGTCCACTCACCCTGAAATAGTTTTTTTTGTGAAGGCAGTGGTTTGCTCTGGTGTGTCCAGCTGCATCCAAGCAGATGGCTGAGCTAGGGAATGAGGCAAGGCTCAGGAGGCAGACCCACAGCCACACTCCCCATCCAGGAGGGAGGTGGCAGAGGAGGGCCCTAGCTGAGTGTCACAGGGACACATAGGGTAGTTGGGAAGTGCTGACTGACCTCCATCACCTGCTGACCCTCGACCAGCGCTCTGTTGGCCAGCCCTCCCAGCCCATCCTTGGCCCCACATTCCCCCACCCGGCTCTTGTTTCCTTCCACAAATATTGAGAAAATAAACAGCACAGCCGAAAGGGGACATCCCTGCATCCCTCCACACACAGCTGCCTCCCCAGGGAGCCACACAGGTGGTGACCCTGCATTCCTCAGTCTGAGGGTTAACTGAGAGAAAGCAAATATTGGCTTCTCCTGGGGCTGCTCCAGCCTATGCCTGTGGCTAGGGCTGCCTCTTGCCTAAGGAAAGGAACTCGTGGTGGAGGCAGGTCCCCATCTCTGGCAGGGGCAGTTGCACAAACATGGCTCTTCACCCAGGTAGCTCAAATTCCCCATTGTGGCCTTGAGCCTGCTCCTCAGGACAGGATCTTCCTATCCCCCATCCTCCTTGACTCTCTTCATCCTGGTCTTGTCTCTTAGCAACTACCCCTGCCCAGGATCTGGGCTGTGCAGGGAGGGATGTGACACTTTCTATGCATCAGTCACTTTGTCACCTCCAGAGTGAGGGTGAGGTCGTTAACCCCGGAGCACAGTGAGTGAGGATAGAGCATCCCTGCCATGCCTCCCCCCGGTGGCAGCCACTGCTCTGCCTGCAGCTTGACACCGATCCTGCTACAGTAACGATACGGGTGGCAATCAGGGAGGAATTAAAGGATAATTAATGCCAATCCACATGGAAAATTGCTCTCGTCAAACAAACCTGATATCATTTTTTTGATGAGCTGACAAATTGGGTTGATAAGTAGCGACTGTGCTGACATGATATACCGAGACTTCTGCAAGTCATTTTGCTCTTGCCTGGAGGATATTGCCATGAAAACATTAATATTCTGCAAAACTCTGTGTAGCATTTCTGACAGCATGCTTCACTGGTAGAAATCCCTGGGGGAATTGCAGTGGTCACCTCTCTGGCAGGGTGCATTGGGGGTCTGATGGTGGTGAACTAATGTTCACCATCTCTGCAAAGCTGCGGTGGTCTTGGAATGTTTGGTGGCACTACTGACTTTTGCCAATGAGCCCCCGACATCCTGGTCTCTTGTTGCCTCCTCTTTCTGCCTTGCACCAGCTGAGGGTGAGCTGAGTGGCGTGGGTGATGCAGCTTGGGAAGAAACCACCTGCAGAGTGACAGAGCTCAGTCTGGGAGGAAGCGTGAGCCAGCAGGTGAAAGGAGCAGGGCTGGTGCTGCTGGCGGGATGCCGGTCTAGCGGGGATGCTCCGCCTGGAACACCTGCACTGCGAAACATCCTCATGCAAGGTCACGCAGCTGGGGAAAAAAAAATGTAGGTCACAGCTACAAGACAGGGAGCAGTGTCTGGGGATGTGGTTACACTGAAAAGGACTTAGCAGCCATCGTGTAAGCCTGCTCTGGGATGTGGGCTTCCAGCCTGGGCAGTGATGGATGCGCGGAGTAGCTCTGGGTACTGGGGAGCTGCCAGTTTGAGGGGCAGGAGGGAGGCCTCTGCTGAGCACAGTTTCTGCTTCAGGGCCCACGGTTTAGAGAGATGTTGGGAAATTAGTAAGTGCTCGGAGAGGAAGTGCAGGATAATTGGAGGTCTGGAAAATCTGCCTTCCAGTGAAAAGAATTAAAAAACTCAGCCTATTTAGTGTATGCAAGAGGAGGCTAGGAGAGAAATTTATCTCCATCTCTGCATACCTGCATGGGGAAAAGCCTGATTACAGGGACACCATTAATTTAAAAAAGAAAGAAAGAAAGAAAGAAAGAAAGAAAGAAAGAAAGAAAGAAAGAAAAAAGGGAAAAATCATCCAATAGCTGGGGGCTAAAACTAGACAAATTCAGACTAGAATTAAATTTGTCTTTTTTACGACAGAGAGCAATTAACCATTGAACACTCAGCTGGGAAGAGGCGAATTGAATGTCCTTTGAAGTTGGAAAGGAGACTGTACTTCTTTTCCCAATGGTGAAAACTGGAAGTGTCAGTTGGAGCAGAAATCCCTGGGAGGGCTCTGGGTCTGGGCTGAGTGCTCAGAGGTGTCCCAGTGATAAAGTGTCCCCTTCTGGGTGATGGATGACACCCCGTCTGCTCTCCCTCTCTGGGTACTAGGGACATAAGTCCAGTGCCTCCAACACAGGCCAGGTCCTTAATTACTCTCAAAGCCCCAAGCATCCCCGCTCAGCGAGGCTGGCGGAGCAAAGCCGGCTGCAGAGCTTTTCTCTGTCTGAGGTGATGTGAGCTGATGTCTGAACAGGCACGTCTGCAGGTAGGGATGGGGCTGCCACAGCCGGGGGGCTGCTGGAGGGGTTCCAGGCTGCCCCTGCTGCTCTCAGCCAGGCTGGGGGAGATCCACTGGCGCCGGTCTTCCCACGCTCTCCCCCGGGAATGCTCAGCCGTGGCCTTCCCAACCTCTGCGCTGCAGTCCTGTCTGAGCATCTTAGGTGCAAATATATTTTACTAGCACTGCGAAAGGGAAAGACAGCTTTGCTTTAATTTTATGAGCTCTAGAGTACCTTGCCTGGTTAGGTGCTGGCTGAACTTTCTGGGGGCTTTGTCTTGGAGTTCACAGGGCAAATAGGGGTGGTGGCTGAAGATGTTCTCTCTTCCCTACACTCCTCCCTTTTCCATCACAACTGTTCCTCCTGTGCCCCCACCTCCACAGAGCCAGACAGGACCTGGTCCTCTCCTGTTCCCATCCATTTGTGGAGAGATGCCAGCAGTGGCTGTGACAGCAAGGCCAAAACAGAGTGCTTCTAGATTATCCCAGCGTGGGGTTTTCCTGTCTGTCAGTGCCCAAAATTGTGCCTGGAACAATAAGAATGTGAAACTGGCCTGTAGATGAGGACATGGTTCTGGGGAAGTTACACTGTGGCTGCATATTTGGGGACACTTACAGAGTGGGGGAATGCTATGGAGAGCTGTTGGTGCCCCCATGAGCAGGGCACTTGCAGCCTGCCAACCCCTGATGCCCCGGTTGTAGGACTGTCTTTACATCCTCTGGGAATCTTTGTGCTCCTGTCTTTGCAGCCTGCCACTGCAAGGCCTGGGTTTTGTGCTTTTGCTTCTTTTTCTTCCCATGATTTTCCAGCCTCTTTGACAAAGACACCTATTCTCCCCTCACCGTGCCCTGGGGATTTACACAGAAAGCTCACCCTCAACATGGCAAAAGAAAGGCCCGGGCGGCCCGGGAGAGGAAGCTCACACAAAATGTGGTGTGTGGCTCTTTGTGTCCCCTTTGTAATTCCTCTGCACAATGAACTGCCCTGGCCACCCACCAGTCCCGGGCTACCCCAGGTGCCTCATCCCTCATGCGACTCGATGTGGCAGCAGGCAGAGATGGGGATGCTCCTCAACAAGCAGCCGGGAGCACAGCCTTTGTGCTCAGAAATGGGGAAATTTGGGCAGGATGGAGATTGCCATGTTCCTGCAGCAGCAAAAAGCACCTTTGCATCCCCGCTAGCCCCCAGGCAGAGCGCTGGGGGTCCCTCCGGCAGAGCCCTTCCATCAGCCCCGCTCTGACGGCTTTTAACATGCTAATGACCCTCTCAAGGGCAGGAGCAGCTCTGTGTAAAACCCATGTTCAGCCCTCGGTCATGGACGTTTGCTCGGAGACACGGTGTTAAATATTTATCCTCCCCGCCTCCCCCCCAGCTCCGCAGGCATTAACAATAGCGATTGCAACCGGCCCCTTCCCCCTCGCCGGGAACATGTGGCTCCCGGACCATGACAGCGAACGTTATCGTTTGTACCTGTGAATTATTGATAAGGTGTAAGATAGTTCTTGCGGTGAAAAAATAATGAGAGGGAGAGGCTGCAGCCTGGCGGGGCAGGCGCTGCTTCAAACCTTCTTCTCCAGGGGCAGACTGGGAGGTGGGACCCTGTTCCTGCTGGGCCCATCCACCAGCTGACCGTGCCGGCCCTCAGCAGCGTGTGGCCAGCACCCGGCTGCCGCTGTGCCTGGTGACTCCTCTCGGCACGGGTCTGGCTGGCGCCTGTCCTCTCCTGGCCGTCCGCCACCTTCCCCGGGGGAGGTGGGCAGCTGCCCTCCCTCCCGGCCCCGCGCTGCCTCAGCCGCCCGTGAGCCAGGGACGGCCGCCCCGGCAGCTGCCTGCGGGTCGGGGCTGAGCGGGGCTGTCCCCGCTCGGCGGGCGGCTGCTCACCCCGCGGTGCCGCGGCGGGGAAGGGGCAGCTACTGCCCGGCCCTGCAGACGCTGTGGCTCCGAGGAGCAGGTGGGAGAGCCTTTCAGCTGGCCGGGCTGAGGGGCTCCGGAGGTCTCCAGGGGCTGAAGGACAGAGAGTGGTCCTTGGCCTGTGGCTTTATGGCCACCGATATGCTGTCCCTGTGCCCTTATCTGTCCCTGGAAAACCAGGGATGATGTTGCTGAGTCCCTGGAAAGCAGGTGGCAGTCCTGAAAAGGGGTCAGGTCCCCGGTTTAGGGCTGTCGTTTGGTTGGAAGCTGAATGCAGAGTGTCCATCCCCTTAGCTGTGTCCCAGAGTGTCCCTGTGCCTGCCAGCTGGGGCAACTCTGCGCTCCAGCTCTGCTTTGCAAGCCTCTGGGATTCCATGCGGGAAGGTGCAGATGGCTCAGGGGGATCTCGTTATGGTGGCGTGGGCAGTCTGATTAAAACGTTTCAGAGCCCATCTTTGATATAGTTAGACCCTCAATGCTGCTGCTGCGTTTTGCAGGGAGAGCATGAGCAGGAGAGTCCAGGCATTAGCGTGCAGATCTGGGCCAGTCTGGGGCTGCACATCTGCGTCCCTGGGCCTGGTGGTGGAGAACCAGGGTATTCCTCTCTGCCTAACCTCCCCAGAGTGCTCTTTAGGTTGTGTGTATAAGGAAGCATTGCTGGGAGAGGAGCACTGAATGGTCTTTCCCCCAGCCTCAGAAGATGGGCTGGGCTCCTGGAGGGGCAGTGTCCCCCCTCTGCTGCTCCCCACGGTGCTGCTTTTCCAGGTGTGCTGGACACAGGAGTAGGGAGAAAATAGTAAAGGCTCGAAAGTGAGAATTAAGGAGTGATTAAGAGAGCATCTGTGTGTGCAGTTGGAGGGAGCGTGGACATGGTGCAGTGGGCCATGGGTTGCAGTGTGTGCCGCAGGGTATGGACACAGCGGGAGAAATTCCCAGGCAGTGCAGCAGAGTGTGTAGGGAACCCCCAGCCCCAGGGTGCTCCAGCATCAGGCAGCGTTACCCTGGGTACGAGCTGCAGCATGGGAGCTGGAGCAAGGAAGGGGTTGAGTACAGCTCTCAATCTCACTGCAGCAGAGCTTTCCTGAGCAGGTGATTGATCCCAGCATTAAAGGGTCTGGGAATGTGAGCCCTTGTCTCCCTGCTCACCCTTCCTGACTTGTCTCCAGCTGTGCAGCAAATACAAGCCAGTCCACTCGGATAGCAACTTTGAAGTGTGAATTTCAAACACACTCTCTGTCCTCATCCCCTCTCCCATGTCTGATGGGATGCACAGGGAGCAGCAGGAACACCAGGCACATGAAACAGCCCCTGTTCAAAGCCTGGCACTGCAGCTTCCACTTGCAAGTTAAGTTTGCAGGCAATTACCAGGTGGTGTTCCCTGCCTTTGCTCCTGGCCTTTTCCCTTGCAAACCGCCTGCTCTCTGCTCTGCTTTTAGGGGAAGAGCCTGGCACCAGAGCATACAGACACTGTGTTGGGCTGGGCTCCTGCCTGCAGGTTAAGATGGGGGATGGTACAGCCCCTGTGCCCTCTCCTATGGCTCCAGCTCAGCACTGACTTGGGTTCACACCAAGCCAGAGTTGAAGACTGAGAAGTTTTCTGTGCAGGGCACAAAGCAAGACAGCAGCACTTTGGCCCCTTACTCATGCAGAGGAGACCAAACACAAGCCCTTTATTTCTCCAGCTGAATTTTGGCTAGAAGGGTGCCGTGGGGATGGCTCATCCTGTGCTGGATCCCAGGGTGCTGCAGGATGCTCACGTGCTCAGCCAGAGCTGTGGCTGTGTGTGCAGGGGAGGATCCAGCCCCTTCCTTGCGCGAGGCAGAGGCGAGACAGCGCATGTAAACTCGACTTCACAAGACATCAAATGCACTGTGGTCGGATGGAAATTGGCTCTTGGAGCGCCTTTCTTACGGCACAAAGCAGCTCCCAGCTCCCGCTCCCCCCTCAGTGAGTGCACGGGCCGATAACATGAGGAAGACCTGCTCCCCTTCAAGCCACTGTGCCTGGGATCTCATCTCCAGGCTCACTGGCAATTCGCATTAATGTTTGCCTAACTAACCAGGAGCCCTCTTACATCCTAATCACCTTTGCTGGGGGGCTCACATGGCTCATGGGGCAACAGGACTGGCAGAGGTGTTTCTGGGCTGTCTCCTTTGTGCTTCAGCAGTCTCCAAACCTCAGAAAAATAAAAATCCTTTGGCAGAAGAGTGTGCCCTTTTCCCAATTTACGTGAACTGACATCCTGGATTTCTGTCCAACCAGGTCCCTGCATTGCTCCTGAGAAGGATTCAGTGTGAGAGCTGGATAATTTGCAGTATTTTACATATGTAATATGTTGTCAGAAATGCTTTTAAATGCCTATAATATTTAATTAGGAGGCAGATTTCAGCATATTAGGCAGAAATAGGGCTGTCTAATTAGTTATTGATGATTTCATATCCATGAAGTCAATTAAGTAAAAGCTGTAGGAACGCTCCCATGTATGAGTCCACCCCGTTTTGGGGCTGTTCTGGGATGCAGCAGGGTTGTGCTGGTTGTCTGGCCTTGGAGTAGCTTGTACCCATCCAGGGCTGCTGCAGGGCTTTTCCCCTCCGTGAGAGCTGTTCCACGTGTCAGGAACGCCCAGCCCGCAGTCCCAGCTGCAGAAGGACATCTCCCACCTTGGCCACAGCTCCAGCCTCCTCTCACAGGGCTCTGATGCCTTCTGGGGCCTGTGATATGCTTGTCTCTCAAACCTGGTATTTCTGGTCTCAAGACTAACCTGGAATCTGACAAAATATGAATCATCCAAGAGATGTAAGAGCAGGCAGAGTCCTGGGCAGACTAGAGTGTATTTTTAGACAGCACGTGTTGGAATTTGACTGTTTCATAGGGAAAAAAAGGAGGTTTTCAGATCTGAGTGCTCTGGCCATGCTGGGAGCCCCACTACTGGCTCTGCATTGCATTGCTGGCCTTCCCACAGCAGCATAAGGAGGAGGATAAGGTCAGGCTGTGCTGCACAGCCCCTGCTTGACTCTCCCATCGCAGAGGACCACACTGGGGGTCCAAGCCCTGCGTGTCTTCCTGAGTCCCTTTATCCACTGATGGGAGCTCAGGCATGGGCATGCAAACAGGATTGGCACCTCACCCTTCTGCTGGCCCCAGACAGCAGCCATGGCTCCTGCTGCACCTGGAGCCAGTCACTGGGGCACTTCCAGGAGCTTGGGTGTCTCTGGGGGCACCAGCACCCAAAGCTGCATCTGTAGCCCAGCCATGCTGCTATGTCCTTACCCTCATGCCAGTGATGATGACTCATGTTCCTCCCCAGGCTGCCCTGAGATGGCTCCTGCTGCATCTGGTGGCGGGATCCCAGTCTGTAATGCCCCACTGAGAGACAGGCACCCACCTCCCTCCAAGGGGGCTGATATCTGCCCAGCTGCACTGGCCTGGGTCTTTCCCCCTCTCTGGGGTTTGCAGCCAGGACACCACTGTTTGGGAGATTTCATTCTCCTTTTTATCCTGGCGGTTGGAAGCCGGAGAGCCGATAATGATGAAGGAGTGTAAATGTCAGCAGGAAAGCAGCTTCAATCAGAACTGTTAAAAATAAACCTGCCAGGCCTGCTCTGGCAGCAGTAATCAGCCTGGGCAGCTCCTCTCCCCAGGTCCCAGAGCATGAGCCGCAGCCGTGCCAGCAGTGCCAGGCCTCCTGAGCAGCCCTGCTGGAGGCTGGCTGCAACCTTGGCAGCTCCAGCCCTGGCCAGCACCTCCCCTGGAGCTGTGAGGAGCAGCCCCCCAAGCTAACCAGAGTGAAGGGTCCCATCCCCTCTTCCCAAACAACATCGTCACTCTCCCCTCTGTGGAGTTCCCCTCTGCAATCCTGGCTGCACTTGAGCTCAATCAGGCTGTGGCAGGAGATGTGGACATGCAGGTAACACAGTCCCCAGCTATTAGGGCACATCCACAGGGCAGTCAGCCATGGCCTCTTGGGGTCACAGAGCCGCTGTCCCCACTGAGAGTCAGATGCACTTGGAACAAAGACAGGAGGTGCAGTGTTAATCCCAAAGGTAATTAACCTCAGGGCAGTTCTGAAAAGAGGTGTGGGGCTGCTCCATCACTTGAACTTTAATACAGAAATTGAAGATCTGCATGAGACCCCTAGGTGCCCAGAGACTCGTGGCCAGCACTTTCCAGTCTGTCCCTTGTGGTTGGGTGCTGCTGTTGGGCTTGATACTCCTCCAAGGCTCCATGCGTGTGTGGACTGGGGAGAGGAAGGAGCACCCAGATGTGGCTCCAGCAACTCATTTCTGCCTCTCCAAAACAAGGAGAGGCTGTTGATCCACAGCGCAGGCAGGTCCATGGGGTGGGAGCTGCAGCTGTACCCACTGCCTGCAGGCAGAGGCTCCCCCAGACCTGTGGTGTGGTTTTGTGCCAGGGGCTCTTCAAAGAGCAGCTCTGTGGAGGGAAGTCTTGGGGGCTGGGATGCAGCTCCCAGTCTCCTGTGGCCATGACTGGGTGCTGCTCTTCCAAACCCCCTCTCGAGAGCAATGGTAACTGGGGCAAGGGCAGCCCCAGCTTGGGCCAGCCTTGTGGCAGGGCTTTGCTGCCTGCCTTCCAGCAGTTCTTATCTTGGCTTTGATGTGTGTCACATGAGATGGAGTCTCTTTATCTTCCTGTTGGGTTTTCCCTCTTTATCTTTCCCGTTTGTGTCCCTGTGCTTGATTCCCATGCTCGGGTGCTCTGGTAGCCCCACACTCATTCTGCTGTTTTCCATCTGCCTTTCCTTCTCCTATCCTGGCTGTTTCCTCCTAGTCCTGTGTAAAATCACATCTCTTTTACCAGCTGTTGGGCATGATTTCAGATGTCCCACTGGCTCCACCCTGGCTGCCTTTCATCCTGCAATGCATCTCCCACTTCTCATCCCACTGCCAGCCTCTCCCAAGAGCTTTCAGGAAGCCCCAGGCTATGAGACATAAGAGTTTTACTTGTCTGGGTGCTCGGGCCAAACATGAGGAGTGTGAGGGACGCTTAGTCACGTCAAGGCATCTCGCCAGGTTCTCCAGCTGTCTTGCAAGGTTCAACCTCGGTTCCAGAACATCCTCCAGGCCACAGAGAGTTTGCCTTAGCTCTTCTTAAAGCTGAGGCCAGTTGCTGTCCCAGGACCTGTAAAGCTGAGGAGCAGCATCACAGATCCACAGCATCGCTTCTTGGCTCACCAAGATCTGGGACAGATCTGGGACAGCCTGGACGCAATTCTCAGCTTGGCTCAGCTTCATTCACACCTCGGAGGAATCCAGGAGGGCTGGCAGGGCTGGCTTCACACTTATTAGCAATTAAAAACCTCAGAGCCTGGAAGTCAATTAGCTCTGGGCTCTGCAGTGCCGCAAACCCAGGGGATGAGCCTGCTAACCAGAGCTGCAGCCAACTCCCCACAGGGCTCAGGGCTGGCTCGCCAGAAGAGCTATTTGCTTTTTCATTTACACCTTGGATGAGTGTTGCAGCATGGAGTTTGGGGTTTCTTCTCAGGTGTGAGCTGCCAGGCACACGCTGCATGCTGGAGGATGTAAGGCTTTGTGGCAGGCAGGGCTGGAGCCTGGCACTTCTTAGGACGTGGCACAGTCGTGCATGGGGTCGTGATGGGGCGAGGGGAGATTGACCTTGTCCTAACTGTCACAGAGCTACGTGGGAGGGTCTTGCTGTGGCACACTGCTGTCTGCTGGAGGTAGAACCACACATGGTCTAGCAAATTCCTGCCACCATCCCCAGTCCACTCTGTCCCAAGCCCTGGAGCTGCTGGGCTGCTCTGATTTGCTGGACATCCTGGAACATGTGGGTCTGTGAGTGCTGAGATACTACGCTCTGGGCAGCAGTTCCCCTCTGCAGGGTTGGGGGGCCTGGTGTGCAGCCCTGGGGAAGGGGACATCTCTGTGCCTTTTATTTGCAGCGTGGGGGAACATGCTTGAAATGTGCCGAGGTATGCAGATGTGAAGCAGGTAGGTGCACAGGCTGGAGGGTGGTGTGGTAGCTGGAAAAACATGTTTTGGTGGAAGGTTCATGCTGGGATTTCCCACTACTAGAGGGTAAGACAGAAGCAAAAACATGGAAAGAGGGAGGAGAAAAGATTTGCTGAACATCAGGGCTAAGAGGACTTGGAGGTGATGAGAAGCAGGGATGCAGAAAAGCAGGAGGCTGTGCAGCAATGGGGCCAATAGCTGGGTGCCTGGGCTCCCAGTGTCAGTGGGACACAGAGGCTGTGAGCCAGGCAGGTGCAGTTTTAGCACTCAGTGTCCAGCCAGACACTTGCTGGAGGGAACGAACCCTCACCCAGCAGATGGTGAGAACCGGGGTAGATATGCCAGCCACAGAGTAGGTCCTTTTGCAGAAAATGACAGGCTGGCTGCTCCCACAGGTGGATTACAGGACACTCCCCTGCTCACTCGGGGCTCTGCCAGACCACAGGGCACTGGACAAAGAAGGAGCTGTGGCCCTCTCAAGGCACTTTGGGATATGGGGGAGCTGATGGCGATGCCTTACCCTCGTGTTAGTTCCCCTTCCTGCCGATAACGAGGATGCAGGAACAAAGGGACACTGTGGGGAGGGGGCGGTGACAGGCACGCAGGGTTTGCAGCTTGTTATTTCACTTGTGTTTCCATTAAAGCTGCTGCTTTTAACTTGTTTCAGTCTCTGAAGAGGCTCCAGGGTGTGTAGCAGATGCTTTATTCCCCCTCCCTCCCACCCTCCCTCTTTTCCTTGGCCAGCTCCCCTTGTTCCCATAGCATCCCCCTTCCCACAGAGGCTGAGTCCCGCAGCTCTGGCATTGCAGCGCAGCCCACGCAGGAGCCGATCCTTGCTGGAGCTGGAGCGGAGCCGCTGCACAGGCGCTGCCCTGGCACAGCTGCTCAGCAAAGCCTGCCTCACACAAGTGCCCTCCTGGCACAGATCATCCCGCTCGCTGGGGACACTGCACGTGCCCAGCTGCCCCAGTGTCCGAACGTGGGGTTACCTGTAGTGCAGGGACCCACATCCCCAGCTTCCCCAGTGTCCGAACGTGGGGTTACTGGGGTTACCTGTAGTGCATGGATCCCCATCCCCAGCTTCCCCAGTGTCCGAACGTGGGGTTACCTGTAGTGCAGGGACCCCACGCCCCAGCGTCCCCAGGGCGTCCCCTCAGCACACACTGACACCGTGGTGGATATCACCCTTGGGTGACACCAGTGAGAGTCAACTGCTGGTGCTCCAGTAAAGATAGTGGGTCATGGCATGGGTCAGCAGTGTCCCTTTGAAGCCACTGAGATTTATGCATGCCCTGAAATGTTTTGCTAAATCAACACCACTATGATGGTGCTGGGATCCTCTCACTAACTGTTGCCATGAGCATATGTTGCCTTTTACACATGCTCTGCTCATCTGTCCAAGCAACAAACCTCTCCAGTTTTAATGTTTTTGGAAGCATCTGCATCTCCTGGGAGGGAAGGAACCAGGGCCAGAGCCTGGGGTCAGCACGGCACTTTGGGAAGGAGCTTTAGCTCTTCCTTTGGGAAGGCAGGGTAGTACGCATGAAGCATTGCTCCCTGCTCTGCTCACTTTTACACTTTACTGTGTGGACACAAGGGACAGGCAGAATTTGTTGATAGGGCTTATGTCGCTGAGGTCTGTGGTCTGAGAAACTCAGCACATCGTGGTGTCAAACTGTTTTGCTTTGCTGCAGCAAAGGATTGTTTTGTCCTTATATACAAGGCTTGGCAAGGAGAAGCTCTGATTTGTTGCTTTCACTGGTGCTGAGAAAATAAGAAGAAAAGAAGTATTACGAGAAACCTCAGGTGGGATTGGGGTCAGCTGTCCTAAGGGAAGTGATTATTTATTTTCACTTGAACCACAGTGGGTATGACCTGGTGCCAAGAGATGCTGAGGATGCTGGTCCCTTCGGGAGGACTGTCCCATGGCCTGGAATTGTATCAGCCACCATGGCCGTGTGAGCAGGTGATGGTGTGGGTACATAGCCCTTGCAGAGGGAAAGGGACACTCAAGGCCAGGCAGCCTGTGTGATTCAGAGCATAGGGACCCTGTATCTTGCAGGTGGGGACATGAGTCCTGCTTTCCAGCAGGAATAGGGTAGAGATATGCATGTAAGAGCACATAGAGGCCAAACTCCCAACCTCACTGAGGAACAATGAGAACGCAGGGCAGGAGAGGTCAGTGGTGGCTTTCAGGCTGGTGTGGTGACTAGAAGGATGGCTGGTTGTCTTAATCTCTAGGACCCCTGTAGGACATCACCTTGCCTTTGCTCAGTGCTTTGCTGTGCCTCAGAGATGTCTCCTGTGCTGAATTTGGTTGCTGCCAGCATCCTTGTCCCCTCTGTCTATGCTGTCCCTGCTCCATGCACCCTTTCCCAGTACCCATCAAGGCTGTGTGGGTTGGGAGGCAGTTTCTGTGGCTGCAGGTTGCAGTCTCCCCCAGCTCGCTGTGGGCTGTGGCAACCAGAGCTAGGAGGATAATGAGATCTTAATAGTCCAATTATATCCCATCGATTTACTCAGCATGTAATTGTTGGCGGCTGGGGCTGCCTGATGAACCGCTCCACTCCGGCTGCCAGCGGGGAGGGCTGCGCCCCGCCCAGCCTGGGATGCTCTTCACAGCAACCAGCTGTTCCCCCTTGAACCCCTGTAGGAGCAGTGCCTCCCTCCCCCACTTGTAACTCACTGTTCCCCCTCTTCCAGGAGGGGCAGTGACGAGAGTGACAGGCAGAGATGGGAGCGGGGATCCTGGTACCCTGCCCTGGCTGGGCATTCCAGCATCGGCCTGACCCCAGGCTGATGTCCCCCATGCTGCCCTGGGGAGCAGAGGGGTTGTGCATCTCTGCCTGCCACTGAAACAGGCTGACAGAAGTGACTCCTGGTGGGTGGCAGTCCCTGCCAGTAGAGAAGTGGTGGAGCCATTGTCCATGCAGCCTGCATTGGGCAGGGTGGTGCTACTAGAGGTGTGCCCAGCTGGTCTCCTGGCAGCAGAAGTCAGCTCCCGAGCATCCACCTGCAGGTGTTCTTGCCACAGCAGGGCTTGGCAGGTGCATCTCTGCACTTTGCTTCTATTAATTTTCCTTTTGAGCTGGCTGTGACTGAGAGACCAATGGACTTCTAATTTGGAGGATTCACTCTTAGCTGTGATTTCAAGCTTGCCTTTGTGATTGTGTCAGTCATCTCTTGTTCTAGTATTGTGAAAAGCAGTAAATGATGTTCCTTTTCCCCTACACCATGCTGCTTTGTACCCTGTCCCATTCCCTCCCATTTCCCTTTCTGGCCCCTGCCAAAGTGCCTTTTCCAGAAACCCCACCATGTTTTTCCTGAGTGGCAGGGGCTCACGCTGAGCTCACCATGCTACACTTTGGCTTGTTTGTAACCATGCATCACCATCTGCCATCCCACCTTGTCCTGTGCAAACGCCCTCAGCCCCGGGGCTGGGGTTGCCGTGGGTGGCAGGCAGCGACAGGCAGTAGCAGGTAGCACCCAGGCTGTGACCTTGGGGACAGTGGAGTGAGATGGGCTGCGGGCAGTGGGAGGTCTGTCTCATCTCCCTTGGCCAGGATGGAGTGATGCCAGCAGCTGGGCCAGTGGAGCCCATTACAAATCAAACAGTGTGACATAATGCTGGGCACGTCACAGGAACCTGAACCTGAGACAGGGCTGTGGGATCCGGCTCGTGCCGGGGACTGCGGCAGGTGACACAGGGGACAAAATTCTGCCTTGTTGCCCTGGCATCCTGCTAATGCAGCGGAAGACTGGCTGCTCCCCATCTCCAGCAAGCAGCTCCCTTAGGGACACCCCTCCTTGGGCACTGGGTCTTTGCAGCACTGGGGACTTGTGTGCATCACCTCGAGTGGATTGTGTAGCCACATGTGGGATTGTGGACATGTGAGTGACACTTCCCCCAGCACAGGGCTGCAGGTGCTGATGCTGGCTAAAGCAGTGGGTGCAGCAGCTCCTGCCCTGGAGTGGCAACAGGGAGTGCAGAACCCCTGGGATACTCTGGGCTGTTGCTACTAATGCAAGTGCTGATTAGTCTATTGATTTTTTGTAATGCAGGAGTCTTACTGTCCCTTCAGCTCACCCCTTGTCACCTGTCAGGCAGTGAAGGTAGTGGTGTGAACAGCTGTCAGCCCTGTCTCTGCTCATCCCTCTGCCCTGGACAGGCTGTGCTGGGACAGACAGCATGTGCAGGGTGATATGGGAGACACCAGGCTGCTTAATAGCTGCTGGTGCCACAGTCCTTGCTGGGGAAATGACGTTTGTACTCTGGCACAGCTGCCTCTGGCACGGCACCACTGAGGTGAAGCTGGGATCCACTTGTCCCAGCATGAAACACTGATGCTCTGCAGGGCTGGTGGCTTTGGTTGCCTTGTTTGCTCAAGGCTTGGTGGATGGTTGCTGAGGCTGAGCTGGTGCCTGCAGTGACTGGTGTCAGCACTGGTGGAGCAGAGCTGCTGCATCAGTGCCTGGCATGTGAGCCAGGGGCATGCAATGTCATGCATTTTCGCTGTGGGAGCTGTGGGCTGGCAGAGGCTGAAGCCCTCATAATGAGTTTTCAGCATGGATGCTGGGGAGGAAACAAGGAAAAGAGAGGAGCAGCCCCCTGCACTTCACCTGCCTGGAGTCAGCACTGCCAGGGTGGAAAGCCACTCACTTGCCACAGAGTGGCTCCTCAGCGCTCGCCGGCGTGCCTGGGACATGACGTGGGCCGCAGCTTTGGCCTGGACAAGGTGCCCGCGTGGCTGCTGACACTGGGCAAGCCGGACTTCTGCGCCACCGCCGGAGCCAGCCCAGCCGGGGCTGCCAAGCCAGGCTGCCTGGCGAGGGCAGCGCCTTGCCGGAGGGCTGCCAGGCCGCCCCAGCGCTCTTGGCAGCGGGGGGCTCGGAGGACGCGGGGCCAGCACCGCTGGGAAGCAATTACCTCCCCGCTGCGTCCAGCCCTAATCCCCTCACACGGAGCCGGCTCGCCAAACAAGGCTCAATCAGGTTAAAGTGTGAAGTCAGGATTAGCCAAAAGAATGAGAGCGTGGTAATAGCTCCGGCCTCCTTGCCCGGCCGCCGCAGCCCCGCTGCGGCCCCCTCCCTCTCGCCCGCCCTCCGGCCCAGCGGGCTCTTGCCGGGGAGATTAAGGCTGCCGGGGTTTGTTCGCCTGAGTGGGCTCCCCACTGGGAAGCCATGTCGAACAGTTTTGCTCGGGCGCCCCGCTAAGCGCCGGGCAGGGCGTCGCGCTGGGGGGTTGGCTCCCGCCGCCGAGCCCCTGCCAGCCCCGAGGAGCCGCGTCCCCGCGCCTGGCTCCTCGCCGAGGCTCCCCGGGAACCGGTGGCAGTGGGATGGGGCTGTGGCTGCCAGGAGAGGCAGCGCCGCGGCACCTTCTGACTCACTGCAGATACCGCGCCGACAGCCGTCACACACGCGGTGGGGCAGAGCAGCCGGGTGTAAGATCTAAGCAGGGAAGCTCTTGAAATCCTGATCCTTGAGCACCGCCGTCCCTCTCACTGCCCGGCCAGGGAGGACTTGTGTGGATATAGTCTGGCCATGAGGCTTTCGAGGGACTTGGAAGAAAACTGGGTGCCTGCCTTCTCGCCACCACACAGCTGTGAGTTGGAACTGGCTGCTGCTGTTGTACAGGCATCTGCTGGGTCAGAAATCCGTGTGGGAGGTGACTGTGGTGACAGAGGTGTCCTCCATCACCTCTTCACCCCTTGTTATACTTCCCCCTTTGCACCTCTAGACTACCGGAGCCCTCTGTACTTTGTGCTGTGCAAGGACAAACTCCAGCTGCATGGTCCTCTGGGACCATGGCACAGGGATAGGAGGACAGTGGCACTGTAAATGGGCTGGCTGTTTGGTAAACACCTGGATTCAGTAGCCGGGAACTCTTCAACTTGGACCTTTAGGACAATACCTGGAAGTGAAACCAGAAGAGGCAGTGAGGGTGACTGTGACAACTCCCCCTCCTCTGTCTGTGCCCGTGGTCACCGGGCAGACCTGCCAGTGCCCGTGGTCACCGCTGAAGCTGGCACTCCACATGCGATGGCAGTGACACTCTTGTGTTTGGCGGGGCGTGAGGCGGCACCGATGCAGCCGCCACGGGTGCTGCGAGCGGCACGGCGGAGCGAGGAGAAGCCGTGCCATCTGCTGTTTCTTCTGCGCCAAAGTGTAAAGCAAACATAGCTGGGAGCTATGAAACACCAGGAGGGAAGGGGCCGTGCCTTGTTCCAACGCCGGGGCCGAGGATTCCACAGGCAAAGCATATGTTTGTCCTGGTGTCGTCAGCTGTATGACCGTGCAATGTAGTGTAAGCCCGGTGCCGGGGCCTTGCTGAAACCCTCGCATCCAGCGTCTGTCCCTCTTGGCTTCGGTACCCCCAACGGCAGCACTTCATCAGTGACTGTCACAAAAAGCTGTGAAGGGGAGAAGCCTCTCAAAGTCAGTTGCAACCTTCTAGCAGCATTTCCCTCGCAAGCTGTAAATGAGCAGCTTGGAGACAGACGCTTGGGTTTACTCCCTGGGCACACTGGGACTCCCATGTGCTCTAAACAGAGAAATGGGAGCAAGCTTTCCATGGGCCAGCCAAACCAATCGCAGACAGGATCTGCCTGGGCAGGCAGTGCCAGAGCTGGGAGAGGGGTGCAGAGCGCTGAAGTGTGGTGCTCACCTCTGTAACGGGTTTCATGCTGGAGGACAGGCAGCTGCCAAGAAGGAATGCGGTGCATTGAATGCTTTGCTAGAAAGAGTGTTGAACTGCACCTGGAGAGTTCATAGAATCATAGTATGGTTTGGGTTGGAAGAGACCTTGAAGATCATCCAGTTCAAACCCTTGGCCATGGGCAGGGATGGCACCCACTAGATAAGGTTGTTCAGTGCCCCATCCAGCCTAGCCTTGAACACTTCCAGGGATTGGGTATGCACAAGTTCTGTGGATAACCTGTTCCAGTGGCTCGCTATCCTCAGAGTAAAGAATTTCTTCCTTACATCTAATCTAAAACTCTGCTCTTTTAGTTTAAAACTGTTCTCCTTATCACTATCTGCCTACATAAGAGTTGCTATCTTTTCCAAAGAGTTTTCTAAGTGATTCCTTCTGGAAGCTAAAAGAGAAAAGAGGAATTGGTGCAAAGCTGTCTTTTTCTGAAAGGTCAGTGCAATTCCTGGGGGTCCCCAGGCTCATCGCATCCCCAGCATAGTATGAGAAGATGTTTGTATTTGAAGGAGTGCTTGGGAATTGGAAGCTGCTGCAGGTGTCTGGTCCTTTCCCTTTGGAGGGGGCGAGGGGACCCTGATCCCTCGTGGGCGGTCGGGCCGGAGTTCGGGAACAGCCGCACAGTCAGGGCAGCAGTGCAGACGGCAGGCAGCAGGAGCCGGGCAGGCAGCGCGAACAGGCGGGGCAGCCTGGCAGTGCCGCCCCGTGGGTTGCTGTGAAACTGCGCCTGCTGCTCGCAGGGGAGCTGGGCTTGTCCTTCTGCGGGAGCCTGGGCAGTTCCTGGGGCTGCATCTCCCTTCCACTGCCCCAGCAATGATGCTATGCCAGCTGGGTTTGGTTTCCCAGGAATGATCCAGAGTGATGCACAAACTGTGCAGGGGACAGGGACTGGTGCATCACACTGGGACTGTACAGCATCTCCTTGGTGGCTGGGCATCCCACTGCAGGGCTAGGCAAGCCCCGCTGTCCTTTTGTTTTCCTTTTCCTCATGCATCTTTGCAAGTAATGCTGGTGCTTCCCTCTGGGAGCATTTTCTCATTGTGTTAGTAAAGCTTTCAGCTGGGGTGAAGCCCCAGTTTGGAGACCTCCAGGTGTTTTGCACGCAGCTTGTGCTCATTTGTTGAGCCCACTTTTTGGAGGAAATGAGAGCATGAGGAGGAATGTGGATGCTGTGCCTCCATCCTGACCCAGTCCAGCTGTGGGGTATCAACAGCAAACAGGCTTTGTTACGTTGAAGCAGAGCTGGTGAGCACTAGGTGTGAAGTGCTGACATCTATGGACACCCTAAATCACCTCTTGGGGCTGGGATGCGGGTGTCTGTGTGGCTTGTGTAATTCTGGGGACATTTAATCTGTGCAGGATACCCTGGTCCTCCTCCTCACTCATCCATGGACTTGCATAGGGAAAATGCTATGTTGTGCCTCAGTTTATCTCTGCCAGGAAGGAGACAGGAACTTGACCTCCTGCCTCAGGAGTGGCTGGAGCAGGACTGTGCTGGTACCCTAGGATAGGAGCAGGCAATATAGTTGCCAGCCAAGTTTGGAGGAGCTGCTGACTGTTAGGATGGGAAAGGGAATGGCTGTTTGGGAGCTATGAAGAATAAATAAAACAATCAGGTCATCCCACAGCTGAGCCAGTGCACCCAGATCCTATTTGCAGTGAGATTTGTGGTCTTCATGGTCTTTAAAAGCCAGCCCAGGCATGGTGGGGGATCTGACCTGCTGCCAGCCCTGCAACACAGAGCCCTTGCTGGCTTGGCATGCCCTGGCATTACAGAGCAGGTGATTACACAGACAGTACCCTGCAGTGATGAAGTAAATAATGACCCGATTATTTGTGCCCTCTGAAGTGCAGGTCAGGCTCCATGGGAATGCCTCCTGGAGCCACTAAGTGTAATTACCAGTTAATCAGCAGGGACCTGTAATTATAGCAGTCAGAGAGTATTTAAGTATGGAGGGTTTTCCCAGAGCTGTGCCAGTCAGCTCTGCTTGTCAGAGCCAGGGACTGCAGTGCCTAGGGAGTCACTTTGAGCCACCATAGATGGAGCCAGACTTGCCTCAGGACAGCCAGCAGAACAGTGGTCAGCCAAGGACCTGAAGGCAAATTACAGTTTGCCAGAGTCCCTGAGAGATCACTGAGTGCCAGGGCATGCCCCTGCTTGCGGATGCCCTGCTCCCATGGGACATCACGCTTTGCAGGCACTGCCCATTTGCCTTCCTGCCTCTTTCTTCTGCAGGGACCTGAGTGAGAACTTCATCCAGGCCATCCCCAGGAAAGCGTTCCGTGGGGCCACCGACCTCAAGAACCTGTGAGTCCTGGCAGTGTTGGGCATGAGGGAGTTTGGGGTCAGGTCCGGTGGCAGCAGGCAGCAGAAGTGATCAGGAGCACTGATTGCTCTCTGCCTGGGCTGTCCCAATAATTCTCCCTTTTTTTCCCTTTCTCCTGCAGGCAACTGGACAAGAACCAGATCAGCTGCATCGAGGATGGGGCTTTCCGTGCCCTGCGAGGGCTGGAGGTCCTGTAAGTGACTGGGGACAGGCTGGAACCTCCAGTCTGCAACTCTGTGCAGGATGAGGGTGTCTTTGGGTGTCCCTACTCACTGAAGTGCTGCAGGGACATCTCCAGCACGCCATTTCTCCCAGGGCATGAGGAGGGGCTGACCAGGGTTCTGGTACAACTGCTGCAGAGGTGTGCTCCAGGGCTTGATTCTGCCCCAGGGGGCCACCTGGGTGCCACTGGCTGTGGAGAGGAGAAGCCTGGAAAGGACAGCAAGTCCTGCTGAGGGTTCGGGCTGTCCCCAGCCTGTAGTTCTCCATCCATTCACCCTGTGCTAGGTTGATCCCAGGGATTAGTGCCACCTAGACCATCTTATGTTCCTATTTACAGTCTCTCTGCCCTGACTTGCCCTTCTTTGTCTTCCTGCAGGACCCTGAATAACAACAATATCACTTCAATTCCTGTATCTAGCTTCAACCACATGCCCAAGTTGCGGACATTGTGAGTGCCAGGGCCGTGGTGGTGGTGGGAGTGGCCTTCTAGGCTAGAGTGGGATGTCCCCAGCTCTGCTGCTGGTGGCTCAATAGTGCTGGGACAGCACCATGGCGAGGGAATGGAGGGGACACCTCTGCAGAGCATCCCCAAATACTGCCAAGCAAGGTGGCCTCGGCAACTGTCACAGATGCTCTTTGACCCCTCTGCGTCTCCCTCTGAATCCCCCCAGCCTTTGGGATGAGCCAGGCTGGGGCATTCAGAGGGCAGTGGGGTGGGCAGGAGCTGTCCTGTGGCTGCTGACTGCTCTGTCCATCCGCCTGCAGCCGCCTGCATTCCAACCATCTCTTCTGCGACTGCCACCTGGCCTGGCTGTCCCAGTGGCTGCGCCAGCGCCCCACCATCGGCCTCTTCACCCAGTGTGCTGCTCCTGCCCAGCTTCGCGGCCTCAACGTGGCTGAGATCCAAAAGAACGAGTTCAGCTGCTCTGGTGAGGGGGCAGAGGAGGCGGTGGGTGCCGGGGCAGGGACATGGGCCACAGGGACAAAGCTTGTGCCACCGATGCAGCCCATCTCCACTCCCTGCCACGTGCCCCAGCTCAGAACCTCAGAACCCATGCTGTGGGTTCAACTCAGGTCAGCACAGTCCTAGTTGTGGGGACAATATGGGGACAATGCCACCTTATCAGTGTGACAGTACATCTGTCTGTGCCTTTGGAGCTTTTGCAGGGGGTCGGGGTGCACCACGAGCTTATGCACCCACTCAAGGGTGTCATGCACTGTCCCTGCATGCTGAGCTGTCACCAGGGTCCCTTCTTCAGGCTGCTGCCACATACTGGCCTGGCTCAGCTCTTTGCAATTCCAATGCTGGCTGCTTCCCTGGCAGGACAAACGGACTCAGCACATGCTCAGCTCTGCAGCTTGTCCTCCGGCTCCTGCCCAGCCATGTGCACTTGCAGCAATGGCATTGTGGACTGTCGGGGCAAGGGGCTGACGGCCATCCCTGCCAACCTGCCCGAGACCATGACAGAGATGTGAGTATGAACCCACATGGCCACCACTGGGCTCTGGGTGGCTCAAGGCACTGGGAATGCAGGAGCAAGCCCCACAGCTCAGCTACTCTGTAGGGCAGCAGGCCTTCCTTGCCCTCCTCTCACTCTGCCCAGATTTAGCCCTGGATTTAGCTGCATTAAAAATGTAAATAGAGAAATAATCTCCTTAGAGGAATCCAATTATGGTGCAGAGCCCCTGCTGGGACAGTGCACAAAGCATGTGGGAGGCAGCAGGCACCCCCAAACCCAAGGTGCTGGGTAGGAGAGGTGCTTCCTCCACCCCAGGAACCATGGTTCCCCCACCCATAGCACCTCTCCCTGATGGTGAAAGCCCAAACCACAGGATGCAAGTTGTCTCTGGGCAGAATATTTCCACTCCTGTGGGGTAACTTATTGCGACCTTAGGGGTCCTGCAAGCCCAGCTCTGTCACTGGGGTTCTGGGCTTTGGCAAGCCCTAGAGCCCTCATCTCTCCCTATTCTCTTTGCAGACGTCTGGAACTCAATGGCATCAAGTCCATCCCCCCAGGAGCCTTCTCACCCTACAAGAAGCTGCGGAGGATGTAAGTGTGCAGCCTTCACCAGCTCACCCTGAACCCCAACACCCTTCGCCCTGCTGGCACTGCTGAGAGCTGACAGACATGGGGCACCTGCTGTGACACGGGTACCCCATATGGCAGCACTGGGAGGGGGTCTTGGATAACCCCAGCTCTGTATATTGGGTCTTGGGAGTGGTCCCCTGGAACTAGCAGAAGGATGAGGACATGGGACAAGAGAAGGAGACCAGGACAACTTCTCCCTTTGGGTTTCAGAGACCTGAGCAACAACCAGATCTCGGAGATCGCCCCCGACGCCTTCCAGGGGCTGCGCTCACTGAACTCCTTGTAAGTTGCTGCACTGGTGTGGGTGGCATGGGGTGGATGCTGTACCCTATAACCATGGCTCACACCACTCCCCCCATCTCTCTCACACCTTTCTTTCCCAGGGTGCTGTATGGCAACAAGATCACGGACCTCCCTAAGGGTGTCTTTGGAGGACTTTTTGCCCTGCAGCTGCTGTAAGGCACCAGTGGTTGTGTAGGATGGTTTCAGGGACATTGGGAAGCAGGACTCAGGTCCCTAGCACCCATGGTGCAGTGAAGGGATGTCCCCAGACTCACATCCTTCCCTCCCTGCCAGGCTTCTCAATGCCAACAAGATCAACTGTGTACGGGCAGATGCCTTCCAGGACCTGCAGAACCTCTCACTGCTCTCACTCTATGACAACAAGATCCAGAGCCTGGCCAAAGGCACATTCACCTCCCTGCGGGCCATCCAGACTCTGTGAGTGTCCACACCAGCTCGCATGCCTGGGCAGGCAAGCCTCTGGGGGAAAAGCATCTCCAGGGCTGGAGCTGCTGATCACCCACTGCTCCTGGTGGTGTGTCACCCGCTGTCCCTGGCACAGGCACCTGGCCCAGAACCCTTTCATCTGTGACTGCAACCTGAAGTGGCTGGCAGATTTCCTCCGTGCCAACCCCGTGGAGACCAGTGGAGCCCGCTGTGCCAGCCCCCGGCGCTTGGCCAACAAGCGCATCGGCCAGATCAAGAGCAAGAAGTTCCGCTGCTCGGGTGAGAGCTGTCCCCAGCCCTGTCACAGGCGTCCTGCGCCATGGCTGTCCTTGGCCCTGTCCCAGCCTGGTGTCTGTGTGCTCAGAGGGCTGATGTGCTTTTTTTTTCTGCAGCCAAAGAGCAGTATTTCATCCCAGGTGAGCAGAGGAGCCACACACGTGTGCGTGGGTGTGTGCACGGTGCCCTTTTGGCCAGGCTGCCTGCGGGGATGTTGTGCCAGAGCCCCGAGGTCTGGCCCAGCAGAACCACGCTTCATTTCCTGCATGCTGGATACCAGGATGTTTTGTGGCATCTCCCATCGTGCTGTTACCTGAATGGCCACAGAGGTGTCCCCAGGATCCAATTTTATTTGCAGGAGGGTGGTAGGCAGGGCAATGCCCTGTGTACCCAGGAAAAGTATCTCTGTAGATAAGCTGCTTTGGGCATGGAGAAGATTAATATGTGCACAAGGGCTGGAATGAGGGGAGCTGGGGAAGAAAATGAAACCAGGTGGGGATGTGGAGGATCAGAGGGAGAGGGGGGAGGTGCAGCCCCCTGTGCCTCTGCCCATGGGAGCCCATGCTGCCTTCACCATCATACAGGGACAGAGGATTACCAGCTGAACAGTGAATGCAACAGTGACGTGATCTGCCCCCCAAAATGCCGCTGTGAATCTGGTGTGGTCGAGTGCTCCAACCTGAAACTCACCAAGATCCCAGATCGCATCCCGCAGTCCACAGCTGAGCTGTAAGAGTCTCCTCTCTCACTCTGCCTTCCCTCCTGCAGCAGGCAACTTGCTGGCACTGGGGTTTGGCTCGAGGTTTGGGCTGTACCAGGTACTTTGGAGGTATCTCCTGAGCTCTTTTCCCTGCTGCCCACTCCAGGCGCCTGAACAACAATGAGATCTCCATCCTGGAGGCCACTGGCATTTTCAAGAAGCTCCCACATCTGAAGAAAATGTGAGTATTGGGCAGGCACAGCCATGTCTGGAGTGTCCGAGGGCTGGGAAGGTACGTTGGGGTCCTGATGCCAGGGGTGTGAAACAGAGGGCATGTCCCAGTCTGAGGGTCCTCTGAAAAATTTAGAGCAGGGGGTGCTTAGTGGGATCTGGGGGAGGCAGAGTTTAAGATGAGGTCAAGGCAGAGCCCTCATCCCAGCCTGCTTTTCCCTCTTCACAGCAACCTCAGCAACAACAAGGTGTCGGAGATCGAGGATGGGGCATTTGAAGGGGCATCCTCTGTCAATGAGCTGCACCTCACTGTCAACCAGCTGGAGTCTGTGCGGAGCGGCATGTTCAGGGGCCTGGACGGGCTGAGGACGCTGTGAGTCCCTTCTCCTCCATGAGCACCCAGATGGGGACCTCCTTACTCCTTGCCTCCCTGCAGGGCCAGCTCAGGATGCCTTGCCCACCAGCTGGCTGTATCCAGTGCTGGGGGGGCAGGTTTTTGCTGCTCAGGGACTTGCTCTCAGGCTTATTCTGCTGCCCAGCGCTGAGGTGGGCACAGCCTGAGCACTGCTAAGGTGGGTTTCCCCTGTGGTGCCTGCCTGTGTTGTAGGTGCCCTTGTTCTCTTTCCTCTGCAGGATGCTGAGGAACAACCGCATCAGCTGCATCCACAATGACAGCTTCACAGGGCTGCGCAACGTCCGCCTGCTCTCCCTGTATGACAACCAGATCAGCACGATTGCCCCGGGTGCCTTTGACACACTGCAGTCCCTCTCCACACTGTATGTCCTGGGCCCCGGGGGATGACCCAGCCTGTCCACGTTGCGTCAGAGGGCTGCAGGTCCCCTTGCCTGGTGTTTGTTCAGGTGCTGCCCTTGTGCTCTCTCCCACGTGCAGGAACCTGCTCGCCAACCCCTTCAACTGCAACTGCCAGCTGGCCTGGCTGGGGGACTGGCTGCGCAAGAGGAAGATCGTGACAGGGAACCCTCGGTGCCAAAACCCTGACTTCCTCCGGCAGATCCCGCTCCAGGATGTGGCTTTCCCTGACTTCAGGTGTGAGGAAGGTAACTCATGGGCCCTGCAGCGCCAAGGATGAGGGGAGACCAGGCTGCTCTTCCCAGGCTGACACTGTGCTCCTTGTCCCAGCACTGTCCTTGCTGCCAGGATGTGCCTGTGGCAAGGCGGTAGCTCAGGGGGCCCCATGGATGCCCTCCCTTAATGATACTAAAGTTTCCTTTCCTGGTACTTAGCCCTTGGGCACTCAAATATCCACTCTGAAGCCAGAAGAGGAGTTTGCACCCACTGCACCTTGGGGCTCTTGTATGTAGGTGGGTCCGTGCTGGCAAACACTGTGCCCTGGGTGCTGACAGGAGCAGATGTGTAGGCAGAGCCCACTGGGATTCATCCTGCTCCTTCCCGCCTTCCCTTCTCAGCCTTGCACATGCACCGGAGCTGGCAGTGGGCAGATGGTGCAGACAGGGAGTATGCGTGGGGAGAAAAACCTCTTTTTATGTATTTTTTTTTAAATTTAGAGCAGCTTTTGATCCCTCTGGAAAATATTTACAAACAAATCATCCTTTCTTCTGCTTTCCCTCCTCTACCACATCAAAGACTGAAGGGTTGCATCCTGCGCCTTTCCTAACAGTGCGAGATAGCATACGGTTGTCCCAGGAATGCCTTTCCTGCAGGATTCCAGCATCACGGCAGGGAAAGGGAGCAGTGCCAGCTGCTCTGGCTGGTCAGCATAGGCTCCACTCCATCTAACCTGTGTCTGGGAGATATGTGAAGGAAGTTGTTTCAGGAGGATTTGCAGGGCTGAGCCCCTTCTTCTGTGCCCTTATCTATGTTGTCCTGTGACTGCATTTTTGCATGAAAATGGTGAAAATCAGAGCAGCCTTGAGCTGGCTGGTTGTATCCACACCAGTGGGGCAGGCAATTTCTGGGTGCAGGAGCAATTCCTGCACTGCTAAATCCTGACTGGTATTGCCTGCAACGCCCTGCTTTGGGGGCAGGGGACGATGGTTGGCATGGGAGCCATCCTGGGCCAGCACAAGGCATTAAATCTGGTCTCACACAGCACCCGAGGGCTGGACCCTGGTGACTTGGCTTTCCGTGCCTGGTGCAGGTAAGGAGGAGACCACCTGCATCCCCCGGCCACAGTGCCCGCAGGAATGCACCTGCCTCGACACAGTTGTCCGCTGCAGCAACAAGCACCTCAAGGCCCTGCCCAAGGGGATCCCCAAGAACGTCACAGAGCTGTGAGTAGTGGGCAAGTACCCCAGCTCTTCCTCTAACCCTCCATCAACTTTACAGCTCTGGGTCAGGGGCCTCTGCTGTGGGGTTGCAGGTGTCAGGGCAGAGACTCCTGGGCTCCTCCCCACATCCCCTTCCTGGCCTGGTAGTGGGAGTAGGACCCCACCCATCCAAGGTATCCTGTCCAGCACCAGCAAGTGGCTCAGCAAGTCTCTGATGATTCGGGGCTGTCAAGGGTATTGTGCAAGAGGTGTTGTCACCCAGCAGCTCAGACCCTTTTCTTTGGCCTTGGGAGGGGACAGTGAGGGACAACCACCCCTGCAGCTGTGGTCCCCACGCAGCCATGAAGCTCAGATGTGCATGCCAGAGCTGAATGTGCAGGCTCCATGATGCCCACTCTGTGAAAGGGGCTCTGTACCCATGTGGGATGAGGAATGGCAGCAAGTCCTGTGTGCAGGGGGTGCAGGCACTGGTTGGGCACATAGATATGCATACCACCCCCGCAGCCCCCTCCGCTGTCTTGCACACTCCTCCTCTCTCCGCATCCTGCGCCATCTCTGCCATTCTCACACATGCCCTGGGAGCCTTACAGCCTCCCACGCTCCCATCGGATGTGGAAACGCAGCACGCTGCGCTTGCACACGTAGGCTGCTGGGAGAGTGTCCCCAGGGACGTGCCTGCAAGCCCAGGTGTGCTCGTGCACTCACACACTAGCTCCCCTGCCAGCCCAGGAGTCCCCTGAGAGCCCCTGGAGCCCTGGGTGCAGGAGGGAGCTGATGCTGGAGATGCTTCTTGCAGCCTGAAGCCCATCATGGTGCACAGGAGAAAGAGGGGGAAGAGGGAGGGATCTCCTGCTTCTCAGTCACCCCGAGGTGCTTTTGTTCTGCCTTGCAGCTACCTGGATGGAAACCAGTTCACTCAGGTCCCGGGGCAACTCTCTACCTTCAAGTATCTGCAGCTTGTGTAAGTAGCCAGGAGCAGGAGCCTAGGCAGCTGGAGGCACTGCTGGAACTTGTGAGGGAGGGCAGGGACTGTCTCTGTTGTGTGTGATCCTGAGGAGGGGTCTGGCAGTGGGCAGGGACCCCTGACATCCCTCTGTGTCCCCCCTCTGCTCTGAAACACAACTGACTGGCAGCGATGCTCAGCCTCTGGCTGCTCACCACCTGGTGCCAGGCATGGAACAGAGGGGGGACAAGTGGCATTGCTGCCATCACCCTGTGTGACAGCCCTGCTGCTCCCTTGGAGGCTGTGCTATGCTGCTGTTTGCACCCCATTGCTGGGGAGCAGTGAGAGGGGATAGGGCCCAGCTGGCTCCAGGCCCTGGGGTTTCTGTTTTCCAGCGATCTGAGCAACAACAAGATCAGCTCCCTGAGCAACTCTTCCTTCACCAACATGAGCCAGCTCACCACCCTGTAAGTTAGGCTCCTGCAGTGCCACACTGGGCTGCAGCCCAGCTGAGCTCTGCGGGCTGTTCTAGGGGACCCTGAAGACTGGGGGGTGCTGGGGACACCAGGATCTCCACCCTCTGCCTGGGTGAAGCTGTGGTTTGGGGCGGAGCTCACGCAGGGCAGCGTGTAGCCCAGGGTGGGTTTCTTGCAACACACACGGCTGCATTGCCTGCTTCCCTTCCGCAGGATCCTCAGCTACAACTCCCTGCAGTGCATCCCTCCGCTGGCCTTCGAGGGCCTCCGTTCCCTGCGGCTGCTGTGAGTACCTGCCCAGCCCTGCTCACAGCCCTGCTTGGCCTTTTCTCTGCTGCTGCCCATGTGCCTGTGTCCCCTGTGCCCTCTTGGAGCTGGTGCATGCACGTGGGCAGGGTAGAGGCTGCAGTAGGAGCACAGGAAAGTTCATCTGCTCTCAGAGCAGATGGTGCATTTGCAGCAGTGACAATGTGGTGGGGTCCAGTTCTGCCACCACAGCTGCACCTGTGAGGTGGGGCCACAGTCCTTGCTGCCCACCTTGGAGCCCTGGGCATGGCAGGACCTTCTGTTCTCTGCAGGTCTCTCCATGGCAATGACATTTCCAGCCTCCCCGAGGGCATCTTCGCAGATGTCACCTCCCTGTCCCACCTGTGAGTATCTCCTCCCACTCCTCAGGGCTCAGGGCTGGATGCAGGGTCCACAGACATAAAAACTACTGACCTGAGCTTGGCTTCCCTGGAGAGTGAGCTGCCTTCTCCCCTCTTCTCTGGGCTGGTACCTGCGACATCATTTGTTGGATAGTGCTGTCACCTGCTGCCCATGCTCAGATCCAGGTCTGCAGCTGAGTCTCCCCGTGCTGCTGGGATGTCCCTATGGTTTTAGGTGGATGTGGTGTGGGGTTCTTCCCCAACCCAGTAGATCTCTGGGGTCCCCCAAGATGTAGGTCAAGCCATGCAAAGTGGTGTCACAGCTGTGGGCTGGCAGGGACACACACCAGTGTGTTGTTGGCCTTCTGCCAGTGCACGTCCCCACAACAGCCCCCTAGTCTGTCATCAAGTATCCTCCTGCCAGTGGTGGTGTTTCAGCCCCTCTTTGAGGGAGCCTGCACCCCAGGAGCATTGCCCTACACCCACCACCTGGGGCCAGGGTTTAACTTTGCTCAGAGTGTCTTTTTGGTCCCTTCCCTGTCTCCTAACTAAGCTGTTCCCAGCTGCCTGCTCCTGGCATCCTGGGCATCTTAGGCTGTTCCTTCAGACTGCAAAGAGCAGCCTGATACCCAGTCGTGGCCTCCTTGTTTTTTGGGGAGCAACACTGCTTGCTTTGCTCCAATTTCCCTTGGCTGTGCTGCCCTCACTGCAGACAGCTGGTACTGCCAGTTCCTGCAGGCTGAGCCACAGCTGGTGCTGCAGGTGCTGCAGGACCAGGTTAGTCAGCACCAGCAGATCTGCTGTCCCTACTGCCTCACCTCTGAGTTGCCATCCCCTTCTTTTGTCACATGTGTTGGTCACACTGGCCCTCCATCATTGCTGACCTTTGCAGTCAAGGAGGATTCAGAGAGACAGGCCCTCCACCTGCCACATCATCCACTGTTTCCATACGCTTCTCTGCTGAGGAGCAGAGCAACCCTCCATCCTTCTCCGTTCCCAGAGCAATTCCTTGCTTTACCCCAATGCTGTCTGCACAAGCTCTGGCCATGACCCACTGCTCATTCCCACCAGCCCACTCCTGTGTCTCTGTCCTGCAGGCTTGTGCAGCAGAGCCCGGGCTGGCCCTGCAGCTCCCATGCAGGTCCTGTTGTTTCTGCATGGCCTCAAGGTACTTTGCCCAGTTTGCTGGCCCCAGGCAGCTTTGCCTGTGTACTGGAGAGGGACTGCCAAGAATTTCTGTGTGGGCAATGGAGGAGAGCCCTGGGGCAGAGCACGGAGCACTGCATGGGCTGTGGGTCTGGCAGCAGGGTGGTCTAACTGGACAGCATTGTGGGGCTGTGTGTGTCCCAGTCCTCCCATTGTGGGCAGCACTTCTTCTGGGGCCAGAAATGGAGGAGCACTGGTTTGCCAATGATGTGGCATCCCGGTCAAGTGACAGAGTTGTGCCCAGTTCCCTCTGTGTGGCAGCAGGTGCAATTTTGCCCCTCTCCTCGTGCAGAGCCATCGGGGCCAACCCCCTGTACTGCAGCTGCCACCTGCGCTGGCTCTCCAGCTGGGTCAAGACGGGCTACAAGGAGCCAGGCATTGCCCGCTGCGCTGGGCCCCCCGACATGGAAGGAAAGCTGCTGCTCACCACCCCTGCCAAGAAATTTGAGTGCCAAGGTGAGAGGTGCCCATGCTGTCTATCCATACCCTCCTATGGGCACCCAACAGAGCAATGCTTTGTGAGTCTGGGTGGCTCCAGGATTTCATCTCTTGAGCTGCCTTGTGGAGGAGGGGGACCAGGTTGCTTCCATCCTCTTACCTGACTGGTGGCAATTCTCTGGTGACTGAGCAAACTTGTGGCTGCCCCCTTGCCTGGTGCAAAGCCCCTCAGACAGGCTCTGCTCCCAGCAACACCAGAGGCTCTGCCTCCACATCTGTGCCCACAAAAGGACACGTCCTGATCACTCCTCACACTGACGGTGATCTCCGTGCCTCCCATCCTACAGGCCCACCTGCCCTGAGCGTCCAGGCCAAGTGCAACCCCTGCCTCTCCAGCCCCTGTCAGAACCAGGGCACCTGCCACAATGACCCCCTTGGCTCCTACCGCTGCGCCTGTCCCAGTGGCTACAAGGTACCCTGGTCCCCAGTGCGTGGGGACATGTCCCTGCAGAGGGCAAGGGAGCAGAACAGGGCCTCTGCCCTGCTCCTGGAGCTTGCTGCCTGTGGGACCGCCTACCCTCCCTGTGTGCCACAGCATCCTGCTGAGGGGATGGGGAGAGCTGGGCAGGTGCTGTGGCACCCTCCTCGCTCCCACCTTTCCATCCTTCCCCAGGGCAGGGACTGCGAGGTGGCACTCAGTGGCTGCTCCTCCAGCCCCTGTGCCAACGGGGGGACCTGCCAGCCTCAGGACGGGGAAGGAGCTGGGTTCAGGTGAGTGCTGGACAGGAACCCATGAAAGGTGGGTGTTTGGGCAGTAGCATGGGACCCTGGACTCCCATGGAGAGAAGTTCTGATACTTCCTTTACCTCCTGCATGGTCCCTTGGGCATAGAGCTGGGGTATTGCATTTGCTCCTGTTGTCTGACTCCACTTTCCTATGTTTCCCAGCCCAAAAGGCTCCTAGGTGGAGGTCAGTGGGGGAGAGGAGGGTACCATCACTACAGGAGGCAGGGGGAGGTAGAGGGGTTTGGGACTGGGACTGGTTGCTGTGGTTCTGGAGTCGCTGCTGCTCCCTGTGGGTCTGACTTACCCTCACACAACCCTCACTGCTCTGAAAGCTTTAGGCCATTCTGGGAATCAGGCTGCAATTAGGAGCTGAAAATAGTTGGCAGGCTGGGGGTGAGGAGCTAGGCTGTGCAGCCTCTCCCTGTGCTGGGAGGCCTCTCAGCCTGTTGTCGTGGCAACACAGCATCCTTGGGCAGGCTGTGCTGCCACCCACCCCCTGTGCCCAGTGTTTGACAGGAGGACACCAAACCCAGCTCTTTGCCAATGTCCTGTGCTGGTCGTTTTGGGGGAGCCACCCCAAAATTTTGTTTTCCTCCTTGACACTGCCCTGGCTCTGTGGCAGGTGCCTGTGCCCAGTGGGCTTCGAGGGCCCGAGCTGCCACACCACCAGCGACCCCTGCAAGGAGCACAGCTGTGAGAATGGGGGCTCTTGTGTGCCCAGTGCCACCAACTACACCTGCCTTTGTCCTGCTCACTACACAGGTACCTGGAATGGGGGCGAGCCATCCCCAAATGGCACAGACCTGGCATGGGAATATGTCCAGTGCTTCTACCCACCCCTGAGGGCTGAATAGCTCCTCTGCCTGCTGTCTCAGTGCCTGTCTCGATGGGCTCTGGCTGGGCTCATCTGTCTTGAGTTTGGGTACACCCAGCTGACCTCCCACACCCTGGGATATCTTCAGTGCCTGGCTCAGGCAGGAGCTGCCTCCAAGGGAGGAGAACCCTGTGCCTGTGGGGTTGAAAGCTGTGGGCTTGGCAGGTCCCTGTCTTGAGCTGAGTCCCCCAGGGGTCCCCTCTCCCCCATGGGGACTGGGGAGCTCTTCTGGTCCTAGAGCTGCTGGACACCCTCTCTTCTGCCTTACAGGGGAATTCTGTGAGCAGCCACCCAATTTCTGCTCAGATGAGCTCAACCCCTGCCAGCATGACTCCACCTGCATCTCCACCAGCCAGGGGCCCAGGTGAGCCCCCTCCTCTCCAAACCACTTTTTCTGGCTGTCTGAGGGTGGGTAGATTTGCTTTTTGGGGACTGCAATGAGGGGGTGTGGAGAGGAAGCGTTACAAGGGGAGGAGCAGGCACCCACCGGTGCAAGGGGGTAGGCAGGGGCAGCCTCGAGCCCCCCGCCTGCCCCAGGTGTGAGTGTGCACCCGGCTACGTGGGGAGCAACTGCAGCGAGGACTTCAACGACTGCCAGGACCACCGGTGCCAGAACAACGCCCGCTGCCTGGATGAGGTGAATGGCTACTCCTGCCTCTGCACCGAGGGCTACAGGTACCGCCTGGAACACAGGGGACACCTGGGGTAGTGGGGATGGTTATGTGTCACTGCGCAGAAGGGACAAGTCCTGGCTACCAAGTCTGTCCGTCCATCCATCCATCCATCCATCCATCCATCCATCCATCCATCCATCCATCCAACCTCTGTGTGAGAAGAAGGAGTGAGGCTGGGAGTGTGTATCTCTGGGGGTGGAGGCTGGGGGGAGCTAGCATCATTGGGGAGGGACCCCGGGGCACAGCTCAGCATCCAGGCACCCCTCTGATGCCAGGGTCTGGGAGAGCCTCCCCAAGGATCCCAAATCAGGGGCGTGCTGTCAAAGCCCTGTGGGCCACTGGGCAGGGTGTAGGGCTCTTTCCCAGCCCCCAGCCCAGCAGCACCCTTGTCCCCACAGTGGCCAGCTCTGCGAGATGCCGCCCCACACTGCTGGCCAGCCTGGCCTCTGTGAGCGAGCTGAATGCCAGAACGGGGCCCCGTGTGTGGAGCGGGGTGCCCGCGCCCTGTGCCAGTGCCTGCCTGGCTTCGGTGGCCCCAAATGTGAGAAGCTGCTGAGCGTCAACTTTGTGGACCGTGACACGTACCTGCAGTTCACTGACCTGCAAGACTGGCCTCGGGCCAATATCACCCTTCAGGTGAGGGCTAGGGGGGAGTGGGGGGCATTGAGGGATGGCACTGGGGGTCTGCCCCAGGGATGTGGGCTCCCACCTCTCTCTCTGGCAGGTCTCCACGGCTGAAGGCAACGGCATCCTGCTGTACAATGGTGACAGTGACCACATGGCTGTGGAGCTGTACCAGGGCCATGTGAGGGTCAGCTATGACCCTGGCACCCACCCCAGCTCAGCTATCTACAGGTACCTGGCACCCCTTCTCCACTCACTGGGGACCTCCACCCCCATTGCTTCGGCCTGGGGGCATCCTCGGTGACCCAGCCATCCCCGACAGTGCTGAGACCATCAACGACGGGCAGTTTCACACCGTGGAGCTGGTGACCTTCGACCAGATGGTGAACTTGTCCATCGATGGTGGCAGCCCCATGACCATGGACAACTCGGGCAAGCACTACACGCTGAATAGTGAGGCTCCCCTCTACGTAGGAGGTAGGACAGGGACTGGGTGATCGAGGGCATGGGGGGCATCCGGGTGTGCTGATGGTCCTGCTCTCCCCAGGAATGCCCGTGGATGTCAACTCAGCTGCCTTCCGCCTCTGGCAGCTCCTCAATGGCACCAGCTTCCACGGATGCATCCGCAACCTCTACATCAACAACGAGCTGCAGGACTTCACCAAGACGCGGATGACGCCAGGGGTGGTGCCGGGCTGCGAGCCCTGCCGCAAGCTCTACTGCCTGCACGGCATCTGCCAGCCCTCGGGCGCCCAGGGCCCCGTCTGCCACTGCGAGCCCGGCTGGGACGGGCCCCACTGCGACCAGCCCCGCGGTGGTCCCTGCCAGGGGCACAAGTGAGTGCCCTTACTCCATAGTCTGCCCTACCTGCCCCTCCCACTGGCTGCCCACCGTGCCCTGTGGCTACTTCCTGGTGCTGTCGTGTCAGTCCCGTGCCATCGCAGTGGTGCCATGTCATGACACTGCCTTGCCATGCCACTAGCACTGAGTTGTGCCAGGCTGGTCCGTGCTGGTGCCATGCCAGAGCCACGACTGTGCTGTGCCACGATGGCTGTACCGTACCAGCTGGTGCCGTACCAGTTGCAGTGCAATACTGTGCTGGTGCTGAGCATGCCATGCTCAGTGCTGGTGGGCTGTGCATGCTGGTGCCACGCCGTGCCAGGCCAGCAGCTCCTGACAGCACCGTATGCCCACAGGTGTGTGCACGGGCTGTGCCTGCCCCTCGATGCCCTCTCCTACAGCTGCCAGTGCCGTGAGGGCTACCAGGGTGCGCTCTGCAACCAGCCTGCCGAACCACCCGACCCCTGCCGCCACCAGCCCTGTGTCCATGGCCACTGCCACCTCACCCCGGATGGCCAGCCCACCTGTGAGTGCCACGACGGCTACACCGGAGCCCTCTGTGACCAGGGTAGGTGCTGAGGAGGTGGGTGTCCAGGGAAGGCCACCACACCGGGCTGACCGTTGCTGTCCCACTGTCCCACAGAGCCGGAGTGCCGTGGGGAGCCGGTGCGGGACTACCACCAGGTGCAGCGGGGCTATGCCATCTGCCAGACGACACGGCCGGTGGCCTGGGTGGAATGCCGGGGGACCTGTGGTGGCCCTGACGCCAGCTGCTGCACTGGGCTGCGGCTGCGGCGCAGGAAATATGCCTTTGAATGCAGCAACGGTGCGACCTTTGTGGAGGAGGTGGAGAAGCCCAGCAAGTGTGGCTGCAGCCAGTGCCTGTGAGCAGCCACCGGCACTGCAGAGCCGGGCGGCTGACGGGGAGAACCCGCCGAGCCAAGGACCTCACTTTGCGCTGTGGGCATGGTGCTGCTCTCTGGGTGTTCCGAACTGCAGCTGCATCCGAGGAGCCCGGCAGAGGGTAGAGTGGTGCATCTAGAAGATTGGGAAGGAAACAGGAAAAAAAAAAAAAAAGAAAAAGAAAGAAAAAAAAAGAAAAAAGAAAAGGAAAAAACCCCACAAACAAAGCAAATGTGTAGATAGAGAATTTTTTAAGAACTGCAGCTACACAGATATGTGGATAGGGAGTGGGCACCCTGCCTACCAGCTGCCCTGTCCTCTCCCTGTGGCACTTGCCCCCCCTGCCAGTGAAGCCCCACAGCCATGGAGGGCAGTGCCTGCATCCCAGGTGAGTCCCCTCCCTGGCAGCCCTGTCCCTTGCATCAGCCCAGCGATCTGAGGGCTTTTCCAACATGTGCGACAGGAGGAGGGAGGCCTGCCACGACAGAGCCTTGCGATCTATGGCAAGACATGGCTTACAGTGGGCTGCATGGTGTAGCCAGTGTTCTGCAGTCCTGGTGAGCCCACACCTGGTTTCCCATTCTCTCCTCCAGCAGCCTTGGTCTCTCCTTGCGGGGTGCTGTAGCCCTAAGTACCCCGCATAATGTCCCCAGCTCTGTAGCCCCAGCCTGACCCTGTGGTGACACCCCCAGTCTGTGCATGTTGGCTGGCCTCTGCAGTGCATGGGCACACATGGGTCCAGCCCCTTGTGGTCACATCAGGGCCACAGTGGTGGAACAGGACCAGGGCAATGCCAGGCACACTGAATGGGGAACAGGCAGCGGTGCACAGCTGTCGCTGAGGGTTCCAGTGCCAACCTGCCCTGTACCATGGGGCCAGCACTGTGCCGTTCATGTGGAGAGGGCCCCACATACCCCTGGCTCAGCCAGGTGGCTCTGCTCAGTTTGTTTTTGTTTGTGAGGGCAGCACAGGAATCCCCTTTCTCCAGGCTCTTTCATAGGGGAGCAGGCCTGCAGCTGGGCGAAGGTGTCCCTGTGTCCCACTGACCCAGCCAGCAGGAGCAAGAGGCTGCTGGGACAGCTGGGATGCAGGTTTGCCATGCCCATCACCGGGGCCTCAGTCTTGGGCGTGCCAAGTTGAAGAGGCTGAAGATGTCCAAACCTGCAAGCCTGGAGCCAATACCACTGCCAGGGCAGGACCCATCGGCTCTTGGACTCAAGTGCCCATACCCAGCATCTCTCCAAAGCCCACAGTGCCAGGGCATGTGCTGGGCTGGTGTGGGAGCAGGGGCACACGGGGACCTCCTGCCAGGGTACTGCATGCACCAAACATCCACAGCAGCATCACCTCTATGACTGTGGGGGCCAAGGGTAGTGGGGGCCCAACCTGGGACACTGCACATGGCTGGACAGTGAAACACCACATCACCCTTGTGGACAGACTCATCCCAGAGCTGCCGTCCTGGCTCTCTCCATCGCACCGCTCCAGCACTTTGGTTTCAGGTGGCCGGGCTCCAGACACCTCCACTGGATACACCCAGCTCTGCAGGTGCTGTCACCATCCCTGCTCACCACTGGCATCCAGGGCACCTCCACCACCACGGGGATGTGTTTCTGCCACAAATGCCCTCTCCATGGGAGCTCCTCTGCCACACAGAGGAGCTGGGATGCGTCTCATTTTGCCTGTGGCCCACCCAGGGCTTGGTTGTGTTGTGTTTCTGTTCTTGCTGTACGCTAACCGCTAAAGTATCTCTTTATACAGAATACTTACAGATTCTAATATATATTTGTATTTCATTTTGTTATAGTATTTTTATATGTTTGGGGTCAACAAATGATGTTTTCTTTTTGTTTACAGATGCTACTGGGCAGGAAAATGACAGTGGCTTTGTTTGGCCTGTGGGGTTTGTGTGTGTCACTATTGAAGACGCTGGTTTGTACTAGGCTGGCGAGGGAGGCGCTGGGCATCCTTCCGCTGGCAGAGGCTGTATTGTTTTAGGAGATGTTTGGTATTGTCTATGTTGTCTTCCATGTGAACATGACATTTATTCATTCAGAGGCCTGGCCTCTTCTTTCCTGGTGGGGAGAAGCTGGCGCTTAGGAGCTGCTGGGCCTGTGAGGAGGTGGCACAGGATGGAAAGAGTTCGTCGTGCCTTGGGGGATGATTTCCTACTCCTGGAGCAGCCCTGGCCAGCGCTTCTGGCCAACACATTGCCCCCCTGGTGCAGGGACAAGCAGCTGGGGTCATCCATGCAATGCCTTGCAAAAGCAGCCATAACTGCCAGGGTCTTGCATGTGGGAAGCTGAAGGGCCAGTGCCTGCTGTGGGGATGGAATGGCTCCAGGGGAAATGAGGCACTTGTAGCTCTCTGGGGAAGGGTAGAGGGGGCAGCAGTCCTCAGCACCACCAAGAGGTTTCACTGTTGATGCCACAAACACAAGCCTGCCACAGCTCAGGCACTGGTATGGGAGCACTGAAACCCCACACAGGCATTTATATTCCCCCTCCATTGGGAGGGGGGGCAGCTGGAGGGTGCCAGCCTGCTGCACCCTACCTTGTGCACTCACTAACCTTCAGTCTTCCCCACTTATCACACCAAACAAACACTGATATCAAAGAAACGTTTAATAAGCTGCAATAAAATACGGACCTTTAGAAAGCTCATAGGGTGAATACTGACAGTGAGGAAGAAAGGAAAACAAGGTGGTGGGAATCCTTGAGGAGTTCAGATCTGAGTCAGGGACCTTTTACCTGGAACAAGAACACAACTTTTTCCATAGGCTAGGATGAAATAAAGGACAGGAGCACAGAGTTCACAAAATGTCAACATTTAGAGAATCGATACATATTCAAAGTTCAAATGACTCAGCTCTTACAGCTATACATATTGATTTAAAGCAACTTAATATAATTTTATTTTCTTTTATTTTATATATACACTTTCAAAGGTTTGTCAGGTGAGGTATGTAAACATTATCTAATGGAAACTCCTCTCCACATTTCCAACCGAGAATTCACAGCAGACAGTTCATTTTCCCAACTTGTGGTGCAGTACTTCCCACTCCCTACACCAACTGGGAATGCCGTCCCAAGCCACGGCTCTCCCAGGTGCAGTCACCGGCTCCCCCTTCCCACTGCTGGTCTGTACAGTTCACATTGCTTGGGCTCAAACATACAGTACCGGACAGAAGGAATTTCAGCTCAGTGTCTAAAATTCATACAGAAACAAACAGAGAAACAAAACTCTCCCAGGGAAGCAGACACAGATGAAGGAAAAACATTTGCCATCAGGGTGGAGAAAATA
Source organism: Irena cyanogastra (assembly GCA_013397155.1). Taxonomy (NCBI): domain Eukaryota; kingdom Metazoa; phylum Chordata; class Aves; order Passeriformes; family Irenidae; genus Irena; species Irena cyanogastra. The sequence goes on from VWZV01016537.1 coordinate 154,708, forward strand.
TTCAAATGTTTTACATCCTAAGAAAAAAATTACTCTGTTGTTTCCTTTTTTCCTTTTTTTTTTTTTGTTTTTGTTTTTGTTTTTTTACACACCTGTTCCAAGGGTGAAGGAAGCATGGGACTGGTGAAGGGTCTTGCAGGGCTGGAACCCAGCAGCACCCCTCACTCCATCCTCCAAAGTGATGACCCATCATCATAAAAGCAGATCCTGCTGACACTGCCCCACACAGACAGCTGGACTGGAAGGTCAGAGCCAGCCACGCTTCCAGGCAAAAAGGGGTTAACAAAGAAAAAAAATCTAAACCCATTTAAGCAAAAATTACCAAATGACCTCAAACCTCCTAGAAGGAGAATTAAAATTGCAGAATGATTAGCAAATAAGCAAATGACGTTCTGGAGCCAGCCCTAGGACTAGCAGCAACAGCGGTGTGCTCCCTTGGGTCACCCATACCCACAAAGGCAGTAATTCTCTAGTGGGAGTTTGCTACTAGCAACTACCTACCCTACCCTGGTGGTTTTGGGGGGTTCCTTGGGGGTGACAACATCCCCCACTTTCTGCATCCCTGGGGACACTTCCTTGAGTACCTCTAGGTCAAGAGACCCCCCCCCAAGTCATGCTGGACTGAGCCACTGCTGGGAGCAGGGTAGTTCCCACCCGGCCCTGAGCCCCGAGAGCCCCTGCCATCAAAGCAGACATTATTACTACAAATCTTATTGCTTGTAGTGCCCCCTGTCCTGGGGAACAGCCATCCTGGCCAGCCATGGGAGCTCACGGCCTCCCTGGGGACCGTGGCCATCGACCAGGTCTGACATCATCAAAACGAGATGAAGAGAGTTAATGCTTCAGCTTTGAGGTGACATAAAACCAAACTGAACACCACCACCACCACCCACCCACCCCGCCCCATCCCGTCCCCCACACAATCGCCAGCCCTTTGGTTGCGGCACGCTGCGCAATACAGCCCCACCAACCGACACACCAGTCAGAACGAGAACCTGTGGAAAGCCCATGAAATAAATATTTTAAAAACCTATTTACAATATTAGATCTGTGAGCATGAAGTGAGAGAAAAATGCTTTTTCCTGCCCCCAAAAAGCTTAGAAAGTAGGTTAGCATCCTGCTGCCTAGCACAACACTATCTTACATGGCACCTACACATAATATATATTCACATTTCATTTTAAAATTAGGTACTCTTACAAACAGACTTAGAAAACATTGGCTAGCAATACAGCCCGTGGGACCGCCTGGCCTCCAGACCCATGTCACAAATGCTGGCCGGCTGCATCCCAGCTCCTTCGGCTGCCCCGAAGCTGCCAACGTGCCCTGAATCAAAACCGCCAGCTGCCCTCTGCTGCCCTTTGGGGAGAAGGTGGAAGTGCGTGAGAGAGAGGGCTTGTCTGCGGGGAGGGGAGCAGGGAGGATGGGGACTGTGATTTTGCTAAGCCTAGGGGTGAGCTTAATACAAACAAGAACTCCTGAGAACATCTTAGAACAGATGGATTCATTTCACAACCACCAAGCTGAAGGATGGGCCAAATGGATGCTACGACACACAGGGGGAACACACGCGACATGGGGACATCATAGCCTTGTGGTTCACTCAAAAAACCTACTGCTACAAGAAAAGCTCCAGTGGCATTCCCTGTCAAGGAGGAGCCTATAGCCATCTTGCTCCTGGGCTGTCTAGGCATATACCCCAGGGATGCAGACCCAAGTACACCTTAGCTGGGGCTCAGCCCTCTTCCCCCGGCGTGACTGCTGATGGTGGAAAGGTGAGAGCCCAACCTAGATGGCCACTCACACCTCCATGCTGCCCCAGGCACTAACTGTACCCATGGAAGGCTGGGAATTACAGCTTTCTCAGTCACCCTCAACTGGGAACACAGCTGTCAGGCTGAAAGTTTATGAACTGGAGAGAAAAACTGTCCATCAGCAAGCCTTAAAAACAGGGCACCAGTATGTCTGATTGCATGCCCATTTCCTGGGAGGTTACTAGGAGCTGGCAGAGCTTTTGGAAACATCAGCATTTCCAGAGGTGCCACAAGAGCAGCTGGGACACGGGCTGGGCTGCAGCTTTGCTCATCTGCACACCAGCAAAAAGTGGTGTGGGCAGCCAGCCAGCCCGCTCAATCCAGCCCTGCATGGCACCCCCAGCACTGAAGGGACAGGGGTGCAGAGAGCAGCGAGAACAACTTCATCCTGCTCTCACAGCTCATGGACCTTGATCAGCAATGCAGCAGAAAGTCTGTCAGAAGCATCAGCGCTGACTGCTCGGCTCTTCAGAGAAGGTTTGCTGCAAATCTGTCTCCCTGACTTGCTGGCAGGTGACTACAGAAACCCCACTGCACAGAGAGAACACTGGCAAACAGGACCTTGCCAGGGATGAGCAAGTGATTAACATAAAAATGTGCACGCCTTGGATACATATCACACACCCTGTCAGCAGGGAAACCCATTCCAGGGCTGGCCTTGCTAAACAAGATCCTAACAGCTACAGGTAGGAGGAGCCATCCCGGGCTCAAACTGCTCTTGCTACAGCACCACCGTAAGTTTTGACTCTGAGCTTGGCAAATGCAGCTCCTCCCAGTGGTTAATTAAGATGGACGGATTCTTAACATGTGAAATGTGAAGACCCAGAGTTGCTGATAACAAGAGAGAGAAAAAGGTAACCATGCAAATGAGAGAGGGGGGCTGGCAGCAGAGGGATAATGAGGACATCTGTGGAAGTGCAGAGCTAAGAGGATGCTAAGAGGAACTACTCCTAGTTCATGGACCAGGGTGCATGACGGAGACTAGTTTCAACAGGATGAGAAAGTAGCCAGCAAGAAAAGCCAAAGCAACAGAAAGAGATCTGCTTTGTCGGTTGTAGCACTTGAAATCCAGAGCTGAAGAAGTAGAGCAGGGAGCTATGGGGTAGCCCAGGGGAAGAGGAGCGCAATGAGGCTGTGGATCTGAGGATGGCACTGTGGTAGTGCCAGTGGGCAACTCTGTGCCTGTAGCACATGGAAACACACTCCTTGTCCATGTGGAATAAGGTACTAAATCATGTTGCTTATTTTCTTCCATTCATTAGGCTCATCTGCAGGTGCCCGTGCATCCCTTTCACGTCGTAAGAGCCACATTTATTGGTAACAGACTGCTCTAAAGCAGGGGCTGTGCCTCAGCAGCACATGTCACCACTGCCTGTCAGGGACACTGCTGGGAAGCTCAGTGTTCTGATCCCACCACTGCCTAAGCCAAGCAGTGCACACTGAACAGGGACAGATGCCCAGAAGCTGCTCCACTCCAGCACCAATGACACCTGCTGTTCCCCAGCCTTGCCATGCTCGAGCCCATCAGTGCTGGTGAAGCCCCAGGGTGCAGGAAGGCATCCAGGATACTGGAGCAGCAGCACCCCATCTAGAAAGACTCTTTCCACTTGCTTTGTATAGGGTTTTATCCTAATGGGATTCCTGCTTCCAGAAGCACAGAAGACAGGGAGAAGGACAGCCTGCACTTACCATTTACTAGCAGCTAAAAAATGAGAGAAGAAAGAGAGAGGGAAAGTCTCAAGGAGCGACAGTGCATGGTGATCGGTGCAGGCGCCTCAGGAGCGATGGTGGAGGATGGGAGAGGGGATTTGGGACAGGGGAATGGCGTGAGGAGCAAAGGTAAGAGGCGTGCTCACACGTACACCTGGCCCAGAGGAAGGAGAGGAAATCTGCGCCCACGTGGCTAGGCCCCAGCCAGAGGCTAGAGAAGGACCATAAGCAGGGATGGAGAAGCAAGAGGGAAAGACACCCTGCAAAAGAGGTACAGATCAGTCACTTAACTGCCATCAGTGCCCTCTTGCCTTACACCTCTCTTGAAATGCTTTTAAATCTTTTCTGATGGAATGTTTGACATATTTAATGCATGCAGTAAAAATTAAAGTAATAGATAACTTCATATTAATCTGTACAGGGACTGACAGGCTAGATTTAATCACTTCCTAGCTGTTCAGAGAGTTAACTTATTCTAGCACAATTAAAAGGCAAAGGATTTTTTTTTTAAATCAGCCATTTCACAGTAAGAGAAAAATGTGCCACAGCACTGTGTGTGCCAATGCTTGGGAAAGGGAGTACCTCCAAGAGAGCCAGAGGTGCTCTGTGAAGGATGTGCAAATCAAACACCTGGTTTCATCCTCTGTACTAAAGGGGTACAATGAAAGATTTTAACACAATTATCTGCCTTTCACCTTCCGCCCTCAGGCTTTGAGATCTGGGGTTCAATGCCAACCATGAAAAGCAATTCCCTTTGCAGCCAATCCCTTTCCAGTCTCTGTTCCAAGGGCCAGCATCTCTTGAATTCATGGGTTACACCAGAGCCTTGCTCTCATCAGGGACAAGCAGCTGAGCAAGGACCAGCAAGGCAGCTGTTAAAGGTCTGGCAGCCTCAGGGCACACACAGTGCCCTGACAGGCACTGCTGCTTTATATGTGGAAAGAGACTGGCATTGGGATTCCTGCAAAAGGACTCTGCAGCAACGTGAAAGTGAAGCCATGGGGACACAATGACTGAGCAGGGGCCTTTCCCTAGCACAGACCACAGCCCAGCTGCTGGTCATCTCTGCCCAGCAGAACCAGCACAGCCACACACTCTATGCACTTCTAACAGTTTTTTCTAAGAAAAGACAGGCACTATGACCCTGTTCTGCGACACAAGCAAGGACAAAGGACCTCCCGCACCTTGCTAGTAAAAGGGTGAAATGCAAATTATGGTGAAAAATTAACACAAGCCAGTCCCTTATCCCAACCTTATTTCAACTGCCAATTCTGGCTTAGGAAAGCACTAGGAAGACGTGCACAAAAGCACAAGGTGAGGGCCAGAGTTCCCTTCCTGCAGAGCACCAACATCAGGAACTCAAGCCCTCAAAAAGGGAGAGATTCAACCTTCAGTGAAGCACTGCAGAAAAGCTTTGCCATCAGAGACCACAGAAATCACCACAAGGACAGTGAAATAGGAGAAGGAAGCCTGTCCAAAAGCAGAGCATGGCAAGACTGGTTCATCCCTGAAGCCAGCAAGAAAAAAGACAGATACAGCCCAGCAGGGCCCAGCCGGCAGCAGTGGGTGTGGCAGCCTGGTACCTGGTGCCCCCAGGGCATCTCCTCAGCCTGAGAGGGCCCTCCCCACCCACGGGCTGTGCAGTGAGGCAGCCATCAGCAGCACATACACCAGTAGCTACTTCACATTCTCATGCAGGTAACAGTCTGGGACACCAGCAACTGCTACCAGCAAACCGACAACAGACAGACTTGCCTTTCTCTCCCTTAGTGATGCGAAATGGTTTTGGTTTTGCTTTAAATGCCACTAAGAAGACAGACAGAAGGACTCTGGAAGAAAGGGAAATGTTTGTGTGCACCCAAAGGCTGACAAAAGCTACTTCATGTGCACGAAGGTGGTTTTCTTTCTGCTACAGTACAAGTGCTTGTGCCTCAAGTATAAAACGCAAGCCTCCAAATCACACAGACGAGCTTCTTCTTTTTATTTTTAAAGTGATAAATAAGGCACTGTACTTTTAACTAAAACTGCCTGGTTCTAAGTTTAAAAGAACCCAAGGAACGTTCAAACTGCAGAAACTTCTTTCTGAACAGCAGAGCCAGACAGACCAACCTCTTCTCTGTCCAAGACACATCTGCTGATGCCTAAAATCATGGGCGTTATCCTTTAACTGCGGATTTTTAAAGGCTTGCTACAGCTTATAAAAGCAGCTTTAGTTAATGCATGGTAAAGGGTAACTACTATACATCGGGTTTGTACATGGCTACCGGCTCTTTGCTATTTCGGGTCCAGTCGTGAGCGCTTGCTGTGTGAACAGTCCACTTTTGCCCTCAGCTTCCTCTTGCCCTGAGACACACTGTTCTCCTGCATCTTCTTCATGGACCTTGTCAGGGTCTTCCCACTGCTGTGCTTCTTGTTGGCCATCTTCTGTGACCGCGTGGAGGACTCCCCCAGGGGCTTCTGCTTTGGGGACTTGGACAGCTCCTCGTGACTGGGAGGCAGCACGGCCCGTCTGCTCGTGTTCTCCTTGCCCTTCCGCATGGGGAGCCGCATCTTCTCCAGCTGTTTTTTTGGGACTCTCTTCTCTTTCAAAGACATTTTTCTGGCCAGTTTATTGCTCCTCTCCACGGCAGTCTGCTTTCGGGTGGCGGGAGATTTCATGCTGACCTCTGAATGCTTTATTTTACTAGTCTTCTTGGCAGGCAGCTTGTCCTTGGTGGAGGAGCTGGATCGCTCCTGGGTGCTCCCGCTCTCCTTCAGCATCTTCTTCTTCTTGCTGAGCTGGAGGTCGACTTTGGGCAAGGGGTCCTCTTGGGACCTGCTTTTCCCCTTCCGCCCCTTCCCCGTTCCATCCACTGAGGGAGATTTAGCAGGAAAGGCAGCTGCTTTGATCTGCAAGGCCAACTTTGGAGACATCAGGGGGTTGATGCACACACTTTTCCGGCTCTGCTTGCTCTCCAGGGACAGATGGTCCCCTGGGCCATCGCTCCGCTTTTCTGCCTTCACCGCGCGCTGCTGGGCTCGCAGCTTGCCCCGAAGATTGGAGTACTTGCGCAGGATCCTGGTGCTGGCCTGCGTGGGCAAGCTGAGGGCAGGCTGGATAGTTTTGTCTTCACTTAGCTCCTTGGTGCTGGCATCAGTGGGAGACATCTGGCTGGGAGTGGTGGCTTCTTCAGCCTCTACTTTATCAGCATTCTCATGAATTTTGGCCCACAGCTTTTGGTTCTTCAGGTTATTCCGAGCCGGGGTAGTGGCAGCAAACTTCTTGAGATGTTTTTTCAAACGTTCAGCTTGTAGTGAGCTGGGGTAGAGACCAGAGGAAGAATATTTCTGCATGGGGACTTTCATAGGGGGAATCTCCCCTGGGAGACGGGTGTTGAGTTTCTTCACAATCACTAGAGACCTGGTTTCAGTTGTCTCCAGAAACCACTGGCATATGTCAGACAGCTTAAAAGCCTTCATGAACAGCATCTGCACAGGAGAAAGCTTCTGCACTTCCAGTGAGCCTCTGCTTTTCCGTGTTCTTTTCTTGCTTTTCCAAATCTCTTTCAGTTTGTCGGCTTTGTTCTTTACCTTGGGGGTTGGCTGGACCTCCTTTTCCAGCTGAATCCAGCCCTTCTGGACTTTCATGTATTGAGTGTTGAACTCAGCAATGAGCTCCTGGTTCTCCTCTTCAGCACACCACTCCATGAACTTTGGTTTGCTGTCAGCCATGTCTATGTCCTCCAGTGTTGAGCAGTCATCATTCCCTGAACTGTGTTCATCCCTCAGTTTGAGGATTGCTTGCATAGACTCTTTCCCTGGTGTATTCTTTTTTGCACTGTCTACAGGTGGGGGTGCATGTCGTAAGTTATAAAACTGCAGAGCAACCTTTTTATGCTTTGCAGTTTTTGCTGGAAGATGCTTGCTTCCACCTCTGCTGCTGGGACACAGAGGCAAATCGGTCACCAGCTCGTAGTTCATTGGCTTGACCAGATCCCTGACACTGTCAGAGCTCTCCTTGTCTTTTGCACTGGCATTGACTGGTTTCATATCCACTTGCTCAGCATCATTTACAGGAATACTGTTCTCTAGAGGGAGGATAATGTTTTTCTTCTCAGAATCAGCCTGGATGCTCATTTCCAGCATCTCACCCGGTTGACTTTGGCTGTTGTTAGCAGAGGAGTCATCTTTAGAGGAATTTTCTCCCTCTGCAGCAGTCTCTTTTGCTAAGATGCTTTTATAGGTTTGCCTGGTAGTGATACCACTCTCCTTGCCTGGCTGCTGCTCAGTGATGCTCTCTGGAGCCTGGCCAATGCCTGGCCCTTCGCTAGTTTTGAGCAGCACATTGGGGAAGCAGTCATTGGGGAAGTGCATGGATGCTGCCTCATCCAGCTGCATTTCTCTCTTGAACCGCTTAGCACCAGGGCTCTTAGAGAGTTTGATCTGAAGGCAAGGAAGCTGCACAGAGCTGGAAGAACCAGAGTCCTCAGCGCTGCCCTCGGCAGGTGACTGGGATTGCTGGCTTCGGAGACACCGGTCCGATGCCACTAGTGCTCTCCTGCCTTTCTTTCGCTTCTTGTCTAGACTGTCTTTGGAAGAGACAGAGTCTGAGCTGTTTGGGTCAGGTGCCATTTCCCCTTCAGTGGGCTCTTTTTCACCTGCTGTGCTGTTATTCTCCATTGCCTCCACTTCCAAGATTTTGGGGAGGGGTGTGCCAACGAGCACAGCACCCTCTTGCTCAAGAGAGCTGTCACCCACCATGACCGATGATTCAGCTTCTGGTTTAGCATCGATGCTTTTGTTTGCATCCCTGCATGGCAAAGTGGCAGGAGGCTCCAGGAGGCTCTCCCCATCCATGGTGGCAGGGGGCTCATCAGGAGCCTGCAAGCCTGGAGAGCATGTGGAGGGCTCTGCCAGACACTGCCCACAGAGTTCAGCATCCCCTGAGTCTGGAAGCTGGGCAGGATCCCTGGCACCATCACAGGGCAGAGGTGTTGTGTCTATAGCAGCAGGGGGCTGTGAGGAGGACTTTGGCTCTTGGCTGGCAAGGTGGTCTGGAATAGTTTGTGTGTCAGAGCCTGGACAACCCTCCTCCTCACCGTGTGCTTTTGAGACTGAAAAGGCAGCAATATCAGCAGCCTGCCTGCTGCTGCTGCCATCCCCAGAGGATCCCAGGCTACTGCCAGCCTCCCAGGTGACAGTGCCTCCTACTGTCATGTCCCCTTCTTCAGCAGGAGGGGAGCCAGGTGGCGGTGGGCTGGCCAAGCTGTCCTCTTTCTGGGGGCTGGGTGGAGCAGAGAGGGAGAAGAACGGCATGGCCACGGCAGCTTCCTTTGATCGCAGTGCTCGGGTATCCCAGAGCTGCATGGAGCCCAGCTCAGCTCTCTCTTTCGTTTCTCGGCTGGTTGGTGCCACTTTAGCCAGGAGCCTCAGGGAAACCCTTTTCTCACCCTCCCGTCCTGCCCCTGCAGACCCCTCCACTGAGAGCAGCAGGGGTGGCTTCGCACTTACGAGGGTCTCTGTTCGCAGTGCCGGGCTGCTCGCCCTCTCCTCTGCCCGGGAGCTCTTAGCCAGCGTGCGGACAGTCGGGAGCTCGCAGCACTCCCCATTGAAGTAATAGCCCCGGGTGCTCTTCCTCGCCGTCCTGCGGGACGACACCAGCCGCTGGGCCTCGAAATGGCACTCGGTGATGGGCTGGCTGATGTACACCACATCGCACTGGTTGTCATAGTCATTGATCCTCAGTCCCGATGCCTTCTTGCTCTTCCGAGAGGACCTGAGGGAGGCTGCCTTGGCGCGGGGGTGTCCACCAGGGGTCCGGTGGGTGGCTGGCACGGCGCCAGGGGGCAGCCAGCCCTCTTTGGACTTGTCGAGCATGCCCTTGTCGGCTGGGTGCAGCTGGCAGCCTGCCTTGCCCTTGGCCATGGCATGCAGGTGGTTTTCTTGCTTTGGTCTCACATCTTGTTCTTTTGCGTCTAAGTCCTGGTGCAAAGATGCTTTCGAGCTGCATTGCAAAGTGTTCTCTTTGTCGGCTCTGCGAGGGGGGGTCACTGCAAAGCCAGGATCCCAGGACTCCTCTGGGAGAGCCCTGAAAGAGCTCTTTTGGGACCCCAGACAGCTGTCTAAGCTGTCCTCACTGCCATTCACATTTGCCACTTTGACTGAGATATAACCTTCCATGAGAGTCTTACCTGCTAGCTGCTCTTTATTATCCTCACACTTCCTGATACTGGCTTCTTGTTCATGTCCAGCAGCTTGCTGCCCTTCCAGGTTCTTTGCGGCATGATGGAAATTCAAAGAGGAAGAGTTCAACGTGCTGAGGTATCCTTGGGGGGGGCTATCCTTTGGACTAGCAGAGCGAAGCCTGGTGATGGGGAGCTCACAGAAGTCCCTTCTCAAAGCAGGACTGGAGTTCTCTGCTCTGTCCAGAGACTTCAGTTCCACTGGCTGCTTTGGGGCTTGTCCCATAACATGCAGGGGGCCATCGACCCCTGACTGTCCTGGGTCCAATGTAGAAGGGAGCTTTGATTCAGTACAAGTAGCACCCTTATCCTGATTTTCAGTGCTTCGCTGGCTACAACCAGAGCCACAAGTGGAGGCCTCCATGCTCTCAGATTCAGATAGCTGCTGGCTGTCAGAGTCTGGTTGTACTTCAGTGTATATGTCGTTTAGCACACGAATGAACTGCTTCTGGTGATGTGTACACAGTCTGACCATAAATTTTTCCAGTGGAGACTTCGGCTGATTGTTAGAGTCTATTGCTATTGTCTCTGCTGCATCCTCACTAGAGAGACAAAGAGAGAAGCAGTCAGTGACATGTCCTAGGCAATATTAGTTTATGCTGCAAAACCAGAATAACCCTTCTCCTCCCAGTCAGGCACATCCCTCGCCTGACCCCCAGGTGAGATCAAGCATCCTATTTTCCTGGGGCTGGCAGGTGTTCCCTCAGTCCCAGCATGCACACTTAGATGTGCACACTGCTGGCAGGACACGGACTGCACTTTTGTTTCCCTGCCACTGCCAGAGCACGCATAATTACACTTCTGCCAAGGACATCCCAGTGTGTAGGCACCACGTCACATGTTCAAAGCAAACCTAAGAAAAATCAGATTTCGTATCTGCATGGCACCTGGTGTGGAAGGCCCAGCATTTCTAGGATGGCTGCATACCTCTGCTCCCTCACTCTGCACTGCTAGGCTGGGTGGGAGCAGAGCAGCATCCCAGCTGGGCATCCAGATGCCAGAAATCTTCAGTACTCCAAGTCTTAAAATTCTGCTTACACCTCAGTAGCAGAAGATGAGTCTGGGGACAAACTGAGCAGATCTGAGCCTCTTCTGTAGTCAGCGCAGAAATTCTGGTGAGCTCCCAGCCTGCAAGACATGCAGGCAGCAACGCACCCTATGCGGTGTCGTGCCATTGGCACTGACCTTTGATTAGCTGCCATTTAACAAAGTGTCCCTGCAGCTGATGGGCTGTCAGCACACAGTGGTTGTGCAGAAAGGTGGGCTTCTACAGCACAGGGTCACTGCCACTAGCTAGCGCTCAAACCCAGGCCATTATCAGTTACCTGCTTGGCAGAGGCAATTAATTAGGACTTACTGGCGGAGAGGTTAAGGGATAATTACCCAGTGTTTGCATGAACGCATCATGCCAGGTGCTGTTATCGACCGTATCTGTTCCCAATGGCAGCACAGGCAATTGCCACCCAGTCCTGACCACGCCGAGAGGGCCCCACATCTTGGCACCCACGCTGCCTGACACAGGATCTTTACCAGTAACGTAGGGCTGCTTTGCAGCAACACTTGCACTTTGCACCTCCTGGCCTTGTACTGGAGGAGTGAAAGTCCTTTCTCCCCCTACAGCCTTTCTCTGCCTGCCCCCCACCAGCATCAGACACCAACCTCGCTCACTCAGCTGAGTCAAGGCGGGCAACGCTTATCAAAGAGTTCAGGGCCGGGGTGGAGAAAAGCAGCTTCATCTGGAGTGGGTTTTCCCTCTCCATGCTGCCAGGCACAGGGCTCAACAGGTAGATGAGGAGGAAGAGCTCCAGTTGGCAGGAGCCATGAGCAGAGAAATGGAGAAGGGAAAGCCAGTGGCCAGAGCCAGCCATTCTCAGTGGCAGCAGGCACATCGGAGCCAGTCCTGGGCAGCCCTCACCTGCTCCTTACTTCCTGCTTGCTGGCTGCTTTCTTTGAACTTACACGCACCAGGGAGGCACCTCCAGTGCCCTGATTCCCTGTGCTGGTGGGCAGGGAGAGACACCTGGGGCCACTTCAGGCTCAGGGCTGACCAGGTCTCCTCTTTGTCCAGAAATGCCAGGCTGCAGCCAAGCCTGCCCTGAGCAGCTGCTACCCAGCCCGTTGCTTTCCAGTTTTCCCAGGAATAATGTATTTTACACGTAAGGAAGCTTTGCCTCTCAAGCCCAGCCTCTCTGTTTCCTTAAAGGCTTCTTAGGCATGCTTTTCCTAAAACCACCTGGAAAGGCTGAGCAAGCTCAGCTTGCCGAATGTGTCCTGGCACCTCCAGAACATACTCCCGGGGTTAGCAATAAACAACGTACCTGGAGACTGCTTTACTACACCCAGGTGAGAAAAACGCCCTCCAGCAACCGTCTGAACTGGTCCTACCTGCGCTGCGACGGCTTTCAATTTGGAACGTCTGGGATTAGTTTAAATCAAAATACTCAGGTAAAACCTGGCGCCTCTCCAGAGCCCTGCATGGGAAGGGTTATGTCAGCCAGGATCTCTTACACGGCCCAGCTCCTCCCCTCGCTCTGCTGAATAACAAAAGAGGATAAAAAAACCTTTCAACCCCCCTGGGCGTGGAGCAGGGGGCTTTTCGAAGAGGCAGAGCCCAGCGTAATCTTTGTAATCTTTTTTCCACCTTTGCAAAGAGGGCGGTGACTCCTCTTACCTACTCACAAGCCCAGCTCTGAAGAGAAGCAGCCATCTTCCCCAGGGAAGACTGAATTTAAAACGACAGAGCAGAGGTGGGGCCCTGCCCTGGCCCCCCTCTGCCATGCTCCCTGGGCGGCTGCGGGAAGGGGTTATGGTGGCAAAACAGCCATCTCACTCCTTGCTGGGGCACCTTCGGGTGCTACGCTCCATGGCCGTGAAGGAAGAATCCATGGCATAGGCAAAGCGATTGGCAAAGCGATTGCCCGGGTGGGTGGCAAGAAAGGAAAGGCTGGGTGATGCCTGGTGAGGAGGAGGTTGCAAACCTGTGTACAGAGCCCCCGGTGTGGGAGAAGGGACTGAAGTGGCTGGGCACTCTCCTTTGCTGCCTTGCAGCCGTGATGCCAAGCACAGCCAGCTGCAGGTCACGCCTGCTTTGCACGGGCATGTGGGACTGAAAAGGCTCATGTCCTGCTTGTATGGCAGAGGGGACCTTGGCTCCCTGATCCTGAAGGTTCCAGTGGCATTTCTGCCTTGCCTTTCACCTAGTTTCTTCCTCTGAAGTGTGACAGAGGCCTTCATGCTCATTGTCACCTTATTTGCCCTACTGTATTCCAAGGAGACAGAGATACACAGAGCTTGTCAAGCTACAAATTTAAAAACCAGAGATAAGTATTTTTCCTGCTTGATAAAGGAAATAAATCCATTCAGTTTTGATGCCCTTTCTACTTAGAAGACCCACCTCACACTCAGTGACACAGTTCACCTGGCACATTGCATTCAGGGTCCTCTGGTGTCACGCCACTTCAGCTCAAAGATAGGCTGCAGCTTCTCACCTTGAGCTCATCTGCTCCTTCTCCAGTCCATCCCTGTTCGGGTACTGAAGGCAGCATCACCTTTTCCTGGGTGTCTAAGGATAGCCTTGGGCAGAGCTTTCACCACTACCTGCGGTGGCTCTGAGGGTGGCTAGGTCCCAACTCTGTCCTTCCTCTCCCTGTGCCCCCAAGGGTGCTGAGCTTGGGGTGCACAGAGTTCTGTGCTCCCTGAGGCCCACTAATCTGTGTGCCTTGGTATTTCCCACTATTCCTGTCTGTTCTGGCTATCATTAATAGGTAAAACATGCCCATGGGCATTCTCTTGCAAGGCAGCTGATGGACACAGGATTGCCCACATGCTCCTACTTAAGGCAGTTTTGGAGAAGAGCTTGTTTCTGGGTCACATGCAAGAGTAGAGTTACATCAAGTGCCTCACATTGTCAAGCAGAGTTGCTTATGGACAGTACAAACTGTTGCAGAGAAAACGATTTTATTTTAATATGGCTTATCAGAATAGAGAAGAGGTGAGCTGACTGCAGAGCTGAAGTGTCGTTCCAGAGAAAGGTGCTGGGTGCAAATAAGCTCCTCAGCCTGGAAAAACCACAGCGGGAGCTGAAGACTTACTAGTAAACACAGGATGGGAATTGGGAACATGGTTTTGAGTAGGAAGAAAAATTATTCTCAGGAGGCAGCCAGTCCTGCCTCTAAAGAGGCAGGCAGGCATAGTCCTGCCTTTTGGGGGATACAGGCCAGCCCCAGAGAAGCTGCTGGACTGGAAAGACCAGCGAGGGAGCCCAGGGCTGCCCATCCCACCTACAGCCTTGTCCTTGGTGCCTGTACTCACCCCTTCCCACAGGGCTTGGCCCAGGGTTCTCCTAAGTTCGGGTGTGCATGAGGAATGAGCCATCTCTCTCAGGGGCTGGAAAAGCCACAAGCCAAAAGGAGATTCACGACCAGGGAGAGACAATCTGGGGACCCTCTATGCCTCTAGCCAAGCTGTAAGTACAGTCATAAACCTGTATGGGGTCCCCAGAAGGATTCACTGCAAGGGGAGAGACAGCCCACCTGTCAGTGAGCGTTCCCGCAGAGCCTGGGACGTGGCAGATCTGCCCTTTCTGCCCGCCAGCCTCAAATGCTGCCTTCACAAGGCTGCAGCTGCTGGATCTCCTCTGTTCCTGTGCTCCAACACCCTCCTTCCAGCACCACTGTACACGTTACCCTGGGACAGCAGAAGACAACCCCACTGTCCCAAGTGAATTTTATCACCAGAGCCCCTCACTACCTCCCAGCCCTTTTCCATTTCCCAGGGCAGCCCTGTTCTCTTCCCCTTCCCTGCCTGCCACAGAAGGTGTCAGAGGCATCAAGGGGCAGGAGCTGTCAGAGGCACAAGCGGAGCTGTTGCTACGCAACCCCGGCGGTGCAGCAATTAATGCTGGGGAAAACGTGCTGCGCTCTGAAGCTATTTGCATAGCTGCGTGCTGCAATACATTTGTTTGCATTGTGCCTCCACTGTTCAGTGGAGTTTAAAGTCAACCCTCCCCCAGCTCTTGCTGGAGGGGACCTGGGGCTTCCAACAAAGGCCACGCGGTCGGGGATGAAGGGGCTGGGGGAAGGCAGAGGTTTGTCAGTCCATAACACCTATAGACTGCACAGATAGAGGATTTACAGTATGGAGAGGAAGGGCCAAGTTATCTGTGTTTCTCCTACACAGCCTGAGGAGCTTTTCCCAGCTCCTGCACCAGCCCACTGGTGGGGTTGTCATATCTCTTCCTTCCTGTTGTACCAGGGTGACACTGTGCTTGCTCTGCTTGTGAATGCCGTAAAAAAGTTTTAGGGGCAGCTCAGCTTGCCTCTGGTTCTATAGTGTATTTGGGCAGGGAGCAAGAGGGGGGAAAAAGAAAAGGAGAAAGAAATCAGCTGGTTCATACCAAGCCACCTGGGAAGCCAGTCTCCAAAAACCTGTCAATTGCCAACTGCAATCTTCTGCTTTGCCCACCCTAAGTTTCTCACTATTGAACATGAAGACTGTACCCTTTTTGGGTTTCTTTTTTTAGCCCTTGAACATCGGTTTGATTGATTATAAGTTTACAGGTATGTTTTGTACCTCAGAGGCACAAGAAGCAGCAGCAGAATAAAAGTTCAAGGCTAAGTGTTTCTGTTCCTTTCAGACCACTCTAAGCACCAGGATTATAGTTCTGTAAAAGAAACAAAACATAGCTATAAACTTATAAAATCCAATTCAGTGTTTTTACAGGGATGACCTTTCCCCTCCCTCTCCTGCTGCCACGCAGCTGACTCTGTGCCAGTTGGCAGAGAGGTGCCTTGCACTGCCCAAAACCAGAGCCACTACTTGAGTACCCCACCAAGCTGAAGGGTGTCTTGGAAACCTGACTAAAAGCAGATTTGAGAAATGTGGATGACTAAGAAGAAAGACTAACTGGCGAGCAATGCCCTCCATCAGCTGAACTCAAAGCACTAACCATGCCCACTGTGAGCCCAAGGTCTGAGGCAGCATCTCACTGCTCTAGCGTGGCACCTCCAGCCCTGCTAGTTTCAATCACTTAATTTCTTTTTCAGGGTGGTGGAAATACCTTTTTGAGGGGTTGTAAAGGAAGAACAGCCCCTTAATTGGGACCTGCTCACTGCTGGCAGTCAGGTGAGCTGACCCCAGCCCAGGGGGCGCAGTGAATCCTGCATGCTAAGTGTGCATTTGGAAGGGGCTGTGCTGTGGGTTCCCAAGGACAGGCTTGGTTTGCCTGTGCTGGAGGGCTGCATGCAGAGATCTAACCCAGCAGAAGGGGGAAATGGGTTCTCTGCCAGTCCCAGTTCAGCTGGAATGGCCGTGCAGAAGCAAACAGGCTGGGAAAGGCGCGAGACCATCTGACTGTGCTCAAACCCATCTCCACTCATAGCTGCAGCACAGACCTCGTGCCTTGAGAGGTGCAGGACGTGCCTCCTTCTGCTGGCAGAATGGATGTCCCCTTGAAGGGGATGGGCAAATCAGCCATGGGCATGAATAGCATAAGCCACCGAAGCAAGATTTTCTGGAGCTCATCTTCCAAAGTCCCAATTAAAGGCTGACACTGGATGCACCAGTTTAAATGCCTGTATTTCAATCCTCAGAAATATGCCTGGCACCTCACACTCCCCACACAGATGAATGAGTCCCTTCACACCTCCGTGGGTGCTACAGTAATTCTCTCTCACTGCACTGAAAAAAAATAGAAAAGCAGTATGCAAAGAGCTGTGGCTCCACATAACAGCTAGGAAGGAGAAAAAGCACTCTCCTTCTCTAAATTAAAAGCTGAACTTGTGCAAAGCACAGCCAAAATAACTATGGAAATATTGCTGCCAGGTTCTCAAGGCCCCTGAATTTACTCTGTCCTTGGTGACGCACATGGGGATGGACTGAGCTTGTATTTCAACTGAAAAGCAGGAAGAAACAAGTTATAGGTGGGTTTTGTTTGGCTGGGTTTTTTTGTCAGCTGCATGTATTCATCAACATATCCAGGTTGTACAATCAGCCAACTGACTGGACAAATAACAGACATCCATTATAGATTCAGACTTTTAACCCTTCAGAGTAGTGTCTTTTATTTGTTTGTTTATTTTTTAAACTAGTTAAACACTAAAAATCACTTCTCCCCACCTGTAACCAAATAGAAATCAAACAAACCAAAGTTGGTTTTACATTAAAAAACCCAACAGCAGCCTCAAATAAGTTTTACTTTTTTATATTCCTGTCATAACTTCCTCGACTCCCACCTTTCCCAAAACCCAACTGTATTCTATAGTAGTTTATCATCACTGTGATACTTCTAATACAACATTTAATGACTAATTAAAAATTTTACCACTGAGCTATTGCTTTAAAACCAAGGGAAATTTATCATGTTGGAAATACTATTCTACATACTAACTTTCAAGCCCTTTCCAGAATTGTCCTTGCTAATTTTTCTAATTATCAAGATCATTTGGGATCTTCCCTTTAAGGAAAAAAAAATTACCATGGCTGTTTCTTTCTGAGACAGTACCCAGAATCTTTGCTGAGCTAGGTGCTCCAAAAGGATAGATAGCACCAGAAGACCAGAATAGATAGAAAAACAGACAGCACCAGAAGACAGATAACAAAAGCATGCAGGGCAAAAAACAAAAGTTCTTACAATGATTTTCACGGCTTTGCACGTTTTAAAAAAAGCAGCACCCAGTTAAGAGAAGGGAGAATGAACCACATTCATTCTCTGTGGAGAAGGACTGTGGAGTAGGGAGGGATACCCTGAGTATCTTTAACAGTCCCAGGAAGATATACTGGCTCTGAACCTGAGGTGACACAGGTGTATGGCCTCTCCCCTGCTCTGCATCCATCGCTGTCAGTTCCTGTCTGTCCTGCAGCACAACGGGGACAAAGCTTTCCCTCCCTAACCTTCGAACACGCACACACAGGCCAGCTGGAGTCACTGCAACTGCAAAGGTTCAACAACTAGCAACCTCCCACTGAAGGTGCACTCATCTGCAGTAAATGAGGGCTTGTGAGAAGGATAGGCTGTACTGTGAGAAATTCCACCTTCCCCTCCTAAGCTGAACGTACACTGAAAGGTGTAGGGAAGAAAACTCTAATACACTGGACACCCTCCCCTAAGACTTTCCTGGTCCTAGCTCCAACAGACATGTTGCCATGCACAGCCACTGCCTACTTCTCGAAGTCTTCAAGGATTTCAAATTCTGCAATTATCCAGGTTGGGGTTTTTTTCCAACATGGATATGAAAAACCAAATGCAAGAGCCTGGTAGAGCACTCGCTAGAGCTAACCACACTCAGCACAGCCTGGTTGCCAAAGCTTGGGAGGGGCCAGTGGAAACATCTGGAGAGAAGAGAGTATCCTGGGTGTAATTAACAGATGTTGGGGATGTGACCCCATTTCAGATAACCTGAAGATTCAGATAATTGGGCCTCAGATAATCAAGGCCACGTTGTTAATAGAAACAGTATCACAAGTCCTAACGGCGGCACTCCCCATGTGCCAACGCCATCCCTCCTTGCACGGGAATGCCTGGTGAAATATGAATTAGCGTTCTGATACATGTCCGTACTCTCTGTCAGCTGCTGGGCTGAGCAGCAAAGCCTGTTTCTGATGCACCACTTCGGCTGGCTGCATGGGAAATAGGTTAAGGCAGAGATGTGGATTGCAGCCCTGGATGCCTGGGGACAAGGCTGTCTCAGAGCTGATGGGCTAGGTAAGCTCTATTTTGAAAGTGGGTTAATTTAGCTGCCATTCAACTACCATTAAATGATGTAGGTTAATTTTATAGTCAGATAACTATTAGGAAACCAAAACATAAGGCAGGAAATGTCTCTGTGCATACCAGTGAGGAGAGATTTCCTCTGCGCTAATGCATACCCCTCCCTTTCAGCTCAAACCTCTCATCCTTCCATTTCTGCACATCCCTCACATCATCTTTTTTTTTTTAACCCTTGTCATTACACACTCTTGTCCTTCCTATTCCTAAGAGTCTATTCTTTCTCTCAAAAATTCACCTTGATATCTTGGCCCACAATTATTTTTCTCCCTTGTTTATATTGTCACACATCTCAGTGCTAGAGGAAGACTAACAAATCCAACCCACATCTGACCCTGGCAAATGTCCACTAAGAAAGGTTCCATCTTCCCACACACAGCCAATATTAGTGCAGCTATGTGGTAAACTGAGGTAGAGAACTACACTTTGCTTAGTTTGTAACATTCCATCACTACTAATACAACCAGTTTACTTTAGGGGTATTTACCATATTAAAGCCTCCTCAACTGGCATTTTACCCTTTATAAATGGATGCTGCAGTTGAAATGTACTTTATCTCTGTGCGACTTTCCTTTCTGCAGCATAACGATCGGTATTGTTTGTTTCTTTATACTGGTGACAAAACCCATCAATTGCTGGTATGTCATAAAAGGAAAGAAAAACATGAAAAATTATCAACAACAGCTTATGCCAGCAAAGGAACAGATCCTTTGGAAAAAACAGAGGTGACTCATCACTCCTCACACACAGCAAGGAAGAAGCAAGCATCACAGCCCTGCAGATCCCCCCAAGATGCCTCTACGGATTGCCTTCCTCTGACTTCTGTGATTTCCTAGTCCCTCCAGCAGGAAAATGAGTCCCTAACCTTCGCAGAGAAAGCCAAAGCGATGATGACCCATTAGCACATGCTGCCCATCAAGCAATCGCAGATCTCCTCTGCTGTAGACTTTTTTATCATATTAACAGTAAGTGCACTATGCAAATCCTGAGAGCTCACAGAAATGAACTCACGCTTAACCACGCAGTTGTAATGAGACAATGCTAACGAGATGTTGGCATTTGCACTCTGCTTTTTATGACCAGAGAAATACAGAACGGGACCGTACCCAGAAATCGCAGCCAAACCACCTCTGAAAAATCCTCCTTGCAGCAACTCAGACGTTCAGATGGTGACACCAGAGTCCAAACAACGCACATCATGGGAATTCTGACCCACAGAAGGCTGAGCACCAAATTCCCTGTTGTCCTGCTGAGGCCTTGCTACTCTTATAAATCTTGCAACAAAAGTCCTCTTTTTGCTCATGAGCTATAAAAGAGCAGATGAAAAAGCCAAAACCCAACCCCCATCAATCTGCTCTTTGCCAGCACTAAGCCATTACCTTTGTCACTTTGATTTTAAGCTTTATAATTATTATTCTATTACAATATTACATTATATAACTATTATTCCAAATTTAATAATACAATTGAATGCAGAGCATATATCTTTTAAATCCTAAGTTATGTTATTTTTCCTTTTATCAATTAGCAATCCAGTCTACACTCAAACAAAAGTGAAGGCACCAATGTAAGGACAGGTATGGGCAAGGTGGCTAGAACTAAAGAGCAGATGAGTGGTCACCCTTACCATACACACCTATGTCTATCAGAGAAAAGCCAATACAGGGCCTGAAATGGGAGCAAAAATCTACTTGCTTCGTGCATGAGCAGCAAAGCTCACTGAATTACAGCAAGATAGACCTCTAGTGAGCAGTGAGGTCAGGCAGCTGCCACCATGGTCCGATCAGAACTTTAACTAACAACCACACTTCAGGTACCAAGTAAGCTTGTTTAGCTTTCACACCTCGAGCTGATGTTTGACGGATAGAAACAAGAAAGGAACTTGTATTTCTGTATGAACAGTGTATATTTGCTATGATAGCTTCTTATGCAAAACCAGAATCCTACTGGGTCTTTTTTTTACAGTCTCCTTTCAAAATCAAATAGCTTGTTTTAAACCTTTGATAACACCTCACACGCAGCTGAGGCCTGAAAGGAATCTGAGGAAGATACCATGTGTGATCATAGTGCACCTGAAAGCATGAAAAAACTATACTACCACCTTCGCCTAAAAGGGGAATGTGGTGGAAATTAGTGGATCCTCCAAGCAACCACCTCAGGCCTAGATTATAGCAAGGGACCCAGCACAAAAATTGGCTTCACACATGCAGGGAAGCTGTTTGGCTTCTCCTGGTGTCAGGTTTTCCCTGCAGTCCCAGAGTAACTCAACAATTAGTGTCAGGGCCTTCCTCTAAAGCTCAGGGAGAAGAAAGGCTCGGCTTTAAGAAAGGAAACCATAAAAGCGCCTTTCAAAGACAGGAATGTCATTCCCAATGAGTTAAGCAAGCCCTATAATTTAATAGCTGGGCAGGAGGGATCTGGGACATGTGACAATGGGATCTTGGTGCACATCAGCAAAAAAAAAATTTCCAAACCGTAGCAGGTTACACCTATTTACCACTGTAATTTCTACAGGCAGTTTGCTGATAATCCTGTACAGACAAACACACTCCTCCTGTCAGCACACGGCCGGTCGATCTGCACCTGGAGCAGGAGCCCAGCAAAGGTAGGCAAGCAAGCTGTGACCAAGCCAGCCCTGGAAACCACAGCCAGGGAGACAAGGCAAGAGCCACACATCAACAGATCCACTGCAGGCTCGGGTACAGGCGGCAGCTGAAGCCTCTACCCCATCCCTCATGGTGTTAATGTGAGGGCTGGGTGGGTTATGGTCCAGGACTCCCGTCAGCTCCTTAGGGGGATGCAGCTGTATTTTCATACAGGCAACTTTTGTATGTTCAGGCAGCAATGCTTGTATTTCTATGCTCTGAAGTATACCTTAAGCGCTTCTAATTTTAGTTGAGCTTTTAAACAATTCCTGGAAATCCGAGCTGTAGCCATCTCATACGAAAATCTGCCTTTTAGTTAAGTGTGTTGGCAACAGACTCTTGCAGAGCTGTGAGACACCTGCAGAGGAGGAGGCAGCAAGAGAAGATTTTTAGAAGTTCTATTTCAAATGTGATCTGTAATTTTGATACAAAGTGACCTGTAAAAACAAGATGCAATTGTTTTTTGTTCCCTCTTCCTGATACCAAAAGGGAGCTTTTGAAGATTGTGTTGTCTGCGGTTTTCAAGTAGGTGGGTAAGAAGGAACTTAATTAATTCATAATTCATAGGTGTGAAGTCATTCACATTTCTTTTGATTTTCTTACCAGACAGCTAAGAACACCTTGGATTTCAAGTTACAGAGTCTGAATGAAATGTACCAGATCAGAAGAAACAGCACTCTCACAAATTGGGATCCTTCCAGCATTGTAACATCTACCAAAGTGTCTCAAGAATTAAAAAGATCAACTTTCTCTTTAATCTCTTTTCCATCTTCATTGTATTAAAGTCCATAATCCTAGATCTGCCCTAACACTTTAAACTCAGTTTTTTGAAATTACTTTTCATCTGTAGTTCTGTTCCTCTGTACATGAATCATATTCCTAAACAGGTCCAAGAACCTGCTACTCACTTCCAGTTAAAACCTCTATTCAGCCAGTACCCTTCTTTGGGCATCTGCCAGAGCAGAGTTGGCAGATTAAGAAAATAGTGATTTGCTGAAGTATCTTCCTGAATCAGGATTTAAATCCTCCCCCTCCCC
Source organism: Irena cyanogastra (assembly GCA_013397155.1). Lineage (NCBI taxonomy): Eukaryota > Metazoa > Chordata > Aves > Passeriformes > Irenidae > Irena > Irena cyanogastra. Next base: position 176,899 of record VWZV01016537.1, read on the forward strand.
CAGACCCACTTTTGTCATGCCTCTAGGAAATCAGAGAGCTCAGCATGCTCAGGCAGGAAAGCCTCTGGTGATTCATCTTACTGCAGACACCAGAGCAAGCTCTGCACTGGTGGTGTTTGACTCTGACGAGCCACAACACAAGGGCTTGGCTTTGGTTACATGGGAAGGTGAAACTGTGATGCTCAGGAATTTCCTTAACTAAACCAGCTTTATTCACAAAACTTAAGCTTATTTCCAACTTTCAGATCCTTCATGCTGAGCTCAGGGAGTTGCCTCCTTACAGGTTTAGTTTAAATGCCAAAACTTGTAGGTGCACTTGAAGCTGAAGCTTCCTGCTCTTGCCCTCCCAGCAGCTCCTACTTCCACAGAGGAGCAATGAGCAGAGCCTCTCAGTCCACATCTGAGGGAGTATCTGCATTGTGGCAAGTGACCCAGGTGTATGCGGGGGTACAGTCCACTGCTTTTCCACAAAAGATCTGTTACTTCAGAATGTGACCTGATATGCTCCTGCAGGTACAAAAGAGGTAGCTGCCTCCTCCAATAACAGATTGAGCAGCTCAAACCCCACCCTGAGTCCCAACAAGCTGAAGGAAATTAGCAGGTGACTTTTAAAGCTGCCTAACAGGGCTAATTGTGTTTCTTTTCTACTTTCATAAGACAGAACAGCATGGAAGCTTCTTTCTGGGTCTGGATGCAACACCTTGTGAAATCTTGTCATGATACAGGAAACAGCTTTTAAAAGAAGAAATCAAGACTGTATTTCTTTACATTTGAACAATTTCATCTTAGCAGTGCAAGACCATCAGCAAGTCCTTCAGGAAAAGCAGAAAAACTTGGTATTTGTGATCATCTCAGGACTTAAAGTGTCAATTTAAAATGTTCTGGGACAAGCCCGCACAGTGTAATGCATCTTAAAGAATGGCAGATGGGAATATGGTTCATCACTTTCAAAGGCTATTTTCATAGATTTGACAGATGTATTCAGACAAAGAGAAAAAAAAAAAAGATAAATGATAGTTTACTGCACAAGGCTTTCAAGCTATTTACACATAAAAACTCACTATTCCTGAATAAGTGTTAGATGTAGTCTCTAGTTAAACCAAGTTTTTTATTTAAGAGAGATCTGTCTGGTAAAGCTAAACCAATGACAGCCCCCAATTACCATTTTGCTTTTTGTTTTTAATATTGGTATTAGTATACAAGAAATATAATAATTAGTTTGTAATGTAGCAGTTATTTAAACCAAAGATCTTAAAAAACAAAAAAGGCACTGAAAAATGCAAACCCTAAAATTACCTACTTTTCAACAGCACATGCTAAGAAAGGCAATTTCTCAGGAGAAAAGAAACCTGGGCTAGATACCGTGCAGCATTATGAATTTTCCTAAAGCTAGGAAACCCCTATGCATCACTCTCAAAATCATCCTAGAACTGAACACAAAGGTTAACAGAAATGCCTAAACTCACGTGGGTTCCATTATACACCACTTAGTGTAACCTACTTTTTAGTATTCAGCATTTCAGTATCAATAATGCATAACATCAGAAGTCATTCAACCCAAAGTACAGTCACGAGAAAGTAAACATGGATCTTGGAGAAGGGCCGGCTGCAGTGGGATATCACTGCTGGATTTGTCTTGTGCCCCTGTGCAGAGGGACAGCAAGATGGAGTTGCTGGAGCTTTCCCTATGCTAATAGGGAGCTGGGGACCTGCCCCCTCTGCAGAAGAGCAGAGAAAACAAAGCTGCAGAGAAAATAAAAGCAACACCAATGACTTGGTGAGCAGCTAAGCAACGTGCCCGGTGACGTGTGCTCCAGTACAAAGCTCCGCTGCCCAAACCAGTGCTCTGCCCACTGCCACCCCACAGCCCAAAACTGATCCGCAAGGGGCTCTGGCCACGCTTTCACTACCGCCGTGCCTACCTTGGCTCATTTCTCAGTGAACATCACTACACCACTTTTATTTTTCCTCCTGAGAGGTTGTTTGTTCTTCACTGGATAAATTATTTACCATTAAGGAAATTAAGGTGGCCAGTAGAGAAGCGCAAATTAAGAGTACGGGAGTTCATGAGACCAGGCTGCTCTGAGACAGTGTTTCAGCTTTCACATGTATTCCCTACCCAGCTGCTAAAGCAGCTTTACCGTCAATCCTATTTAGGACAAGAACCCAACTGAGTATGGAGATTCCAAAGCTCAGTCCTTCAGCCAGAAATTGCTTTATCTTCTATTTTCACTTCCTCCCCTGCTTCTCCCTCCTTGTGATAGTTTGCATCTCATATCCTTGGGCTACTAGTACAGGCATTTAGAAAGCACATCAGAAACAACAGAATTGGAACCCTTTGAAGTTTTTCACAACAAAATTTATTAGAAGAATAGTGGTTTTGAAAAGTCTAGCATCCAGTGAAAACTACCATACACAACGTTACAGCTGGGAATGTGTTTCCAAAATGACATGGTCAAATAATACAATGGAGCCATTAAATCTTACACATGCACAACAAGAGAATTAGCGCTTTGACATACAATGCAAAAAATAAATGGACCACATGAAATAAAAATTTAAAAGTACTTATCACATACATTAAGACACAGCTTATTTAGTCCAGTCAAAAAATCAGAACTGCATTAAAAAAATTAATGTAGTGCAATCAAACCAAAAACCTTAATTTGTGATCATAAGTGCTCTACTACATAAAACATTGATCATAGCAAGGAACAAAAAATTCAAATCACACAGTACAAAAAAAATCTGTAAATAAATATAAACTACAGTACAAGAGAAATATTAAATTATACAATTCCGTCAAACTGTAAACAGTATATTGAAATGAGGTCCATAAGAGTAAAGGGGGGGGTTCCTGTTTTTTTTTCCCATGACACTTGAACTTCTAGAGGTCAGAGAGAAATGCCATTTTCCATACTCTTCAAAGACTATGGGTTACATAAAGAGAAAGAGAAGACTTTTTAGATGTAAAGTGTCAAATAATAAAGCAGAGGTGTTGCTGACTTGCAACTGCCAACAGATCACCATGAAGGCAGAACAGCAGATTTTAGTTTTGTGCTTGGCCTCCAGATGAGCACAGCACAGAGGCCTGGCACTGCAGGTGTTCGGTGAATAGCGCTCAGCCTTAGAAAGGAGGCACCTCGGGAGCTCTCCACCCAGGAGGTGGAAGTAATTATGGACAACCTGGACCTCTGCTGATTATCTGACAGGTTTACACGCTTGTCATACAAACACCAACTTTGGCAGAACAATTACTAATAAACTCAAAGCACTCCCGGCCCATTGGTTTCCATCACAGTGGCCAGTGCACAGAATTCTCTAAGGACATTGCATAACTAGAGTGTAGAGGTCAGACAGCCAAGGACCCGTGCTTGAGGTTAGAAGTAGTTATGGTGAGAGAGAAGCAAGAGCCACGTTAAGAAGCTGCCTCTGCTGTTCACAGAAGCAGCTGGGAATGTATTTCATTTTTAGCTGCGCTGGCTAGTAGTGGCATTTTAAAATATATAAGTTTAAGATAACATATATACTATATATGTATATAATATAATACATATTATATAATATACATAGGAATTTCTTACAATACATACCAGGAACCCCCACACGATCTGCTCAGTAGTAATAACTGAATATACAGAATGCCACTATAAGTGTCTGAGGCACTGTGTGCTGGAGAGTAAATATGCAGCTTTAAAATCCGTTTGGCTGAGTTATACCTGGATACCTGAACTGAGTTTTAAGTTGACATTCATCAAGGATGTGCTATCAGCACGTCAAAAGAAAAGCAAAACAAAATACAAGTCACTGCTAGGTTTAAGAAGAGAGTACAAGTACCTGAATTGAGTGAGGATAGTGTGTAAACTGTCCCTGAGGGTTTTTAAACAGTGTGTGTACAAGTTGGATTCCTAAGAACATTAGTTTAAACTTACACTGCGGACTGATAAAATACCAATGTCTGACAATTTAACAAGTGGAGGTTAAAAAGAGTTTATGAGCAAACACTCAAAACATTTTATACATTTTAAAGCAGCAGTAAGCTGCTGTAAGCATACATCCCATCAGTACAAGCAACACGTGGGACTCAGATAAAGGTTTCTATTTGCAAAAAGCCCATCATATATCGATAAGTAAAGAATATTCACCTGCTAAATTAGAATGCACCTAGTTACAGACTAGCAATTCGAGATTAATTTTTTAATCAAATACTTTGCTATACTTTGCTATTACATACTAAAATTCCTTAAGCTCACTAATGCTGGTATTCTAATCTATTTTTTTTAAATGTTCCCCCTTCATTTAAGAAATATACCATTCCACAACTTAAACATTAAGATCCATTTTCAGTCCTCAGATGTAAAAAGCACGTCAATGAGTTTATATTAAAAATTTACATGGTAAAAAGGCTTGAATTTCAGCCAGAGATTCTAAATACTACTCATTCCCTGAAGGCATAAGGGAGAAAGAATCCCTACCCATTTTTCTTGTAATATAGTTTTCAAACTGAACATTAAACAATGGTCCAAAATTTTTTTTTTTTCAGTTTGGGAAACTTCCCTTCCCTATCCATCATCCCAGATTCCCACTGTTAAGCCCTGAAATGGCCTACTGAAATGATCAGTTAAAAATACCAGGCATGTACATATACATCCCCTGCCTGAACTCCAGAATATTTTGTTGTACTAGTCTTTAAAAGACAGATTAATATCCCAAGAAACCTTGTGATCTGACCTGCCAAGCTGTTGATGATCCTAGATTGTATAATTGAAGTATCTCATAACCTGAAGACCAGATTTAATTAAGACTCTGGCATTGTAACAGAAAAAGTGCTGCAGTTATTTATCCCTTTTCTGGTACTTTAGAATAGGTCAGACAAGTGCTTTTTATAGTGACATTAAAAGTTTACATGCTTTCACGCAGGCATAAAAAGTATTATCTGCAAAACTATTTGAGAAATGTAGCACCAAGTAATTGATAAACTTTTAAGTTTAAGTAGCTCTAGTAGTATCCTCATTATTTCTGAGTAGGAAAAAAATATTAAGATAAACTGTGCTAGGTGATAATGAGACAACTTGGTTTTTATGTTAACTTTTCCTGCTCAAAAGTCAAAATGAAGCCTTTGTCCTAATCCCTGCTCTGTAAGGTAGTTATCATCTTGAGTCCTCCTGATTTACACTTACAAATTCAGTAGAGACATGCACAGGGGCATGGGTGGGGATGTTTGTTTTTAAGAAGATAAATTAAATGCCCTGGACAGGCTGAGAAAAAATCCTCCTTCCTAGTACATCACCCAGGAAAACTGATTTTGCAACTGGGCTGAGATATTATTGTGAAGATTAAATAGAGTTCTCTTAATATGAAGGTTTTTATGACAATACCTGAATAGAGGCATAATTCAGTAGGACATGAGGTCCAAATCTGCTGCTGTAATACTGGTTTAGAGACATGGCCCCAGTCAAAGAAAAAACAGGAAAGAGAGAGAGAGAGAGAGATGGACACTGGAATGCTCTAAGTACTTAACAGCTTTTTCTAGTATATGTGGAGTGGATCTACAGATCATTTTGAGTTTGTAATATCTCTCTGCCTAGCGGTCATCACAGCGCATTGTGTTTATACACTGGATAATCTGAAATGAGTTACTATAGTGGCTACTTTATCTGCTACATTCATCAGAACTACACACAACTAGCAGTGCCGATTTTCAGGTTTCTGAAGGTTCCAATTGCTGAATTTTCAATATAATTCAAGATCAAGTAGAAACCTTTATAGTACCAAAACAAGTCTCAACATTATCTTCTTACGGCTTTCTAAAACAATATTAGCCAACATTATGTACTGATGCCAAGAAAAAGCAACATTGACCTAGACTGAAATTACATTTAATTTCTGAAACATTTGTGGGGAATACCTAGAGGCTTTGGATCCTCATGAAAATGAGGGAAACAACCCTTCCCATCCTACTTCTAACATTTGGCAGAGAATTTAAGCTATTTAAAATATTGTGACAAATCTTTGAGTAAGGTTAGTAATTTTGCCTTCGTAAGATTTTGGACTGCAATAAGAGTATGCATTCTTATACTGAAGAGTTTAAATTTTGTCTTCACTGAAGAAACAGGTCTTTACATTACAGATGCAGCCACACTGTTTTTGAGAAAAAAAGGGAACAGCAGAGTGCTCCCTTCACTCCTTGGACATTGTGTTCTTCTCCTAAGACTCAAGGACATCTTAAGAGCATTACTGAAAGTAAACTGGAAAGAAACACATGGCAATTCCAGTTTTGCCTGTATAACAATCGTTGCAGATGATACAAAAAGCAATTCAATCAGAACTAAAAAGTTGTTTCACAAAGCTTACTCAACCCTAAAGCCCCTAATGAATTTCCCATGAATTTCCAGGGAAAGGCAATATACTCCCAAGAACTCATTAAAGAAATATTTAGATGCAAATATTGGATTGCCACGAGACAAAGCACAGACTATTACTTGTCTGCTCTTACCAAGTCTAAACACAAATGCAGTTACCTCTCATGTTTAGGAATATCCTCCAACAGTGGCAAGTTCTGCAAATAAAGGTCATGCAGGAGTTGCGAGAGAACACAGAAGCTGAACGTGTTCCCTTACTAGAGGCATTATCCTATCTGTACCCCTGCATTGTTAAAAATATTTTTTTCTCCAACTGCCAAAAAAGTTCAGAATTCAAATTCAGGTCTAGCAGTAGGGTTGGTAATGCAAGCATCAAGTTATGAGTTCTGCAACGAAAAAGAATGTAAATGCATACCTGTATTGCTTATGCAGCAACTTCTCCTGTGCAACAGGGAAAAAAAAAGAGAAATTCTAAAGGAAACTGTCTTGAACCTTTAGAAAAAAATCAGGGAATGACTGGAAAATAAATTATCTTCAGACAGAAATAAAAATGAGTCCAGAAACGTGTCCCTACAATATCTAACTGGAAACGTTCAACTCTATAGCTGTACTCAAGCATTACAGCCACAATAATGCCTACAACACTGTGGAATGAGGATCCAGCTGGCTGAAAGTGAGGTAATAGTTTGTAATAGGTCAGAGTTCTAAAAAAGCACTTTTACATCTTACAAATCCAAATTAAAAAAAAAAAGGACACATTTCATACATGTTGGGCTTTCCCACCAGAACTGTACGATAATTAACTCCACACCAGGACCCCTACCACACTAAGCCTTACTCATCCTCAATTATATGCTGCAGCAAAGATTTACCAAGCAACACCTAAACTTCAGTACAATATGAAACTTCGAATCTTAAAACTTTATACACACAAAATATAAAATTACTTTTCTAGGATGGGGTAGGGGAGGGGGATTCTCCTTCATGGTACTTGGACTGAAAAACTAGTTTTCAGAGACTGCCACAAATATAATTCACAGTTTCTTGCTGTCAGGCTTTTTCAGCTACATCAACGTAGTACACAACAATACTGTTAAGTCCAATAACCACATTGGATGGACATTCTCGGGAATAAGAGAAAACTAGTGACAAAAAATACCCGAAAGGTCTCCTCCTAACAACATCTCGATTTTTACAGGGTTGCAGTTTGTCTATGTTACACGTTAATGCGATCTCAGAAGAGCAGCAGGAGAAGGCTTTAAAAACTCTTTCTCCTGTCCAAGTGATCCAAGTAACATAAGCATCCACCAGAAATAAGATGAGAAACAAGGCTTTTGTTACAAAGACCGCAGTGAACCACACCTTCCCACACCAAAATATGGTCAACCAGGGATTTTGGCCATGCAAACTGCTGGTCAGCAGAAAATTAAGCATGCTAATGGACAAACATTAATTCCAATCATATATTTAAAATGATTCCAAATACTACTAGTTAGCTACACTGAAAGCGCCTGCAAAATATATGTAGTGAAAAATGAAACAAAATATTAGTGATCACTGCAGCACTTAGAGTGATACTAGTCTTAAGTGATGAATCACCTCAGAGAAAATACATTAGATGGGACTTTGAAACAAAAAAGTAACATTAAAAGGTGCACCTGAATATTACAGACTAAATTTACAAAACCTACAATAAGGTAAAATATATATCTTTTGAATATTCAGCAGCTTTTTTTTAAATTTGTTTTTATTTTTTGAGAGGCTCATGAAATTTTAAAAAGGGACCACTAACTAATCTCAACCATGCTTCACAAAACAATAATGGCTATTTCATATTGCAGTTACCAATGTAATGCAATTAGTGCTTAAAAAATAATCTACACTTTTTCTTTTTTTTCCTTTTTAAACAGAGACCTTTGGAGGAAATACGGTTGTTCAAAAGCTTCTCGAAAAAGAAAGATTACCTGAATATTAAGTTATCACAGATCAAGTGTTGTGTTTAAAAGCTTTGCAGTTATGAGTATTACAATCTTCAGGTCTCAGGACATTTAAACTGAGAAAGTTACGTGTTTGGTTTGTTGTTGTTTTTTTTTTTTAAATCCACTTCCTAACCAAAGCAAATAAAGAGTACTCAACTTCTCACTATCTATTTACAATTCTTAGCCTACAGTCTGAAATGACAAGACAAATTCTCTTTTAAAACTGCAGCATTAAAGGGTAGGCACACCATTCTTCTGCTGCACGATTGTCACCCACTTAAACATACACATACAAAATATTTAGGTTAGTAAAATGAGCACTCCACGTACACTACAGTGACAAGTTTTATAAAACTCAACTCATGTTTCTTAAATAAGGACAACTGCAAAAGGTTAAACCTCTCTCAAGAGTAAATCCGTGTTACTCTTTTTTTTTAACTTGCAACAAACTTTCTACCATAACCTCCAACAGCAGATGAAACCACGCCTTAAACTGCGCCTTTATTGCAATCACCAGCTAAACTGGAACATATTGCAGAGTTTATATACTGCTACTGAGCTTAAACTGCTTTAAATGCCAAGATGACAACTAGAAAGCTACAAGGAACCAGGATTTTGAGGACTAAAATATATTAAGTAAACAAAAATAAAGTATACTTGGGGCCAAATGCCCAGTCCATTTCAAGAATGAGCAGTGCATATTTAAAACAACAGCAATGGTGTGCCTAACCTTTGAAAATATGAAGTTGCTGGGGAGGGGGAGAGGCTAATAGAATCAATTGTCCCAGAAGTCATTCAGCATCCCTAGGGCTACCTAGGTCACCCCCCCATGAACTCTGAGAAACCACTTTCACTGACATCACTTAATGCTCTCACACAAAAACTCTTCTTTTGGTTGTGCAAATGGGGAAAAAAATGGTAATTCTATCTACCTTTTGCACAGATTAATACCAAATTACTTCTACCTGAAGAACCAGCAATTACGATTTGGTCATGTTGTGGTAAGTCCAGTAAGTTCCACTTAGTTACTGACCACTCCTGCAGAAAGTATCAAAGATAAAAGTTCAGTAGAAAACTTATCCTGGATCTCCATATAATCATAAAGATACCACCATACTGAAAAAACCCCAGACTTGTGGTTTATGGAGTGCTTTTTTTTATGGTGTTTAAATGCTTATTCTAGCATGTGCTAAACCACTATCAAAATAGATTAAATAAAAACAACAACAAAAAAGCAGGATTTAAATAAATTCCTGCTACTGGCAACTGTATTATTTAAAAAGGAAACACCCATTCACTGAGTGTTCGACCCTGACAGTATTACAGATAGATATGATGCAGAGCCTGAATTAGATCAGGCTACCAGTGTTTTACTTCTTCCCTGAACATTAACAAGCTCCTTCACTAATGTGGACATTTGGGCAGACTACTGAGGTTGTAACGTTTGAGATCACCATTTTGTGGGCTATTTTTTTTTTCCTTTTTTTTTTTTTTCCAGTATCACAGTAGTTTGTTACACAAATCCCCCATCCCTGGATTAGAGTCATTTAAACTAGCTGTTGGGACCACATAGTTTAGTAAACTCAGAATCAAGTCTGTAAGAAGTGTAAAGGTCACAAACAACCATAGTTCTGGTATAATGAGGCATACCCTAATACATCATTTAGTGTACCCTGACTGCTCCTGACTGTGAGAAGCTTGTCTTCCGTGAGATAAGGCTACATCCTCAAGCAGGTGAGTCTAAATATCACCCTTCAAAAACACCAAATAAAATTACAGTGAAGGTAGTGTTATAAATAATTAACTGACATTTTCTGAAGGTAGTGTATGTAAGTTTTCCCTCCCCTCCCCTCCGGGTGAGCACTAAGCAGACAGCAAATGGTAAGTACGGTTAATTTAGAAAGAAAACAGTGGAGAGCCTAACTAGACCCAATTGATTATCTATCTAGTTGACAAATCTGAGTTCAAGAGAGGTACCATTCCTAAATAATTTGATTTAGCTCAAACCTTTCAATCAACTGGATCAACAAAAAATAAGAGGGGAAAAAAAGTTTTCTGACACATTTTTGAAGAATGACAGTCTGATTTTCATTTGAAAATTGCCTGGTTTTAGGAGAGTGTCAGTTTAACAAAGTGGACTTATTTCCATAAAGGCAGATATGAAAAATCCAACATCAGAAGTTCAGGCAGGCTCTACAGGCAAGATGTCCACTTCTACAGATCTGCATTCTTTGTGAGGTAACTCAATTCTCTATTACAGAGAAACATACAAAAGGCAAAAGAAAAAAAGAAAGAAATAAAGAAAGAAAGAGGGCAGTGGGCAGGTAAAAGAGGGAAACTGTGCCATACCAGGCCAGAAAAATTTACAAATGTGGACATTCAGAGCACATCTTTCACCTGTGTTCATGTAAGTCTATGCTAGACTGCAAAGGAAAGAGCATTGCAGTAAACAGGAGACTCAGGTGCGCTCAGTGATGGTTGAACTATGCAGTAGTGCTCACCCAGTTCGCAAAGTAATTGGCACTCTACAACATCCCTATTCATCCTTCAATTCATTCGCACTTTGTGCTGCTTCTCCCTGGGGATCTAATTCAATCTTTACTGAAACATCCTGCCCCTCCGACCTCATTAATTTCATTTTTTTCTTTGGAGGGTTTTTCAAAGTGCCCAGCCTCTCTTTAACTTTGTACTCCAGTGTACTGTGGGGGATCCCATAAATACTCTGAGCTTTGGAAACACTCATTTTCCCGCTCATAACCACAGAGATTGCTTCCTCCAATATCTCGCTGTTGTACTGTCTGTATCTCCCTCTTTTCTTCCTAGGTTGCTTGGAGCCAGGATCTCCCTCTTGATCTGAGGTGGGATATGGCTGTCCAGAGGTAGACTGCTCAGCATCTGAGCCCCAGGAATCTGGTCCAGCATCCAGCAAACTTCTCCTATTTTGTTTTGGAAGGATAGCCCTTAACTTTTTGCTAAGCGCGCTCTCCGTTTGTGAACCCATTACCAAAGAGCTATAGCTGTACTGGTCACCAGTGCGGGACTCCCATGAAAGGTCCATGCCTCGAACTTGTGGTATCTTTAAATCCACAGGAGATGAATGGCTCACGTCCTTTTTCCCATCCTGTTTAGTTTGAAGTGCCATTTTTTGAAAGGCAGAGTTTTCTGTAAGAAAAGGAAGGTCACTGATGTTGCTGAGTGCACCATTTCCCCTGAATTTCATGCGGCTGAAATTGAATTCGTAGTGTGGTTTTGCCCAAGAAGCCTCCCTGGATAATATTAAGTGCTGTCCATGATTCTGTAGTCCAGATGGCCCATGGCTGGCAGCCGTAGAAAACTGGTTTCTGCTCAGCAGTTCTTCACTAATCTGGAGTGATCGAGCCAGCGGTACTTTAAGAGATGTGGAGTGGCCATAACCTTCCCTGGTTCCATCCTGCAAGCTTCTTGGAGGTACCCCATCACCACTCTGTAGTCCCTCTGGATGGTGCTGGCTGGGTCTCCCAGGTCGCCTAATTGGATGGAAGGAAACTGATGTGAGCAGGACTTGCACAGGTAGGGAGGGATGGGTGAGGGGGCCACTCCTTTATTAGAAGGCCTTGCTTGGGTAACATCACTTTTTGTGTTATTTATTTTTCTCTAAATTTTTTTTTATTACTTTAATTTTTTTTTTTTAAGTCTCAGCATCAGTCAGTTTTAAAACTTGTTCGCAAAAAAAGAGAAGCTTTTTGGGCAAAGAAAAATGAAACCTGTTGGCTGGTCTCTGGTTGGGTTCACAAATTCTCGGAGTAGAAAAGACTTCGCGCAAGCGTCTGAAAATAGCACCTTAATTACAAAGTAGTAATCAATCGCCATAGATCTACACACAACTGTGTTACTGGTGTGACGTTACCACTAAACAAGCACAGTAATAAAAGAGTAAGCCAAAGTGCAACATAGTCAACATGCAAATATGACTGCCACCTGCAGTATCTACACACAGGTGGAACCCTGGATAGTGTTTGCTTACATCATACTGAAGAACTGCTGCTCAGGATAAAAGAAAAAGCTTAGGAGGCCTCAGAAGTATTTGCCTGACTTTCATTAAGCACCAAATATGAAAGCTAGGATACTGCGGATCACAAAGAAAAACACTAAAACTAGACTTTCCAAAGTGCTCTCTTAACAACTAATTGCATATATACACAGCCCCGAATCTCATTTGATATAAAGCATGCCTAGGAAGGAAGAGCTAAGCTCCAACTGTCATCCAGATCAAGAGTTAACAAAAAAAAAAAAAAGGCAGTATGTATTTTTACCATTTCCCTTTCATCACAAGTGTTCTTTCTATGAAATTAAGTACTACTGCTGCAGAGAATCACATCTATTTTAATGCTTTGATCACTTAGCCCCCTGTAGTTATTAAGTCACATCGGTTTCAAAATCCACCTCCAAATTTCTCCATGTTCAGCATTCAAATTAACGAAGAGAATCTATTTTAATGCTCTGGGACACTATACTGGTGTCAAGCCCTCTGGCTAACTCAGCATTACTTAAGGATAGGATACATAGTACTGAAAAGCTACATTATTATTTTTAACATCACACTGGGATTAAAAGAAGTCTTTAGAGAAAATTCATCCACTGCAAGAACCTGGCACGTAACATACACAATGCTCGATACAGATGCTGTTCATTCGCTCCAGGATGCAACAAATCATAGGATGTGCACAACAAAAGTCAACAAGGATTCAGAACAAAATCCAGAGAAATGAATTGAAGTTTACAGTTCCAGAGAATGCTCTCAGACAATGTGCATTCTCCACCCCTTCTACAGCATGTATCAGCATCACAATGTGCACACCTAAATAAAGGTCATACTGGCAGTTAAGGGAGGGTTACACCCGACTTAGTGATGCTAAACATATTGCAGCCAGCCTCATATGCCACACACCGGGACAAGTAACCACAGGTGCCAGTATGCCCCTCTGTGGACTCACAGGACTGAGCAGGACAGTGCCAGACGCTGGCCCTGCCATCCCTGTGTGTTGGACTTTGGCCCTCACTTGATTCACAAACAAGGGAACAAACAGTACAGAGCCTCAGTGGCTTCTGCTGCCTTCCTAGGAAAATAAAGATGGAAATAACCTGTTCAGAATTAGAGGAGAAGTACTGCTGGGGAAGGTTTATGCTAAAGAATTGTAAAGAGTATTAAGACTAAGTTTTAAAGAAGGATTGAAGTATTTTATTAATAGAAACACTAAACGGAAAAGTAATCTTGAAAGGAGAAATCTGAGACAGTATATTTTTCAAAGAGAAATGTACAAATTCAATCAGCTGTTATCAGTACATGGGATTGGTGGTGGAAGAAGGTTGCTCATTGAGATTGTCAAGTTTTTCAAAGGCTATCATAAAGCTAAATCCAGCAATCAAATAGCACTTTAAACCATATACTATTTCTGTACTTCAATGAAAATTATTTGTTCACAGTAACTGCAAGATAATCAACACCCAAAACCCCTCTTAGTCCCAGTCAGCCTCTCCAGTACAATCCTGACTAAGAGTAAAGGGTTTCTAAATGTATGCAAATGGTGACCATTAGAAATATGAAACCTAAAGATTTTTTTTTATTTAACAGTATTTCACACCTTGAACTGATTAGGCAAGAGTAGTACACCATATACGTTGTGATTATTTTTAAAAAAAACTTGTTCAGTACTGCAGAACAATCGCAAATCCAAAGTTACATTTAAAGTTTTCTGAACTACCAGACTACCTGCCCCATGTCCTTTTCTAAGTTGTGGTTTATGCTAGGAAATATTAACAAAAATCATGCAGTGAATTAAATCTAATTCAGCATGATTTACCACCCAAATCATTGTTACCTCTAAAATAAACTTTCCTGTTAGCTAACTTTGCCCTAAGTGAAACGAAGTCTAAATATACTGCAAAGCCTCTAAGATTCTTCAAGAATTTATATGAACTTGCATCTTCACGGAAATCGCCTATCACTAAACCCAAGAAACAGGTAACAGAAAGATTTCTGGCTAAGCACCAAATTGGCAAAAATAACAGATATTAGAATCTAACTGCAAGTTAAACCTGTCTCAGTTGGCAACAACTCTTATTTGGCAGGTGGGGTGAAGGTATTTGCCAAAGGTACAAGTTGAAAACACATTACTCCAAAGGGTTAACACCAAAAGAAAGTTAAAATTAACAGGAGCTAAGCACACATTTTTAGTAAAAAACTGTTTTAAAAGGTCATAGTAAGTTGCTTTCTCTTACCCATTTCCTGAAGTACTAGAGCACCCTGGAGAGTGACTCAGAGAGGTGCTGCCAGCACAAGGACTCTTCTTAGTGGATAAATCAAGCACACCGTCTGCAGAGACAAAAGAATGACTTCAGTGTTTGAAGAAGCAGGATCAGCCATGCTGATCTTGTCTTCAGCTGAAAAGACAAAGCAAGTCTACTGAGCTGAAGTCATTTTTAGTACACAATAATTTTTGGTTTATTGTATTTTTAAACAAAATAAGGCTTGGAATTTTTTTGCAATATGGTTTACATGTGACTTCAATATAGTGTTCAGAAATCACAATAAAAAATAACAAAATTAAAAGTGCATCTGTTACAAGAGACACAGCATAACGAATTACCTACAAGTGACAGTTCTGGATACAACAGAGCCTATCACATAACTACCTCTCAGTGGTCCAGAGCTGAGAGAATCTTCAAGATTTGTCAACTTGAGTTATTGCCGTCCTTAAAAGGAGGCTGCAAGCCAGTATTCAGTTTGCTTTTTTTTTTTTAAATCCAAATCTCTTGGAGGAAAATTCACTGAGAATTTAATATTGGA
This sequence comes from Irena cyanogastra, assembly GCA_013397155.1. NCBI lineage: Eukaryota > Metazoa > Chordata > Aves > Passeriformes > Irenidae > Irena > Irena cyanogastra. The sequence continues at coordinate 192,066 of VWZV01016537.1, forward strand.
AATTAAATGAACATAGATACAGATGTGAGATTCCTTCTCACGTGGCAGCCAGCTTCATCTTCTTTTTTCATATCTCCAATGGGTCCCTACTGGAAAAGCTGCTGCCTTTCTCCTCTATGTGTCGTTTTATTCCCTCTCTTCCATATGCCAAATTGGTTTTCCTGGTAGACTACTTCCTCCACTCTCACTAATGGCATGTCCTCACACTCCCCCCATGCTCCCCTGCAAACCCTTATGTAAACTCTGCATTTATAGGCACCAGAAAAGGGAGTGTGTTTCACCAGAAAAGCCTTCCTCCTGCTGCATTGAAGCAGCTTGAAATTCTGGTCATTTTATTAAGGCAACATTGTCATTGAAGCAGCCCAGCCATCTGAAGTTCCTGGAAACTTTGAAATGAGGAATTTATGAGGCAAAGATAAATGAAATCTGTTGGCAAGGTGAACTTGAGACATATGAGAGCTCCTCACTCATTCCATCTAATCAAGTGAATACTACCCAACACAAGAACAATGTAGGGCAGCTTTCAGATTGCTTAAAGCTCTCATTTGACATATGGAGAAAAAACATGATAAACAGTGAACTAGAATTAACTTACGAAAAGCTGTTCCACCCACTGCATTTGGGAACACACCATAACCCAAACTTAAGCAAGCAGAAAATTACATTTTCGTTTTGAACAACACTTATGCAGGCACAAGAGACACAGTATTTCCTTTGTTTCAAGAGGCTGGACAGCACAGGCAGCTGCTGGAGGCACTCACATCCATGCTTCCTCCCTCAGAAGAGTCGGTATGACCCAGAAGCCCCTGAGGGGAAGCAGGGCCAACCTCACACCCCAGAGAGAAGCTTACAACTAGCTGGGTTCCCTTCAACCCACTAGAACAAACTATAGCATAAAGCATCACTAGCAATCTTTCATGACAGCCTCTGAAATCTCTCATTAACAAGTTTGGCAAAATCTCTTTCCAATTACATTAAATGTAAATTGGGAAAAAATTTACATCAGCAAACAGATTACTGTATAATTCAATGCGCACATGTTCTACTTTCACAACAAGTGTTATGAACACTATACATTATCTTACAGCATTTTCCATCACATGGTAGCTAAAGAACAGTTCATGTACATGCTTTCTTCTTTACCATACCATCCTCTAATTAAAAAGGAGCAAAGCAAAACTGATTCTCTCCCTCTTTCTTTCAGCTAAAAGTTTAACAATGAGAACAGTTTTTAACACTTATAAACATACATGCAAAAAACAGTCACAAAATGCATTTATAATAAAGACAGCTAGAAACAAACGCCTATCAGCTAACTGTACAGATCCACATTTCAAGAGAGCCATTAACCAACCTCTCACTGCAGTTTGTAACTGAAGTGCAATGATAGCTTTCAATAAATGGTGTAAGTACAGTATGTGCCCAGATGTTGTCCAAGCTGCATATTACCAGGCACATAAAATTAACCTCTTTACAAAAAACTTCATAAACCAAATTTAAAAGAATAAAGGGATACCTACTCTTCTGCTGTAGCTAGAAAAAGGCTCTTTTTTTTTTTAAGGCATCTTTTCCATTTGCAGATGGACAGCCTACTGTGACAGAAGGACTTCAAGCACTAACATTTTTCTGAAGAAGGATAAAGGGTCTAATTTTAATCAGTACAATACACTTAGGATTCAACAGTTGCAGAAAAGAAAAGTTCATATACTATATCACTCACAGAATTTGCTTCTTTAAAAAAAGAGATTTCTGATGGAAAGCAAGGTTTTTGAATTAAAATAAGCTCTGAAACACTGTTACAAGTTTTTCAATCTGTGCTCTGCAGAAGAAATCTATTTTTAAGGTAGAAAAGAGACATTTCTTCCAAATGCACAAACCTGGAAGTTTAATGCAGTTCATGGGTATCATTTTCATAGCCTTCACAAAGCAATTTCTCACAGACTTTTAAAAGATACTCTTCTCACACCATGACCAGAAAGAAAATAAATCAACCTTTCAGTCAGACTGTGTTCTAATCTTCAGAGAAGAGACAACATTATGATTTTCATGACCACATGAACTCCTCTTATCATCAAGCATACAGTCTATTTTGGCAGACTGTTTCTTGCAGCTCCCACTAGGAACAGCACATTTATCCTCAGAGTCTAGAGCATGTCCATCCCCTTGGCCCTTCTTCAGAAGAATCTCTCATGCCTATGGGTCTACATTTTTTCAAAATGTCTTTTCTCTCCCAGCCACACTGAACTAGTCATTATTTTATTGTAAAAACATCTACTGCTTTTCCACTTTACATTTTATGCAAAAGTGCAACCTTCTAATTGTCTGGTTCTGCAACAAGAATGCCATTAATGGATTGCCACAGCATGCAAGACACTGGTAAGAGTCCTACCTTGTTCACTAGGTTCTGACTGAGACTTTCTGACAGTAAGGTCCAGAGGTGAGTCTTGGTCAGCCATGAGCAGTTTGCTGAGCACAGGGTTCTGAGCAGTTGCAGCCGTGGGAGAGGAGGCGACCAGAGATGCTTTCAGCAGGCTTTGGTTCTTTGTGCTATTGGGCTGGCTGGAGTCCTGAGTAGAGCTATTTTTTGAGGTATATTCAGCAGCAAACTGTCGGATCATTCGCTGCATGATCTCACGGGCCACTAGGGGAATATTGGGGTCAGAGACCCCAGGACTGTCTGCAAATATTAGAGATTTCTTTTAAGGAAGCACTTTAAGTAAAACAGCTTTTATATTAAGTCATTGTTTATTTACCAAAAAAAAAAAAATCCAGGGGAACAAAAAAAGCCAAAGAAAAAATAGTTTCTGTAGAAAGTGTACTTTAATCTTAGAATACCTGAATAAGAACCATTGCTAATTCTGGTACAGCCTTCCCAAAATAACACTTTGTTAAAAGAAATACACAATCTCATATTTTGTTTTAAAATACAGATATATTTGACCAGACCTTTAAGAGGTGTGGAAAAGGAAAGGAGAGCTAAAGTGCCAAGTAATGGAACTCATCCAAAAATACTGAGCAGGTTATACAGTGGAAGAAGTGCATCACTTACCTGCAGCTACAGAAGGGTAAAATGGAGAATAAAGTTGCAGCAGTCCCCTATAAGTTTACTGAGAAATAAAGCCCTGTAGTTCTGCTAATTTAAAATTATTCACATGACAATCAAATGTTCAACTGCCTTCCATCTCATTCTATCTATTCCTTTTGATATTTCTAACATTGTAATCAATGCAGGATCAGGAATCACCCAAAGAACTTGCATATACACAAAACCCCAAGATGTGTCACATGACAAGTAACTATATTTCTAGAAGAGCTGCTAGATCTATTAGTAATGAATGTGAACAAGTAGGTATTCCCATTTATTTATATGAAATAGTGTATAAATAAAAAGGTATCTGGGCATGTGGACAACCCAAAATTTATTGACAAAAATCACTATTTTAGACAGTAGTAATTTGGGATGTGAATGTAAATCTGTAACTCCTAAATCACAAAAGTTAAGTCCTGCCACTTCACTTGAAACACTGTGTTCTCTGGCCAAATCAGTTTTGGGTTTTTTAAACAAACAAACAACCTCCAAAAAAACCTAAACAACAACAAGCACCAACCACACACAATATCTCCAAAAAAACCTCAAAGCACCGACAACCACACCACTACTCCACAAATGGCTCAAAAGGTTTGATTTTCTATTACTGAAGAAACATTCAGAAAAAAACTATACAGCAGAAGATCAAAAAAAAAAATCTTTAAAAGCAGCTCTCAAGAGGGAACAATAGAGAAGTGTTTACTACCTCTTTTTAAAAAATTGGCCAGGTTGAGAGGTAATCTATTGAGATTGAGCTATTAGAAGCATTAGCAAAATCTTCTGTGGGACTTTTCAGTGTTAGATTTGCCTTTTGCCACCATTTTTGTCAAAAGTACATCAGTCCAACAAAGCAGCTTTATGGTATGTGTAAAAGATAGCTGACATGAAGGTTTGAGCAGAGCTGCCTACAAATCAAGGAGCAGCAGTAGCAGCCTGTTTCTTGATCAAACACCATATTGAGCTTTAAATACTTATCAACCCCACATTCCTTTCTGTTAAGCACAGCTTTCTACACCTAAGATCTTATACAGTCACCATATACATTCTTACAGTAAATCCCTGCAAATCCTATAAATTTCCAGGATGCTCATGTAAATATGTAACTATTTTCTTTAAAACATCCTGTAGATTTTACTTGTTGTTAAGTATCAAATACTACAGTTTTAAGAAGAGACCAAAATAGAGCCAAATGTGAATTCTGCTACATTTATAATCTCACTTGCTTCCCAAATGGTCCACAAGGACTCCAGCCTGGAAAAGTACGGAGTTTTTGTTCTGCTGTGGTGGCATTTCTTCTACTTTTCTAATCTCTTCACTATAACCTCCTGAAGCACATAGAAAAGCTCTAGAGAGCCCCAGAGGGACACAATTAGATGGCATGACCAGACAGATACCAACTGTCTGACATGTGCTTGCAGCATATACAAGTGGGGTGGCAGGAATGCAGAGCTTTATGGCATTTGTGTTTTCTGAACAAAGAATCAGGCCTTTACTGTGCACCATGTTCATATGTTCCTTTCAAAAATGCTTGCATCTGAACATATTTAAACATTCAGAAACAAAATATTACATATGCCTACAGCTATGCATCCTTGTAATCTGCAACTTCAAAGAATCGGCCCAGAATGACAACTTTCTAGAGCTATTCAAGATAAATGCACTAATTCAGGTCACAAAAGTCTGTTTTCAAGCAGAAGGGTAGGTACCTAGCACATTAAAGGCTTCTTGCTTAATATAAAGCCTGAATGGTGAGGACTAAAGCTGTTCAAAAGTGAGTGGAAAATATGTGCTGGTGCCCATCCAGCATCACTTGAAATCAACCACGTATTTATCATGACTCCACCTGTCAAGGTTTTTTCTAAGAAAATAAAACTAAAATTAACTAAAACATAGAAATTCTCTGGGAAGAAAAAATACAGCAAAAAATTAACAGCTATAAATAGTTTAAAGCAGTACCTCTGAGCTTTAAAGCCTTAACAGCTTTTGTGTATTTTTATACCAAAATCTTAAAAGGGCAGTATCAAACAAATAAAGGTCTGATTTCATTAAACCAGAAGAAGGTCCTGTCCTGCCACAAAGTAAAGGTACCAAACAACTAAGTACTACCACTCTGCTTTGACTGGAAAAATATGAATATTTAAAGGAATCATTACTGGGTCAGAGTGCCAGGGACACAAATTTCAGAGAAAGGATTAAGATTAATGGACAGTAAACCTGTTCAAAAAGTTTGAACAAGCTGATCTTGTTAATTCTCTGTTCATGTTCAGTACATTAGTGTGTGCCCAGTGTTCAGAGAGCAGCTGCATTTTCTCTGATCTACCCAGGCTACAAAATACCCATCTCAAATGTTACTGGCAGTGAAGATGGAAAGAAGAAAAAAACTAATTACTGGCACAAAGCCAGGAGACCTCAGCATCTCCGAGCAATGTAGGAACGTCAGAGGTCTGTCATTCTTTGTGTCCTCTTTGGTATGACAGTGCCTTGGGATCTTATGGCAGTAGCATGAGTTAGATTTCAAGCAATCTAAATACAAGCAAGCTTGAAAATCACGCATTAAGGATTCAGAACTCACTTCCTGCCAGGCTTCCACCCCTTGCCTATTACTCCTGCACCAAGCACAGCTTTGTCCAAGGAAGGAAAACAAGGGTATATTAAAAAAAGTTCTCAAAGATTCTTAGACATCTGACATGTTTCATTATCTTTATTCTGGGTATCCAGCCACGGACAGAGTATTATATCCTTCACTAACACACTGCAATATCTGCTGCTGGCTCCTCAGTGAATTTAAAAAAGCATACCTTCCTAAAAGACACACACACACACACACATACACGCCATACATAAAGATTTAAGTTTAGTGGTAAAGGAATGAAGTCTTTAATAAACAATTTGGAAATGATGGAAAAGCTTTTTTTTTCTCCTCACCAGAAAAAGCAATATGGAAAAAACCTGTATTTTTTCTAGACTTTAATTTTCTTAAATTCCTTCTGGATTTGAAGATAAATGGGATAAACTCAAAAGCAAAAGGAAACATTAGAAAGGAAAAAGAAAACTTGAAAAGGAAGCCTTGGAATAAAGGCATTATCTGAACTATCAGTAGTAATGCAGTAACTATCCTTCCTACCATCCTGCATGTATTGCAAAAAGTATAGAAGCATCATAATGTATAGCTTGTATTTATTCATTTGAGTCATAAAAGAAAGGCTAAGATACTGTTATCTACTTAAAACACCTTTTAATATTTTGGTCACTGGAAGGAGCGGCTGAGGACTGGCTGCAGCAATTTCTAATTTGTTAAACTGAAGCCTCACACTGTCCCCAACAGATAGGTTGGAATTACTGATTTGGCAGATTTTCTCACACATGGGTTAGACTGATAAGTACGATGTACTTTCATTCAGGATGCATTTGGAAGCAACCTCTGGATTCATGTTTCTCGGATTTATAGAAAACAGTGACATAAGCTTTGTTGCCTTCCTTAAGAGCAGTTTAAGCAACAACTCTCCAGAAGATATTTAGGTGATTTTCTAGCATTGAACATCTTCTCAGCATATTCTACAGCAATTCTTTGCTGATCACATTTTGAATTCTTCATATATTCCCCTTGGCACTATTCCAATAATATTTTATACTCTAGATTGTTTGGAATAGGGTGGCTAATCATTACCAATAATGAAAAGACTGATGGCCTTTAAGAAAAACTGCATTAGTATATATCCTATCAAAATAAAATAAATGTTTTTTAAAAAAAACATATTACCCACCTACTACCACCACCGGCACTCGACCTTTCTTCCAAACAGCCCACCCACCTAAGCACTGGTTATGGGGAACAGTTCCACAGGGTAAGAACTGAGTCATCTCTCCAAAAGTGAAAACAGCAGTGTTCTCATGGAGAGATTTGGTTTAGGGTTAAACAGTTTGATGCTCCCTAGGCATCAATACTCCCTTCTGATGTCCCAAGCCCACACTGTTATATTGCTACATTACTTGAGAGTCAATTTTTATCCTTGATAAATATATATAAAGAAGATGACTGAAAAATACTGAACATTCAACTTGAACATCAGATCTTTGATATCTACATTGCATGCAAAAAGACCTCAAGAGAGACTATTTGCCACATCCTCCTCCCCCCATTAAAACCAACCTTTTCTGTAGAAGACAGCATTGAGGAACTCTTCCGCTTGCCTTTCAAAACGAATGATTTTTGCTTGCTCTTGTCTAAGCAGAGCTTCTTGTCCAGCTTCCGAGGCTGGCTCATCCAGACTGACTAAGTGTTCCTGCAAAGATATTTAATATTTGTAAGATCTTCCAGAGTTCATAATTAATAAAGTTCCCTAGGCACTCAATATTTTACTAAATTCAAAATGTTTTAAGGTACTCGGCACGGAGTTGAATTTATTAAAATCAAAACTTGCTTTTTTGGCTATATCAGAACACTGTACTTTGTCCTGTTTTCTTGTTGTAAATTGGGCTGGTTTGAAGGTCAACCAGCAGGAGGAATTAACCCCACACAAATACCTTGCAAGTGATTTCCAGATGGAGCTACAATTTAATAGGAAAGTTACAATAAAGGCAATAGTACAGAAACACTGGCTTCAACTGAAAAAGTCCAAGTACAGCTGCGCACTCTGTTGGTCAGGCTGCTGGTGGCAGTCTGATTAAATGGTGGTTGCGGTCCCATTGAAATTATGGATGTGGACTTGTCAAAGCAGTGGTCCTCTGGAAAGGTCTGGTCCTTCCCTGGATGTCCAATGGTGGTTCCCCAAAGTCCCCAAACCTTGAGATCACACACCCTCAAATCCAGACAGGAATGTTCAGTACCTCCCCCAGGGCAGGGAATTTTACAATGGAATGATGTAATCCTTTGAGACACAGGATATTCTGGGGAGTTCTTGATGGCTCATTAGCAGAGATGACCACCCTTAGGCTGGGTGTAACAAAGAGAACACTACACCCAACCCATAGGTGGGGTATGCAGCTGTTACAAAGGACCCACCACTAACAGTTCATCAGAAGGTGATGGAGGTGGTGGTAGAATACATACTTTGGTGACACCTTACATTGTAACCTAAGACGTTATCCACCCCTTATTCTACACTATCTACATCACACCCAAATTAATACCCCTCTTTAACTCTGCTCTATATACATATACATGTACACATACACAATGAAACATCACACACAGTTCTCATTTAAAATTAGGTGTGTTAAGGTACACAACAGGTTTCTCCATCTTTGTGCATTACCCACAATAACCTGGCCCTTGAGCACTAACAATCCCATGGATGGATTTGCCTTTGCCTGAGGTAGGATTAATCCAAACTATCTTTCCTAACATACCTCTCATGTACCAGAAGGACTTTATATACAGTGTGCAAGGGTTCTGACTGGGAGGACCAGCTCAATTGATGGAGCTTTGGCTGCTGACCAACCAGGGTGGCCTTTGCTAAACGCAGCTCCCAATTTTTGACTGCAGCACATATCTCACAGTCATGGATAACCTATGAGACACTGTCCATGTTTAAGTCCACCCCTTAGTCACAGGCCCATCAGCATGTCCCATCTCTTCCCTGATGACTGGAGGCATCGAGGGCCTAACAAGCTAGACGTAATTCTCCTTTGTGCTACCAGTCCAGATCCACCTGAGATACTTTAATCTTGCCAGCTCAATCCACCTGCTACTTCACTAGCCCAACTTCTGGGTACACCTACATCGATGTGACGGACCTCCACAGTCAGCTTCTCTACCTGGGTAGCAATGTCTTGCCAGATTTCAGCAGCCCAGATAGGCCAAATGACAGCACAGAGGGAAACCTTTCTCCACCGATCCAGCCATCTCCACCGAACATTAGCTACCATTGACAAGTCAGTGTAGAGATAGAATCTCAGCCACTTTTCTCATTCAGCAATATTCAAAGCCAGCCGGACATCTTCAACCTTTGCAAGTTGATTTGATCCGCCGTGTCCTGCGGTAGCTTCTGCAGCTTTCTGTGTGGGGGTCCTTAGAGCAGCTTTCCATTTCTGGTTTGTTCCCACAATTTGGCAGGAACCATTGGTGAAGAAGGCATTATTGCTTTTCATTCTCTGGTAGTTCGTTCTGGTAGTTTTCATTGTCTGGTTATATGGTGGGGCCTCCTCAGCACGTATCACCTGCTCCTCTTCTTCTTCAGAAGATAGCCCAAAACTCTCACCCTTGGGCCACCTTGTTATGATTTCCAGAATCTCAGGGTGATTAGGATTTCCTACCTAGGCTCCCTGTGTGATCAGCGCAATCCAGTTGCTCCACATGGCATCAGCGGCATGATGCACAGAAGGAACCTACCCTTTGAACACCCAGCCCAGCGCTGGTAGCTGGGGTAACAGAAGCAGCTGTGCTTTGGTGCCAATCACTTCTGAGGTGGCTTGAACCCCTTTGTAGGCTGCAAGAATCTCTTTCTCAGTTGGAGTACAGCTGGTCTCAGATCCCTTGTATCCCCGACTCCAGAACCCCAATGGTCATTCTCAGGTCTCTCCAGGTCTCTGCCAGAGGCTCCAGGAAGGACCATTCTCCCTGGCCACAGTGTAGAGCGCATTTTTTACATCCTGCCCTGTCCTGACTGGCCAAAGGGCTACTGCATGGAAAATCTCCTGTTTAATTTGTTCAAAAGCTTGTTGTTCAGGGCCCCACCAGAAATAATTTTTCTTCTGTGTCATGAGATTGAAGGGGCTTACAACTGTACTGTACTCTGGGACATGTATCCTCCAAAAGCTCACAGCCCCCAGAAAGGCCTGTGTTTCTTTCACGTTGGTTGGTGGAGACGTAGCTGTTATTTTGTTAATCACTTCCATTGAAATCTGGCAATGTCCATCTTGCCACTTTACTCCCGGAAACTGAATTTCTTGAGCAGGTCCCTTAACCTTACTTTGGTTAATTACAAGCTTTCAGTAGAATCTGGATAATCTTTCCTCCTTTCTTGAAGACTTCCCTGTCTATGTTCCCCCCCATGATGATGTCATCAATGTATTACAGATATTTTGGAGCCTTACCCTTTTCCAATGCAGTCTGGATCAGTCCATAGCAAACAGCGGAACTCTGCTTCCACCCCTGGGGCAGTGGATTCCAAGTATATTGCAAACCTGCACACATGAAAGCAAACTGGGGCTTGCACTCTGCTGCCAAAGGAACAGAAAAAAATCACTGGCAATGTTAATGGTCACATGCCACTTTGCTGCATTGGACTCCAGCTCATACTGAAGCTCTAGCATGGCTGGCACAGAAGCACTCAGTGGTGGCATGATTTAATTCTGGCCAAGGTCAGACTGTCAGACTCCATTCTCTACTGGACTTATGCACTAGCCATATAGGACTGTTAAAGGGCGAACGAGGCTTGCTGACCATCCCTTGGCTCTCCAGTTCACAAATCATTGATGGGAATCACAGAGACTCAGTCGGCGTGGTATTGCCAAAGGTGCACTGTTGCTGTGGCAATTGTTCTTCAACTCTTGGCAGCCCCACAGCAGAGGGGTTGTCTGAGAGACTAGACAACGTATTCAGTTGTCTGATTTCCTCTGTCTCTAGAGCAGCTATCCTAAAAGCCCAGCAACATCCTTTTGGGTCTTGAGATAAGTCTATGCCAAAGACGCATGGGGCCTCTGGGCCAGTCACTATGGGGTGTTTCTGTCACTCCTTCCCAGTCAAGCTCACTTCAGCATCCAATACACTCAGCTGCTGGAATCCCCCTGTCACCTCAGAAATAGAAATGGATTCCGCTCCCACATCCCTTGATGACGTCAGGGTACATTGAGCCCTGGTGTCAACCAAAGTCAGAAACCTTTGTGGGTCAGGCATGCCAGGCCATCGGACCCACACAGTCCAATAAATCTGATTGTCCATTTCCCCTACCTGGCTAGAGACAGTGCTCCTCTAATCCCCATCATGGTACACATTGCTCTCCTCCTGTAAATATGTCCTTTAGGTCCCTTCAAGAGGGTCAGTCATATCATCATTCCTTTACCACCTGGCGTCTTGTCTACAAGAGATCAGAGCAGTGTTGACCCTAGATGAGCTTCTTGTGGTTGTTGTTCCTCCTTTCATTTCATGTACCCGGGTGGCTAAGGAATAGGTGGGTTTTCCATCCTGTGTCTTCATGTCTTCTCCATGTTCCTGAAGGAAAAACCAGACATTATCTCATGGAGTCTATCCTCCCTCCTTGGCTGAGGGACACCTGGTCCTAATGGCAGTGACTTTTCCTGGTTCTGGCAAGATGTGGTAAATTCCTTCCTTAAGTTCCTTCTTCAGTTTCTGGTGTCACTCTTCAATTTTCTCTTCCAAGCTCCAGACCTGCTCAGCTAGCTTTGTTTCCACAGACGAGACATGAGTGCATAACAGGGCAAAGCCTTGTAAAGCCCTAGTTTGTTGACCAATGTACCCACCTTGTCCTCTCCTTCTTTCCACTGCAGTGTTGCTAAGTAGTAGGAGTATATTTCTGGTCCAAGCCATGCAAATTTCAACCACATTTGTGATGTGCACTGGACACCATCTGGGTTCTTAAGGGAATCTCTCATCTCTTGAGAAAATCTCCAGCACAACCAATTCCCTTAGGCATTGGATACCTTGCTCCATTGTGCTCCATATTCCTTCTCACACATGGACGTCCCCTTTACAAAGGCATCTAGCCCTTTACTTGCTAGTAGCCACTGACAGAGGCTGAGAGTTTCCTGGGTTCCCCTGATCCCCTGGTCAATGACCACATCCTGGAACAGCAATCCCAGTTGCCCAGCCGCACGTCCTTTCAGAATGGTGTCATTAGCTGCAGCATCCCAGATGCAGAGCAGCCAGGTCAGAAGGGACTCATTTACCTGGCAGGTGAACTCCCTCCACAGCTCATGCAGCTTACCCAGGGATAGAGACCGAGTGATGATCTCCACCTTCGTCTCCTCCACTGGGTGCGAAGGTCCTGCTGCTGCTTCATCGGTCACTACGCAGACTGATTTGCTCTTCAATTCCCTTTTCTGAACATGGGCAACTGCTACTGACTTAGGCTGTCCTGGCTCAGTGACAGTTTGTGTGGACACAGTGCCTGCTGATTTGCTTCTTTTTTCCTCCTCCTCCTCAATATGCTGGACCACACCAAGCTTGATCCTGACTCCAAGCATGGTGTACATAGTGCAAGCTGTACAGAGAAGACAGAGCAAAACTAACAACAAGATTATACTGTCCTTGACATCCAGACAGAACTCAGTATTTTCAAAAACTGCTCTGTTGGGCCTGAAAGGCTGGAAGAAACCATTCTCTACTCTTCCCCCCACTGGCTGGGTGTGGTTATTAACAAGGCCCCAGAAGCAGCAGCCCAGACCAGGACAGGTGAACAAAACTGAACATACATTCTGAATGAGGTTCACTGCCTCTGATATTATCATGCAATAGACATAAAAAACTAACAGAGCAATTTTCATACCACTCCCTGGTCTCTAAAGGAGCATCACAACCAGCAAATAGTTCCCCATGCGCAGAAAAATTTAGAGAGCAACGTACAATATCCATGTAAACATTTCAAGTATCATGGTGAATAGGCAGTTTCTGTAATACAATGCAAAACTGCAATTCTGACTTCTCTCAGGATGCTGCACATTGGGTACCAAACTATGTGCTGGTTTGAAGGTCAACCAGCAGGAGGAATTAACCCCACACAAATACCTTGCAAGTGATTTCCAGATGGAGCTACAATTTAATAGGAAAGTTACAATAAAGGCAATAGTACAGAAACACTGGCTTCAACTGAAAAAGTCCAAGTACAGCTGCGCACTCTGTTGGTCAGGCTGCTGGTGGCAGTCTGATTAAATGGTGGTTGCGGTCCCATTGAAATTATGGATGTGGACTTGTCAAAGCAGTGGTCCTCTGGAAAGGTCTGGTCCTTCCCTGGATGTCCAATGGTGGTTCCCCAAAGTCCCCAAACCTTGAGATCACACACCCTCAAATCCAGACAGGAATGTTCAGTACCTCCCCCAGGGCAGGGAATTTTACAATGGAATGATGTAATCCTATGAGACATAGGATATTCTGGGGAGTCCTTGATGGCTCATTAGCAGAGATGACCACCCTTAGGCTGGGTGTAACAAAGAGAACACTACACCCAACCCATAGGTGGGGTATGCAGCTGTTACAAAGGACCCACCACTAACAGTTCATCAGAAGGTGATGGAGGTGGAGGTAGAATACATACTTTGGTGACACCTTACATTACAACCCAAGACATAAATGCAACGGGAACCTGTAAGATTTGTTAACAATACAGAAAATAAGAGTCCATTATAAAGAAGAAAACTTAGATACCTTACACCAATCGTCTGCAAATCCCATATCTAGCATTTGTTCTTTGGCTATTATTTTTTGATCCAAGAAGTAACTGTTGAAGGCAAAACATACGCAGTTCTCCTTACTCTAAACATCCTTTATGCAAACTAAGCAAAAAATGATCAACCATTATCAACAGGACCTTTTGTGAAGAGGCTCAGTAGTAGCTACTTTTAAGTGAAATACATTTAAGTTAGATGTTATGACACCTACAATGAAATAAAATCCACTCTCACAATTGGAAGCAGCTAAGTAATCTCAAGAATACATTCAAACCAGGACAATTAAGCACATGAGATTCCAGGATACATAATTTATTTTAAATACACTTGAGAAACTAGAAGACAAAGTTACAAAAATACAAAATCTAAATGCTTAGGTTCCACCCCCAGATGCACACACCTTTTCTCATTTCTTTCTGTTTAATGCCTTGCTCCTGCTCAGGAGAAAAATCTCCTTACTGGCCCTCTCCTTCCATTTTCATTTTAAGCTATATTAAAGATACCTGTATTTACCTACCGCAGGAATGTATACACAGCCACTCTTTGGCTTTAGGGAGTGTTTTGTTTTGTTAACCTTTATAAAGTATCAGTTACCATAATATCTAGGCTGCATCTGTTTTTTTGACCTCTACTGTGTAAGGTGATTTCAGATTCATATTCTCATAGGACTAGAAGGGAAGGAAAGAACTGGAAATTCATTTATAAATCACAATAAATGAAAAATAAGAAATTCTTCAGTTTGTGCTGTCTCAACTTCAAAAGGTTTAAGAAGCAAGGTTGTTTAAGAAGCCCACAGTAAATTAACAAACACAGCAGTCACATGAACTGCATGCTAAGGGTAATAATATAAAATGCTGTGGACTCTGGCCTGAACCACATGGATGGGCTTTCACATCAAATTTGTAATTCAACAGCTTCCAAAAGCTCTCTGTCAAAAGCAAAGGGAGATACTATCTCAGGGTACAGAGACAGAGCAGTATTTTATGACAAATAGAAATATAAGGAACATGCGATGCCAGAGGTAACAGGTGAGTAAAAACATCTTTGATTCTGTGAAGGTATGAGCCCACAGAAGTGAAGGTCTCACAAAATGACTGATGCTTTCTTCCATACCAGAGATTCAAACCTGCTTGCTCCCACAGGAGAAGGTTCTATTGAGACAGATTATAATTCTTTCATACGAATTTGAACTGATGGTTAGCTATAATAAAAGTGTTCACCTCTGTGCCAGGCATCCCTACACCGGTACCCAGTAACAGTTCACTGGAATTTTATGACCACACTGAAAATGCGTTTGTACTTCTATGATACTAAAATACATTAAGTATCTGTACAGGATTTCACAATAAAGCTATTTCTGGATAGAAAGCCAAGTATCTTCTGAGAGTTACTCTTCAGGTGGAACTTCACAGAACACATTTATATCCTCTTTTTGAAACTGTGTTGCTGCATCTGACAAAGCTTTATGCAGGATCTGTCCTAGTTATTGACAGAGAGTCTGAGATCAGCTCCATTACCTTTTAGGCATTACTCGTTTTTGTTAGGTTGCATCAGTTTGCATAAAAAGCAGATGTGCAAAATAACTAATAATGTAAGTAATCTAGGAACACAGAAATGTTGGAGTAATCATTGAAATTTCTAAGTCTTTACAGAAGTTTGCTTTAAAAGGAAACTGTGCAAACTGATGCAGAGATTTGGCTAGATAAGACCCATTAGCTTTAACTGTCATCCTCTATCTAAAGTCCTATGAACAACTGCAAGAAAACTTTTTAATTCAAGAGATAAACAGAGAATTCAGACTTCAAGGAAACATTACCCCTCCAACCTGATCTGTCACCGTGCCCCTTAACAGACTATAGCTCTGGAAGAAGCCTAAAATAAAAATAACCCTTTCCCAACACAATGCATTTCGAATCTTCCTAGCACTTTTTGCATCTACAACATGACACTGTAAATACTACCCTGGCAACTCAGCGGAAAAACAGTCCAGTAGCACTCTGCCTCACCAGAAATGAATGTATTTTATATTACTCATATAAAGGCAATGTAAGAAGAGAACCATTTAATCTACTGAAGCTAACTAAGGCTGTATACTTGCTACATAGAGAAGGAATGAAGAAAAAGGGATCGGCCAGAAGAAAAAACTTCTAAGTGGCTCATGCTGGTGAACAGTTCAGTAAAGGATCTCTTGATCTGCATTCAGGAGAGGAAAGGAATAATAGCAAGAAAATGACAGTGTTTAGTTTTTACCCCCAAACTAAGGAGCATCTCCTTACATGTATGGTTTCTATCAGTGTGCATGCTAGGACATCAAAACATAAAGAAATATAGTTAAGTAAAAGAGTAAGATTTAACCTCGCACTTTGGAAAATAAAAGTCTTCAGGCATCTTCAGTACAGCACTGACTATGTGAGACAAAATACACTGGAAATAGTTCTGCTTACTGTACTTTTTAATTGTTTTCTTATCCATTGTACCACAATTATACCAGGAATCTGCAGGTTTTTTCACCCAGGAAGGAAAATTCAAGCTTCACATTAAGTATTTGATTGTGATTGCTATTCTACTTCCAAAAGTGAGGTGGTTTTGTTTGGTTTGGGAGTGTCTGGTTGGTTGGTTTCTGTTGGGATTTGTTTGTTTGTTTGTTCGTTTTTGTTAGGTTGTTTTTTGGGTTTTTTTGTTAGTGTGGGGGGTTGTTGATTTTTTAGTGAATTTTTTACATTTTCCAGAATTTCTTCCCAATAACTGTTATTTAAAACCACTACTTTCACGTTTACCCATTCACTCTATTGGTTCTAAATCACATGAAAGTTTTCAGTAGCAACATGCAGGTAGTAAGAAGAAAAACCCAATAATGTCTAGATAGCATTTTCATTGCTTATAAATACTCTGAAAAAAACGCCCAGTTACATTTACGTATTATTTATAACACAGAATTCTATTTTTTTTTGTGCTTCTCTTCAGGTGGGAAGCATGCCCCAGAGCATTCCTGGAATCCACCAGAGAACATGCAGTATCACTCTATTGAACAACACACCTTCAGAGAAAGATAGCTGGAGTGGTTTGCACATGCTCCTTGAAGGCTAAAGCTCTTTTTGTACATTAAGATAAAGAGCATAACTATGCAATTAAGTCAAAGAGCCGTAGAAATACAGAGCTAACGTTTTCAAAATGCGAGGTAATGCGCGACCTTGAGAGACCACCGAGTCCTGGGCAGCCTGGCCTCGTCAGCACTAGCGCTGGATGCTCACTGAGAGTCTCCTTGTAGGAAATGTTGATACAGCAATTCCAAACGCTAAACTGCTGACATGAAGAGAACTGCATGATGCAGGCTGTCGTGCAGATGTGCATACAGCGGTTTCATATTTAAGCCACAGACAGAATGGGAAGAGCCCACAGGCTAGAACAGGATGAGATAATTCCTATCCATCTTCCAGGAGAAAAAGGAGGGAGGCTGCTCAGAGACCACCCATGGCTGACTGGTCAACCCATGGATCCCAGGGATAAAATCCAGCCTGCAACCCTACCTCAAGGCAAAAATCTGGAACACTGAGTAAGAAAGGAATGCTACAACATCCCTAGGTTGTCTTCTCCAATGCTTTTTTTCCTTAAGACTGTACGGTCCTTTTAATTCATAGCCAACACAAAGGAGAACAATTCTCTGTAGGCAAGCTTTTAAGGGTACCAGAGACTCTTCTTTCCTTCTACCTGCAAGAGAGTATCATTCTTGTTGCCTTCATTTCAGGGCTATTCAGCTTGTTTACATCTCTCAAAATGCTACAGTCATCTGAGGTTTCACCAGCATTTAGGTTTTCCTCTCCAGGTCTTAACACAAATTCTTCTCTTGAAACAGCCCATAAAGTTGTTTACTACTTTTACAATCCTATCACTTTTAAGACATCCGTAACTTGTGACTTGAGAAAACACATCTGTCTGTCCTGTTTTTCAAATTTATCAAGATCATTTTCAATTCTGAGCACATCCTTTAAAGCATCTACAACTGCTCCCAGTCTAGTAAAAATTCAGATGGCTTAATCAGTTTTAAGACCTCCCTTACTGAACATTTGTATTTTTACAGTAAGGTGACTGACATCATACTTATCAAATTCAAAACAAACAGCTTGACTGATCCATAGCTATAGACTATCATTTATTATCTACAGTAGGGGGAGAAGAGATATATCAGTAGAATATAAACGTAAGCATATTGTGGTGTGGAACCACAACATGCTTACGTTTACATTGATGCATAAGAAAAGCTGCAACCCTGCACTACTACTAAACACATCTGGAGATTATCACAAGCAACCTTTTCAAGCTTTAGCCTCCATATCAAATTATTTTAAAATGACACAATACAAAACTGACAGTCTAAATGCTTGTGGTTTTTAAGTGATGAAATCCGTTTAAAATGTTTTGAAGCGTGTTCCAGCACACTTAGGGATCTCTGTACACAGTTTAAACACATTCTAAAGCCATCAAAAATTCTAATTTTTTTCTAATTCTAATTTTTTTCTAATTCTAATTAAAAATTCTAAGAGTTCTGCAACTTCAACTCATTTTCAGATATTTCCTTTGCCATCTTCAATTATTCTACAAGTTAATGCTTTAGATGAGTGATGACTTTTCTTCAGAATTATCCAAACATTAAGTTCATATCTTATTGCTTATGTTCCTCCATAGTCCAAGGCCATCAGATTTGTGTAAAATAGCTACAAGCTTTTAAAATACCCAAATCATAACAGAGGAATTTTGAATTTTAAAATAACTTCTTCAAATGCTGTACCTTACCACACTTCTTCACAAATGAAAGAATTATGAGAGGTCCTTTCACTGAATCCCAGGTATTTTAGATAACTTTGCAGACCAGAATCAATCTTCTGGCATCAAGAGCCTATGAATCAAAATATTCTCCCAGAAGTCATTCTCTTTCTTGCTATTTTGTAGCTTAAATATATCTATAAAATAGTTAATGTGCTTAAGAGTATTATCCTTCTTGTTGTCCTGTCCCCAACTAATGAAATTAGTTGTGTGTCCATGGTGTTCCTTTCTTCTCTTAATACATATGAATTGTTTTATGTCACTGTAGACAATAGTGTTTTCTTTTCCACATGAATATACTCAACTGAATACTCTTAAAGGATTCATTTTCCAGTCTCTCTTTTCTTCTGGCCTTTCTTAAACTAGGCTTAAGCTCCAACTGTGAGCAAATGACACTAGAGACTACCTCATTTGATATAAACATTCTACATGGAGCCAAAGATCTCTTCTGTAATGACAGGTCAGTCAGATTATCTAACGAACCACACAGAAAAATTAGGAATCATAATTAAAAAGAGATAAGGTAAGTACACTTCAAGTTCAATCCATCTCAATTGATGGGTCTTCACTGTACCACAATCTTTTAGAAGGAAAAGTGATAAAGACCACAAGCAATAGAGAATTATCACAATTGCAGATTATCCAAATGTGAATTTGTCAGATTTGGTCCCATAGAACCCAATCTTTCTCTCACCATATGTAGGGAGTCGGAGCTGCTAACTGGTTTTTTTTGTCTTTCAAGGTACCTGTCCATTTCTGCACACAGGCACCCATGTTAATAACCTGGTAGCAGCACCTCAGGTAACCAGTTATTCTCCCATCATACCATACAGAAACACTTGTGAATTCCGCATTCTGCGATGAAAAGAAAAAATTGAGTTTCTAAAAGTTCTACATTACTGCACATAACCCTTTGGATTTGGGAAAGAAATATGTCTGGGAAGATGCTGCCTCCCTTCTTTGTCTGTATTTTATTCTCTCTTTCAAATGAAGACCCTTAAGTCTATTTCTCTATCAAAACCTGTCTTGCATTCTGACTGCCAAAATTGCAGGTATTTGCTCAGTACTTGCAATTAGAATTGCTGCTACAAATAAATTAATCTTTTTAGAATACTTCAGCAGATGGTTTTCCATCCTTTGAAGAAGTCATGTGATTGAACCTGACTGCCTGCAAAAGCAGTAACGACTATCACTGAAAGAGTGGGAGAGCTAATGTAGATTTTTACCCTTTTAGCAGCTCTGCCAATAAACTAATACTGGCCTCTAATTCTCATCCTACAGTGCAGAATTCATTTTTACTTCTGCACAACTACTGGTCTCTTAAGTTACAGGTAATTCTTACGGCAAATGAAATCCAGAAAAAAACCCTGAAGATATTTACTGGTTTTGAACTTGTTACACTAGTTACCTACATGTCACTTACAGGTGAAAATCAAGTACATTGATTCATTATTCAACTAATCCAAAAGGTAGTGGTAATTATGTACTCAAAAAAACCCCAAAAAACAGGCCAGCCACAGCCAGATGCTATCGTAATGCATGGCTTGTGGCTATCCTGCTCTCAGCTACAGCGTCAATTACACACCTTTTCATTCTGTAACTCAGCACTTACACAAGCACCAACCCAAACCAGGCCACCCTGCCCAGTTCTTTTCCAAACAAGGTGAGAGGATGCACATGAACAGCCTGCAGCTGCCTAAAGAATTAGATCAATCCAGATGTTCAATGGAAGAAATGTCAAACTAGTACCATTCCAAATTAAGTTGAACTAAATTAGCTGAAGACTGTCCATTACTTAACTAAATACCAAATTAAGTTACAAACTTTTTTTCCAACAATTTGGTCTCTGATATTAAAAATCCAATTAAGATGTTGTCAAATTCACACTATTTGAAGGCTCTTGTGAAAGATTAATATTTAACTCTGTATTGCAAGCTAATGACAAGGCAGCAATCTGCTGCACGCACAGGGGAAAAGGAAGCACTCCCATCCTACCATCTCTCAGATGACACACAAAAACCCTAGACCTGAAAGAACACATATTATTCCTTCAAAACCAAAACAATCTAAAAAAGACAAACCAAAAAGCCAAAATACCCGAAACCAACAGAATTGACAGAAAGGCTGGAGGGCAGTAAGGCTGCCTTTCTGAATACCTACTCATACACTGTCCCATTGGCCCACACTACGATCAGTCTCTCACCCACCACAAGATTAATTTCTGAATCAATTCAATGGCTTAACTAGAGCTGTGCTTAACACAGGATTTTGTCCTTTTATGAGACGAGGTAAGAAAAAAGGCAGAACTCCTTACACAAGCACACATACATGTTACCTGGTATCAGTCTCAATGAAATAACTATGGCTTACATCTGTTCTAAATGCAAGCATTCCTAAACCTCCTCTTTTGCCTTGATAAAAACTGTAATACAAAAACACTCATGAACTGGCAGCATGGCAAGTAGCAGTGTCAACAAGGTACTTCCTTTATGGATAAGCCACGCAGCTACATGTTAGCTGCTACAGAGGAAAGAGTGCTTTTGTTTCATTCCCAAGTTGATAGAGATCCATTCTGGTATTGTTTTACATCGTGCAGGAAGAAGCAGTAGTTACAAATCCCAGTAAATGAAGTTTTGCCAAGACAGATGATCCTTCCTTCCTATGTTATAGAACAATCACAATTTCAACACGTGGGCTGAACAACAACGAGTATAGCACATAGCTTTTATTTTATATACAACTATAGTCTCCTTAAGAAAATAAACTGTAAGTTTATTGTGTTGGCAAACCTGACTTGTCCATGTTTAGGTTCTGACTTCATTATGAACTATCACAGTCCAAAATCTACAATGCACAACAGCGCTTTAATAAAATGATACGGCTCACAGAGAAGAAGATTCCAAGATACAGAACAAGATTCTAGATTGTTAAAATGCACCACATTTCCATACTGAAGATAAGCCCACCATCTTATTGCAGTAAACATGCACAAGCCATGGTCTGGCTCCCTTGGGGAGGGTTTCATGATTCCCAACAAGATTTGTTACAGAGAACTCAAGAAAACCCAAAAGAAATAAAAAACACCAAACAGAAAGAGCTAATGCACAGGGAAAAAAAAGAAACCCACCACCTGCATTACATACTACAAAGAAAAAGTTGCAGAGAAAGAGGCAAGTCTGTTCATTAACTTGCATATTTTAATTCAAAAAACCTTTTTCCAAAGGAGGAGAAAGGGGTAGGAGGTTGCAGATTTTCCATATTCAGTTAACTAGGAGCAGCAAACTCCCTTCCCTTTGTCCCTCCCCTACAACTACTAGCTTCACACATCTGCATTGTTACCTTCACTTTTTCTCTTCTCAGGCAGCAGAAAAGACAATTTTCATCAAAAGACCAATCAGAAACACCTTCAGGCTCACAGTCTGTAAATCAGAAGAATAGCAAATTACTTCATATTCATAAACCACGACACAACTGGAGCCGAAAGAGAAATGCTGAATTAAATACCTGTTTCACAACATTCTTGCCTGCTTTCTGAGGATTCAGGCTTCATTTCGGCCATTTTTCTAAATCCCCAGATTACCAAACTATATACATTTTATCCATGCACAACAAATCTGTTTTTCTGAGCACTGCAAAATACACTCCCAGCTACATAAAGATGAACGCACACTCATTAGTAATTTTAGCCAATATGAAACTAACTGTGAGCACTGCCTGGGGGAGGGGGGAAAAAAAGCACAAATCACCACGGTAACACACATTTTCTAGAGGCAGAGCTGAGGCTGCTTCTGTCATTAGAAATGCAGAACAAGATACAAACATAGAGATTGAATACCTTTAAACAAACTGAGATCTTTTAATAATCCAGGTCCAAACAGGCCTTCTAGAATACTTTCAAACCCTAAAAGCAAATAAAAGAATTGTTAGCTTTCTAGATTAGTACGTCACTACAATATTCACAATAGCAGTTCTATATTTATCTGTTCCAAGAACAGAGCTCAACACGTTTTCTCCAAGTATTACAAGATACACAGGTCAATTGTGATGACTGAACTACTGATAAATCATAGCACAATCTAGAGTCCACTGACTCCTGTACTTTTCTACGTAGCTAGGTTAAAAACAAAGAACATTACGATATTGAAATAAACCGTTTTGAAAAGAACATAGGAAACTGCAGGTTCTACAACATGACTGAGTAATTTCTAAACAAACAAAAATACTCTCATTTAAGCCTCCAAACTGAAAGAAGGTACATTTTCCCAATTTAAAAAATACATTCTTCCATCTCAGTGATATTCAGTTACTATTCTGAATTTCAGTAAACATTAGAATCAGTGTTTACTCAAGAATTGCAATTTTGAGGAGAGAAAATTAAAAGGCGAGGGATTCAGCATTGCCGTATCACTAAAGAATGAAATTTCAATCACAGATCTGCAGCTAAGTCACACACAGTCCGATTTACTTCAATGCCACGATTTATACCTCACTTAAAATAAATCTAATCAATCTGAGTTTATTCCAGAAGAGGGAAAACGTGCACCAAAATTACTGCCATTATTTGGAAAACTTAAATCAATATTACACGAACCCCCTGCTGGTGGTAAAAATCTACAGAGCTATTAACTACCCAGTACTGTGAGAAGATGGGTTAGCAGAGTGAGTATGAAAAGTACAAAGATTACTTTAAGGGTGATAGACAAATTCTACCTCATAAAAATGTATAAAAATTGAATGACCAGAAAAAGTCGAGACTGTCACTTACTATATTGCTTGCCCTTCCCTCCCCCCTCCAGTACTTTTTTGCTTTGTAGCTTTAAGAATGGTTTGCAAGGAGCTATGGGCTTCTAGCTTCTCCTACTTGTTTGAGTCTTTGAGTGGCAGAGGAAGAAAGAAAAAACAAATTAAGAAACAAAAATATGGTCTTAAATTTAGAGAAACTTGCATGGGTGAATCAGGGACAGATAAACTACCCAAAATAGCACTGTTTAAGATATCAGTCAAAATCCAAATGATTGTGTACTATGAAGGAAATAGTTTATTACACTCCAAAAGAGCAGTAATTCTAAAATAATTCTGACTTCATCAAGATCTAATATCTAAGTTATGTTTTGGACAGCAGTCTTCAAAAGGAAATGACAAATAGCGCTACACCCCTCTGGGTGTCAGCAAGAATGTCAGTGCACCAACATCTTCAATGATCAGATGCAGGATCCTACAGAATTTGCAGGGTGCAACATGACTTAGATGGTAAAAGCATTTCTGAGGTACAACACTAAAAATATAATCTCAGAAAGGACCAAGAACTAAAAAACAACAAAAAAAAGGTGAAATAACAGTCAAGAGTGAAGAGAAATAGGGAGAAATCAGAAAACAAGGTGGAAGAGGAAAAACTGAGAAACTGGAAACACATCCCATTGAACAGCACCTTGTCAGGCAGAGAAGTAGCACTGCCTCCAAAAAAAGCCAATTCAGGCTTCAGGAAGTGGCAGGAACAGTGGGAAAGGGCCGACCAACCTGACCTAGAAGAAAAATAGGAGAATCAGGGTATTGACCCATAGGTTTATAACGTTGAATAGTTTATAACGTTTTTAACATATGGGTAGAGACCCTCAGAATTTGACTCTGAAATGAAACCTTAAGGAAAATAGCTAACCAACCTTGTTCTTTATCTTTTCGTTTAAAATTTACTTTTTTATATATATATATATATATGAATAAAAATCAAAATACTTCAGAAATTTTACTCAAACTCATCAATCTTTTAATAGTAACTGCCAGTGACTCATGCCCCACAGTTTGCCATGCATGCAATTGCACACTGAAGTCCCTGCCAAGTTTTACAGCTTGGATATTGTACGATCGGAGTTTGCTAGCCCACTGTTCTGAGTGATGCTAATGCCACTCGGGTTTTATTAATATTAAATATTGGATTTAGCAGTTGCATAGCAACAGCAGAACATCTTATGTGCAATGTTTGACATTAAAAAAGGCAAATAAGAGAAGTATGAATGTATTCAAAAATTATACTATACTAGAGACTGGTAAAACTGCCATAAAGCTGAGCCCTATTCCCCCCAAATGCAAAGTGCAATGCAGCAAAGGCAGTTTAAGCCCTGTGATGTTGTGTTCAGCCATTCAGGGCTCCAAAAGAGCAACTGTGTACAGTTAATCATGCAGAATACATTGAAAACAAAATCTTGAAAAAGGAGCTGCCTACTTTTTATAGTATTTTTTCTCTCCATTGTCACTGCTCTTAGAAGCTTGAAAAGAACATTTCTTTTCCCACCGATTGTCCTTTTCCATTTGGCAGATGATATTTTCCTGCATTTCAAATGGAACAGAAATTAACATGGCTCCCTCTGCTAAATTCCAGTTTCTGTATTTTCATCATCTGTATTTCACTGTCTGATAGTTCATAGCAGCTGAAGAGCAGAGCCAGTGGAAAAGTTGCAGGAATAACAGAATTAGAAGAAAGAAAAAGAAAGAAATTTCCAGTATTTTAGAAATCAGTATTATTTATATATCAGATTAGATTTTCAATATGAGTTGTGTTTAGATCTCTGACATTCTATTCACAATCAAAGCAGACACATATATAACTCTTACAAATGTTACTGGTGACCTTTAAAATGAAAAACATTTTTTGGATGTTAGTATGAGAATTCAGAAAAAAAAATTAATTTTTTTTAAATACCCCAAATTTATAAAGTGTAAAACATCTCTCTTTTCCAGAAGGCTCTCTAGGAAGTGAAGAATTAGAAAAAATAAATCCCAGAACAAAGAAAGAAAACCCATAGTACTGAAGCAAGGGTGGAATAACTTTTTAAATGCAGAGGTTGCTACACACTTATTTATATTTCACAACAGTTAGCTCTACAAGTAAAGCATCCCCTAGAACATCCCCTGATAAAAATCAGAGTATGTATGTGCCATTTTTCTGCTAAGGGCAGCAAGGAAAGAAATTAAAACTAGAGAGAAAAGTGAAAAAAAAGGTTTACTATGCAGTCTTCAGCATGATCAATTTTCACTAGTTTTGTCTCTGCACCTAAACAGCTTTATTTTCATCTTTTCTTGGCATTTTTACCCATCTGTAACCAAATATTTTGTCATAAATTTAAACTGTAATTGTATTTTGATGGCTAATGGTTTAAGACAACAATTTAACACAATAGTTTAATTTAAGCTTTGCAAAGGAAAAGAAAATCCAGTTAGGCCCTCATGTCATCTTCTCCCTTAAAACCAAGAGCCCTTGTGATCATTAAGCAGCTACCAGGCTCCTTCGGATAACAGTATTAGAGAAGTCGATGGCCAGTCTCTTGCAATGCAGATTAGCCCAAGACACATTCTCATAAACACAGGAATGCAAGATCTTCAGAAAAAGATAGGGATGCACTTCTGCAGTGCCATTGACACAGAGCCTAGCATGTCAAACAATGCTTTTTTTCCCCCCTCAAGACAGCACAGCTCAAACAAACCTTTGAATACTACATAATTTGGCTCTAGGTATGTATCCAGTCAAAGCAGTAAAGCTTGACTTTAACATACAGGTACAAAGCATTTTGGGAGTAGTAAAAAAACACAGACTACAATTGCTCTGAATGTATTATTACATAAATTGTTAATAACTCAAAAAAAATCAACACGGCAAGGGCAGAAAATTAAAATCAACATACATAGCTGTCAATGCCTCAGCCCTTATCTGAGCATTTAAACTTAATTGGTGAATATCAATTTATAAACTAAACTTCAATAGACTTAATAAGTACTACCCAGGCCAGCAGTTAAGTACAGTAGGTCATAGAACCAGAGAATCAGAATATCCAGAGTTGGAAGTGATCCACAAGGATNTCTCAGTGATATTCAGTTACTATTCTGAATTTCAGTAAACATTAGAATCAGTGTTTACTCAAGAATTGCAATTTTGAGGAGAGAAAATTAAAAGGCGAGGGATTCAGCATTGCCGTATCACTAAAGAATGAAATTTCAATCACAGATCTGCAGCTAAGTCACACACAGTCCGATTTACTTCAATGCCACGATTTATACCTCACTTAAAATAAATCTAATCAATCTGAGTTTATTCCAGAAGAGGGAAAACGTGCACCAAAATTACTGCCATTATTTGGAAAACTTAAATCAATATTACACGAACCCCCTGCTGGTGGTAAAAATCTACAGAGCTATTAACTACCCAGTACTGTGAGAAGATGGGTTAGCAGAGTGAGTATGAAAAGTACAAAGATTACTTTAAGGGTGATAGACAAATTCTACCTCATAAAAATGTATAAAAATTGAATGACCAGAAAAAGTCGAGACTGTCACTTACTATATTGCTTGCCCTTCCCTCCCCCCTCCAGTACTTTTTTGCTTTGTAGCTTTAAGAATGGTTTGCAAGGAGCTATGGGCTTCTAGCTTCTCCTACTTGTTTGAGTCTTTGAGTGGCAGAGGAAGAAAGAAAAAACAAATTAAGAAACAAAAATATGGTCTTAAATTTAGAGAAACTTGCATGGGTGAATCAGGGACAGATAAACTACCCAAAATAGCACTGTTTAAGATATCAGTCAAAATCCAAATGATTGTGTACTATGAAGGAAATAGTTTATTACACTCCAAAAGAGCAGTAATTCTAAAATAATTCTGACTTCATCAAGATCTAATATCTAAGTTATGTTTTGGACAGCAGTCTTCAAAAGGAAATGACAAATAGCGCTACACCCCTCTGGGTGTCAGCAAGAATGTCAGTGCACCAACATCTTCAATGATCAGATGCAGGATCCTACAGAATTTGCAGGGTGCAACATGACTTAGATGGTAAAAGCATTTCTGAGGTACAACACTAAAAATATAATCTCAGAAAGGACCAAGAACTAAAAAACAACAAAAAAAAGGTGAAATAACAGTCAAGAGTGAAGAGAAATAGGGAGAAATCAGAAAACAAGGTGGAAGAGGAAAAACTGAGAAACTGGAAACACATCCCATTGAACAGCACCTTGTCAGGCAGAGAAGTAGCACTGCCTCCAAAAAAAGCCAATTCAGGCTTCAGGAAGTGGCAGGAACAGTGGGAAAGGGCCGACCAACCTGACCTAGAAGAAAAATAGGAGAATCAGGGTATTGACCCATAGGTTTATAACGTTGAATAGTTTATAACGTTTTTAACATATGGGTAGAGACCCTCAGAATTTGACTCTGAAATGAAACCTTAAGGAAAATAGCTAACCAACCTTGTTCTTTATCTTTTCGTTTAAAATTTACTTTTTTATATATATATATATATATGAATAAAAATCAAAATACTTCAGAAATTTTACTCAAACTCATCAATCTTTTAATAGTAACTGCCAGTGACTCATGCCCCACAGTTTGCCATGCATGCAATTGCACACTGAAGTCCCTGCCAAGTTTTACAGCTTGGATATTGTACGATCGGAGTTTGCTAGCCCACTGTTCTGAGTGATGCTAATGCCACTCGGGTTTTATTAATATTAAATATTGGATTTAGCAGTTGCATAGCAACAGCAGAACATCTTATGTGCAATGTTTGACATTAAAAAAGGCAAATAAGAGAAGTATGAATGTATTCAAAAATTATACTATACTAGAGACTGGTAAAACTGCCATAAAGCTGAGCCCTATTCCCCCCAAATGCAAAGTGCAATGCAGCAAAGGCAGTTTAAGCCCTGTGATGTTGTGTTCAGCCATTCAGGGCTCCAAAAGAGCAACTGTGTACAGTTAATCATGCAGAATACATTGAAAACAAAATCTTGAAAAAGGAGCTGCCTACTTTTTATAGTATTTTTTCTCTCCATTGTCACTGCTCTTAGAAGCTTGAAAAGAACATTTCTTTTCCCACCGATTGTCCTTTTCCATTTGGCAGATGATATTTTCCTGCATTTCAAATGGAACAGAAATTAACATGGCTCCCTCTGCTAAATTCCAGTTTCTGTATTTTCATCATCTGTATTTCACTGTCTGATAGTTCATAGCAGCTGAAGAGCAGAGCCAGTGGAAAAGTTGCAGGAATAACAGAATTAGAAGAAAGAAAAAGAAAGAAATTTCCAGTATTTTAGAAATCAGTATTATTTATATATCAGATTAGATTTTCAATATGAGTTGTGTTTAGATCTCTGACATTCTATTCACAATCAAAGCAGACACATATATAACTCTTACAAATGTTACTGGTGACCTTTAAAATGAAAAACATTTTTTGGATGTTAGTATGAGAATTCAGAAAAAAAAATTAATTTTTTTTAAATACCCCAAATTTATAAAGTGTAAAACATCTCTCTTTTCCAGAAGGCTCTCTAGGAAGTGAAGAATTAGAAAAAATAAATCCCAGAACAAAGAAAGAAAACCCATAGTACTGAAGCAAGGGTGGAATAACTTTTTAAATGCAGAGGTTGCTANCATTTTGGGAGTAGTAAAAAAACACAGACTACAATTGCTCTGAATGTATTATTACATAAATTGTTAATAACTCAAAAAAAATCAACACGGCAAGGGCAGAAAATTAAAATCAACATACATAGCTGTCAATGCCTCAGCCCTTATCTGAGCATTTAAACTTAATTGGTGAATATCAATTTATAAACTAAACTTCAATAGACTTAATAAGTACTACCCAGGCCAGCAGTTAAGTACAGTAGGTCATAGAACCAGAGAATCAGAATATCCAGAGTTGGAAGTGATCCACAAGGATCAAATCCAACTGCAATGGATCAGTTGCAATAGAAATTAAGACAAGTGATTCATCAGCATTTATTTATAATAAACAGCCAAATATATAGCAATTTGCACATTAAAAGGACAACTTCAAAAACCTGGAAATTGAGTCAAGTCACTTAAGACATTAACTGGCCATATATTTTGTTTACATTTCTTAACTATCTAAGAACATATTAGAAACCATCAAAATCATGTGGGGAAAAACTGACCTGCTAAATAGGGAAAAAAATTTAAAAACCAACAAAACTCAAACTCAAGTGACTAAGAGTAAAAGCACAAAGAGGAGACAAGTGGAAAATGGACAGGAAGATTCAGAGAAGAGAAGATAAATCAAAACTCAGAAATGTTGCAAAAGTCAGACAGGAGATACGCCCACAGCTTTAAAGTAAACAAAGATAAAATCAAAACCAAGGCACACATAGATTGGATTTTTTAGATAATATATGTAAGAGTATGGTAGTATATTACAAAACATTCAGTAGAGAGGCATATAGTCATTCAACAAAATCTATTCAAGGTGGTGTTACTAACATCTGTAAATTAATTGTCTTAATATTCAATGGACGTGTGTTGGTTTTCTTTCTGTGAGTTACTCAAAGAGTATTTGCAGCAGTGTTTAATTCCAGAAAGTCCTGAAATATTGTGGAAGTCCCAACGGGCTCAAAAAAAGGGGAAAAAAAATCACTTTGAAATGTCACAACATTAAACAAGTTAGTACCGGGGTCTCAAACTGGTAAAGGTTTTCAAAACCAATGAACAGTTCTCAGGAATTGATAGCAAAAAATTGTGTCAATCAACATGGGCTGAGAGAAATTCTTATTAGAGTCCTAGAATACTAAAACTTTAACTAACAACAGGTTTGATATAATATTTTTAGACTTTTGGGGCGCCTCGACACATCTTGAGTAAAACCAGAAGTTAAAAAAAAACCCCAAAAAAACAAAATTAAAAAAACCCTAAGCCGAACCGAAGAAAAAAATCAGTCAAATAAATACAAAACATTAAAAATCAATTAAATGACAGCTCTTGAAATATTGGTGGCAGTGAGAAACTTCTGGCAGTGAGGTCCATCAGGTACTGGTTTTCGGCCCTATGCCATTTGCCATTTCAGTCCTAGACAGTGACTTGGAAGAAAGCAGTCACTAAATTTGCTGGAACTACAAAGACAGGAAGAGCAGCAATTAACAAAAGGCCCAGGTCACAAAGGCTGCTTACCAAAGCAAATGCAATTAAACACTACTTGGAAGGGGGGGCAGGGGGAATGGAGAAAGCCACAAATCACACATTTAGGAACAGGAAAAACAGCTTCTCAAAGACATACCCAGATCCAGCAGCTGAAACTGGAAGCGGATCAAACTCAGTCCGACACAAGACACTCTTTAATTTTACAAGGGTCCAATTGAAGACATAAGACATGCTCTTTAAGACTGGATCATCATTTTCCCTACTCTAGGACTCTGAAGGTATTATTTAGGAAAGCATGGCCTGGTTGCTGAGATCTATTTCCCTTTCATTCTTCCCCAGCACTTGGATTCATCATTTTAGGAGTCTCATTAACTAGTATGAAGCAAGAACCACGATCATCACATCAGGTTTTTACTGGATTTCTCATGCCTAGATTTTCTGGTCAAGATTGGTTATATTTATCCACAGCTATGGGATTTGAAGCAGGAATTAATTCAGAAAAATCCTACACTCTATGTGTAACACGGGAATTCTGTCTCTTTCAGGACAAAAATCTATTAAACTCGAATGTTTCAGTCACAGGCATCTTAATAGAAAAGCAATACCAAGCAACAAGGGAGGGAGAAAAAAGTCACAGGACAGTTATTAATACACACTAAATCTCATGACATGCATATAATTATAAGTTGTGAATATTCTTTTATTCATGCAACAAAATAAAAAACTCCCATCCACCTATGATGAGAGATCTCGTTATCTGGATGGAGACCAATTAAGGACTCCAACTACGAGTTAAATCAAATTTGCTTTAGCTTCTTGGGGAACAAAGAAAAAACTGCACATCTCAACCAATTTTTCAAATTTCATGCTTCTCCATTCTTGTTAATGAAAGTACACTGTTCAGGGACTTACTGCAGACATTCCTGCAGAGGATTATAGGGACCTTAAATATCAACTTGGTTCTATAAGAGCAATATAGACACATGCATACAAAAGAAAATAACTAAGGATGTTAAGACAGGTACTGTTTAAAAGAACAAATATATCCAAGTTTTGTATAGCAACACACAGCTCTTCTGTAGCTTTCTGCACCAAAACACCTTCTGTTCTCAAGACAGAATACAGAATATCTTGTGCTGAGGTCCCTAAACAGGCCCTTGGAGCCCAAGAGAAAATGAATTCTTTGGCCTTAGAGTAATGCTTTATCCACTAGAAGAGCATCTCCAGTAGAGAAGCTTCATTTAATGCAATCAAGAAGCAAATAAGGTGCATATTCTGCCAAACAGCCACTACGTCACTGCTACAGTAACTTACCACAGCAGTAAGCTGAGAAATCAAAAAAGCAGCAAAAAACTACAAGAACTGTTGATAGAAGTGCTTCTGACTGACCATCCATCCTGCAGGACCTAATTAAAATTCCACTACTAGTTTGTAATTGTTATTAAAAAGCTGCAGCAGACCATCCTCAATCCACTCTCCAAGCATTCCTCTCAACCAAGCTATTCCTTTTCCTCTGAGAACCAGTCTAAAAACATTTTCTCTGATGCAATCCCAAACTCACAGCAAGGCATTTAAAATTTAATGAGCTAAATATGACAGCATAACAGCTACATATCAGAACTACAGAGCTGCAACGTACTTGCCTTCAAAGCAGAAAAGTGCTTTGCCAAATACCCTAGAAGAGGAGAAATCTCTCCGCTCTATGAGGAAGAACAGAGAAGCAAAGCAAGTTACCAGCTTGTGTCACAGTGCAATAAATGGAAATAGGAGACTCTCCATCCAATGTTAGCACCCTAACTGGCAGGTTATCTCACTGATTGCAACTGGAAATTCAACTCCAAAGAACCAGAAGCGACAAGTTAATACAGCTTGTTGCCAGAGTGCAGAGTAGAGCAAAATATGGATCATCTCCTGCTTCCCTCCCACGAGGAGTATTTTTGTGCGTGTGATCTGATACCAACAAGAGAATTACACAAAGGCATACAAACTTCTTATCTCCAGAAGTCTCAGAACCAGAATTCAAATAAAGCTAAGGACATTGCAATGGCTATCTCAAGATCCCCTCAAGATACATCAATTGTTCTGGTAGGCTGAGGTGCAATCTTCATATGGATTTGCAGGAATGAAAGGATCCTCCAATTTGTAGCTACTGCACCACTAATCTGGCTAGTTGTTCAAGTCAGGGGTTGTGGTTTTCTGGTTTATATGTTAACTCAAGATCAGGAGATTTACTGTATGACTATCTGCCTTCCTTCACAGCCAGTCACTGCTAATGCAGGACCTAACTGGAATCTTCTCATATAAATACTTGCATTTTATTACTTCAGAAAATAAACCAGAAAATACAGACAGCACAAAATGGCAAAGAACTACAACAGAAGAGTGTCAGTAACCACCAACTTTCTATGCATCCTTAAAAAATATAGGTTTTACTTAACAGTAGAATAGGATCTAAACTTAAAAAAAAATTAAACTAAAATCTAAACAAACAAATTTTAACAATAAAAATTGAAGTGGGACTTGCTTTTCAGTATCTCAGTTCAAAGATAGTGCTCTTATTTGTTCAACCTCAAGGTATGGAGTTCCGGCAGGCAACCAGGTACAACTTTCACTGATAAGAAACTCTAAGAACTAGCTAGGAAGTTTACAAATCGATTAGAAAAGTCAAATAGCTCAAGAGTGAGAATGCACACTAGCACAAATCATCATGGGCCAAAATATAGAGGCCCAAACATTTCTCAAACTTGAGGCTATTTTTTTTTAATTTTAACCGTGTTGCATTACTTATTGCAGCAAAATAGAAACCTTGGAACTTTTTTCCCATTGGAGACAATCCATTAATGCTTCACTCCCAAGCAAAGGTAAGGTGGCATTCATTAACTACCACTGTTTATCCCCACGTGCCATGCTCCTAAGGCACAAACTTAAGAATAGCCTTGCAGTAGATGGAATTGATCTGCCTGGAAAATGCCTCCCACAGAAAAGATAGGGTTTCCAGCAGCATCAATTCACTGCTCCACTTTGTTTCATGGCCACAGTAATGCTTGTATCACAGATCAGCAAAGGCCAGGTGTGCTATCATGAACAAACTGCCACAAGCAGGTATAGCAAAGGTCCAAGTCAGTCTAAACCACGGAAGAACCCTCCCTGTCCCACAAAAGCTGTTTATGTTGAAGCACAGAACACCAGTGGCTTTCACCCCAACCTCAAGAGATATTGGCATTGTGCAGAAGCATTAGAGCATGAGTTGAACTGGCTATGAGCTGTATTTCATACTCCACAACTGTCCTGTTTGAAGAGGGTTGCCTTCCCTCAGCAATTCAGTCTTGCCTGACATCATTATCTGTCTGCAACACAGTCATCTACTGAAACCACATTAATTGAAATGATTCAAAGCTAAAAACCAGCCCAGAAAAGGTAAGTACAAGCTGCTGAATCCACAAGGACTGCCAGCAGAAAAAGCATCTACCAAATCACAGCTGTGATCTAGAAAACTCCTGGAGTGTGACTCAGTTTCAACTTTACCACAAGAGGTCATTTATACCATGATCCATTACTGAATTAACTCAATACATTATTCTTTTCTTTCAGCTCTCAAGTTAGAGATATCCCTTTCACCATCCCTACAGAGTTTTTTTACATGTATTCAGTAATCAGCAAATGGGAATGAAAACATGATTCTGTTTAGGAAACTAAACATAATTACATCACCAATCACTGACAATCTGATGACCTTCAATGAATAGACCCATGAAAACAGTTGAACATTTCTGAGCTGAGAAGTGAATATACTGAGCTTACCTGTAAGATGAAAACCGCTGAGAGCATTTCTTACTCTGTTATTTGTGATTTTAAGTCTGTCTGGTATAACATAAACCTCCATGATAAGCCATTAAATAATTGCCTCAATGAACAGTAACCTTGACTCCAGCTAGCTCACAGGATCCTGAAAAATCTTATGGTATGCAAAGATACAACACTTTATTAAGCCAAGCGATTATTTCACTACACCAGTGAGTACCAGTGAGTTTATCTAAATTCTGATTAGGAAGCTAACAAAAGCAAAGAAAGCTCTAGATCATGGAAAGAAAGCTGAATCATGATTACAGTGAATATGAAGCACATGTGACGTTTCGAGAAGGCTTTCCAGAAATGCTAGAAAAGTATCCTTAGCCTTTTCAGATGGACAGCTCAGTTCTGTCTCAAAAGGAAGGATGACCTAGGCAAAATCAGACGGTGATACAGGCAGCTACACAAAA
This sequence comes from Irena cyanogastra, assembly GCA_013397155.1. Taxonomy (NCBI): domain Eukaryota; kingdom Metazoa; phylum Chordata; class Aves; order Passeriformes; family Irenidae; genus Irena; species Irena cyanogastra. The sequence continues at coordinate 226,491 of VWZV01016537.1, forward strand.
ATGAAAGGGTAAATGAAAGCAGGGCAGGGGGTCACAAGTTATATGCCTTAAACAAAAACCCTGAAAACAAATCAACACACACAGAGGAGTATCTTAACACTGAAAAACACAGAATTCATACCAGCTATATTGCAGGTTATAGTGACTAATTGTCATCACTGAAGTCACATTTGCAAGATTACATCAAGCGAGGCATTATTCCATGAGTCTACAACACAAGGTGCAAACCCAAAGGAAGCAAAACTAAGCCTAATAATCCTCTCCAGCTTTATGGTTGTTTGCACAGCAGTAGTATTAAGAACACAAAGGTACAAAGTAAGCACATGACAACTCTTGCATACAGCAAGGAAGATACAGCTGTATTACTGTTGTTATTCTTGTGCCAACAGAAAATACTAAAAGAAATATTCTTAACTTCAGTGACACCTCGGGTTATGCCTATGCACTAAAGAAGCTGCAAGCCCTTATATTCCTCTGGAAACAGAAAAGCATCAGCACAGCTGCTGACAACTTTATAACAGAATATTACAGTAGAAAAACAATTTAGTGCGAAATTAACTGCAGGAACTGAAATTGCCAGATGTGATGGAACATTACTCAGCATAGATGAGGAACAGTAAACCTTTTCTAAAAAAATAACTACACTCAGATGCCAGAAACTTACACTAAATAGCTGTAAAAAAGTCTGACCTTTGGGGTTTAGTGAAATTTTCCCAAAGAGCAAGTGACTGATAAATCTCTCTCTCATTTTTGATGTCACATAATGTCTACCATCATTTCATGTTGCAACTCTTGGAGTCTTACTAACTTTTTAGCCTCAGATACACATCACCAATTCTGTAAGCTGGGGTCACACTGCTTAACCATCAGCATTTCTAATCACACTTTTGACTGGCAATATAAATTACTATATAAGAACATACAGAAGATTTTAAAAAATCATTTTTACTTGCCTTATTTCTAGATTGGAATGATTTCCTGGCCTAGTTCAGTTACACTGGCCTAGTCCAATTACATCAGCACGAACAAGTGGTAGGACCAGGGAGGGACATCTCAGATAACACTGCAGAAATCAAGATGTGTCCAACTTAGTTGTTCGCTCTCTCAGACTGTCTTTCCCTTATTCAGATTAAAGACAGATATCTGAAATTATTACTGGATCAGAAGCAAAGATCACAGCCAGAAAAGATCCCTTGGGATTTGGTTGATGCAAAACTAACATGATAGAGAACACAGATTTCATTATGGCCATTCAGGATTTCAAAGTTATTCCCAAGTATCTTTTCTGGATAGCTACAGTGAATTTGGTGTCTAATTGTATATTTAACAACTTATAGTGCACTTAACTGAGTTATATACATAGTAATTTCAGTTCCTATCATCATCTTTAAGCCTTCCTCAAACCAAGCAGTTATGTGCAGCTTTTAGACACTGCTGTCTCCTCCATCTCATTTATTCCAGACCTTCAGGAATTCCTGAAACACAGCATATATTATTGGCCTTCTTTAGTCAAATGTTTAATCCACTGTACCCTGGTTGAGGCCACCCTATACCCTCACACACTCATTTTCTATTCGAAGTTCTTTGCTTCAAAGCATCATCTGTGATCTGAACTTGAGAGAAGACAGCAGTCCCATATTTTCCGCACACTAAGTTTCTCAATGTCACTGTTGCAGCAGAATCTCAGGATATGCTAACAGTTAAATGAATTACAAGTTTCTAGTCAAGAACATAAAACTGCTACACAGACAAAACATCCGAGGATGAGACTTCTACAACAGCCAGTCTTGCTCTAATTTTATAGTTAGTATATAAATTTTTGTTTATAAATATCAATATTTTGTTTATCAATAAAAAGGTCTTAGTAAACCTGCTAGACCTGCCTCAGATCTTTCCAAAGAATGAAGTCACTATCATCGCTAGGATGATCAGAAGATCTGAAACCAATTCTTTGATGCTAAGTGAAGAAACACTGGGAGAGCACTCAGCCTTCCAAATCAGAAGTTGGTCCTTTGTTCCAAATCAGAATTAAATTTTCCACGTAACCTATATACAAATCTTCTCAAGCTTGCCCATTCTGTTGTATTGCTACATTCATCAGAAACTGAAGTATCTGGTACAACCTTTATATGAAGAAACAACGGAAACCCTTCACAATTTTGAGCTCTGCTTTGCTAGAAGATTCAGCTTTTAAGATCAGTATCACTGTGCACTTATATTCAAAGCAGTTATTTTGTAACTTTTTAATTGTTCTTTCAGAGCAAAATCTCAGGGATGGATTTCTTAATCCACAGCTAGGAACTGCCAGCAGTACAGCCATACAAACAGCAAAGGAATTTGATGCAAACTGAGCTCCTGCAGGCTACACCCTAATCATCTGATCCTAAGGGATTTAAAGTCTATAGTAGCACTAACAACTATTCCAAGTTTGTTGATGTCTACAACACTTTGTAAATATCTTCTCTTAGGGTCATTTTTTCCCCTACAGAATTCTTCATACGTAAGTTTCTCTAAAAGAAGACTATCATGCACAAGTAATGAACAAAGTACGGCATAAAGAGGGAACACTAAATTACTGATGACTGTGTGTGCAAGAAGCATTAATAACTATTTCATGCGAGTGCCCTGCTCCCCACTACCGTCAATTTTATATCTTAAGTACTCAAAATTATTTCCAATATAGCCAACTTTTCAAAAAATTATCTTTGGCACCAGAAATATTTCCAAGTTCAAGGAATACTAGACTTCTAGAACACATTGTAGCAACCATAACACACTTGTCTATAGAACCACAGCAGTAATACCAGAGGTATGAGTGAAGGAAATAAAATACTAAAACAAAATGTAGTGGGATACTAGAACAAGTGTTGCAGAACAACTTGCACTAGTTCTTCTTTTGCCAAAGTAGCCAAGCTAAAGAAGAATTGCTATTTTACCTGGATTTATTACCCATGTACAGAGCTGAACATTAACAATTAAAAATCAAGCAGAGAAACTACATCTAATCACTGTAAAGTCATAGCCAAGAAGGTCAGCAGCAGTTTTAACAAAACAAATTCAAACCACATGAAGAGAAGGTTCCTTTCATTTACAAGGGAAAAAGAACAGAAACACACTAGAAAACTAAGGCTGGAAAGGAACATGCAAAATCCACAGCTCCACAACAAACACTGCATTCAGTATCCTAGTGACTTCAGTATTTTAAACACTTGCCTATATTAGTGTTCAATAAGTAATTCAAATACATACAGTAGTAGTTGAATACATGGAATACTCCAAAAGTAGCCAAGTCAAAAACCCAACATTATTCAAAATAGCACATCGTTTAATGCTAACTTTGTCTTTGAATTGCTAATTACTTCCATAACAGAAAACATACAATATCTCATTTTGCAGTAGTGATACAATCACAAAACACATTTTTAAGGAAGCTGCATTATCAAATCTGCAAAAATAGTTTAGTATAGGCTTTACTCTTCTAGACAACTGGCTCCTTACAAGTCCCAGGATAATTATATGACCTGCAATGCAGGGAATCAAAGAAGACTTCAGTGTGCAATTTTGGATTTTGTTAACGCTCATTTGATGCAAGTATTTATATAGATATTGACTATGTCAAGTATTTAAAAATCTCTCTTCATGCATTCAGAAGTCTGAAATGGTCTTTCATAACTATCTTGAACATAGTCTAAAGATTGTATATGTTCATGGATTATCCTACAGTTAATCTTATTACACAAAGAGCCAACACTTTCAAGAATGAGTGCTGAAGCTGTAACACTAAATAAGCTCATTAAAAAGCAACCCTGAAATTATTTTACTCCTGCACCCATTTTAAAGTCACCAATAAGCACTAGTCAGACTGCAGAATGCTTCTACCAGTAGGTTTCTGAATATGCATAATGCCAATAAAGTTAATTACATTTAAGAAATAATAGTCTATGTGCAATTAAGATACTGGCAACATTTTAATGCGAAAAAAATGTTTAAATATACTAACATCCTAGTCTTGGGATATCCAGTCAAGCTACGCAAAGAGATGTGTTTGTCCCTTGCATACTCCCAAATGTGGAAGTAGGATCAGAAACTGGATCTGGAAGAAAGGGTAAACAGCACGTTAGTTAAATTCACAGAGGATACTATGTTTGGAGATGTTGAAAACATTAGTGAAGACAAATACTTAATAAATGACCCAGAGAAAAAATAAAATTACTTCGGAAACAAAAACACCTTATGAAAAATAACTGCAAACACTCAATGTAGAAGAACCACAAGGACAGCAGAATAAAATGTAAAATGAAAGGAACCTAGAAGCAGCAACAGTGGACAGTCAGCTAAATATTTGCACTGAAAGACAGTCTGGAGCTGCAGAGGCACCAAACAGAGCAGGGAAATTAAAGTACTTTCTACAGTCTTTGAGTCAATAACAATAGCCATCTCTCTGCACAATTGCCAGGGACTGAAAAATTCCCCTTCACGCCCAGCAAGTGGAAAGCTCTTCTCAATGGCAAATCAAGTTCTGCAGGAGGTAGGGTTTAATTTTTTTTAAGCAAAGTTAACATACGGTTAGCATAAGCCTACGCAGCAGGCTCTTCCAGTACTTCTCTGCTTGTGGCTTTGTGTAGAACAGGAGGAAGCTAAGAAAACGAATCCATTTTTACAGGTGCAACTCAACCTTGCATTGTTCAGATTTATTCCTGTGGTCCTTGAGAAAATAAACCAAAACAGCTAGTTCAACTACTAAAAAGAAAGAAGAATAAAAAAAAATCCTTCACCATTTACTTTTTGCCTTAAATTTACTTTTCCCAAGAATGACATCCACTCATCCATTAAGGCAGATACCAGCACTATCCAGCTTTAATAGTAAAGGTAACAGAAGGAAAGCACAGACTCTGCCCTTAGAAAGCTACAAGAGGATCCCCACCCACAGTAGACAAATGTAAATGTAAAAGTTACAGTAACCAGCATACATCTTCAAGGATTGTCAAGCCTTTATTTCTAAGAAGTATTTCTAGGCTCAAACTAAGAACCATTTATTCTGATTCATTCCCAAACTAACAGAATAAGATAATTTTACAGAATTTGTTTCCCTCGGTAACAAGGGTTCCATGAGGCAACCATGTAGATGGTTTTTACTCATAGCAAACCACAGACAAAAAAGAAAGAACAAAAACGAAAACAAAACAAAACAAAAACCAAAACAAACAAAAACAAACCATCCCAAACCAAAAGGTTCAACATTTTACCAGAAGCCATCTTTCTGCCTATCATGTTGCTGAATATTAGGAGAAGCTCCAGCATGGAGACTCATGCTCTGGTTTATGCATCCCTTCACCACAAGCAAACAGGAGACTGAAGGTTTTCCCTCCTCTTGACAACTGCTAAGCTATGTGATTTCTGAAATAACTCATCCTATGCACATCTTCAGCTGCTGCTTGTGGTGTGATGGCAAGAACAAAACAGATCCTACCAGTTTGCCTCATCTTTGACAGAAACTGGTTAGCCCTGCATATTTCAATGAAAATTTAAACAACACATTACCAGGTATCCCTCAAGCCAAAGTCACACGAAACGCAGCTTGGGTTTTAAATTAGTTCAAACTATAAAGACAGTACAGAATCACATAATCTCATTGAAGAACTCAGTACATTTCAGGAAGATACAAGGCTTCAGATGTAACAAAAATTAATCTCTGCTTTTTGCACCAGAGGACACTGGCAAAGTATCTCTGTAATCTTTTGCCCCTTTTAAAAGATCAGTGCTAGCATGAGGCAAGATTCATAGAGGCAAACTCCAATCATCCTACAGATTCAAAGCACAGTCTCCTGAGCAGTAGCAACAGCAGGTTTTACAGCCCTTTCCTTCTCTACTCCATCACTCATTCCTACTCCTACACTGCATCAGTTACACTGCTAGAAGTTCATGAGACTGCAGAAAGGATAAGCGGTTTTGCACACAACCCCTTCACTTCTCTTTTTTTAAAGCAGTAACTTCTACAAGTTCACCTTGCATGAGAACGGCTGTTCAGGGTTGAGACAAAGGTTTAACTAGCCCAGAATCCCAATTCCAATAAGGGCAGAAGTGTAAGTGGCAATACAAGGAGTTGCCTTAAACAATGCCATCGTGAAAAGCATAGCCAGCAAATCACAGAAAACCTCTTTTCAGAAGTAGAAGCATAGCTGCTTTTTAAAAGTCTGTTAGAGAACAGCATGCAATTACTCCAGTTTGTCAAATGTGTAACTGCACTGGACTCCTTGCAAGTACAAACCATGAGAGATGCATGTTACAGTAAAGATGCTGGAAAATCAAGGCCTATTAGAACAGAAAGGAGATAGAGTCAACAATATTCCATGGTCCATAGGTTTTGGCACAGTGTGCTGCAGAGAACAGGTGAGACACACAGGAGCAAGACAGACTCATGCTCCTGCAGGAGAGGCCACCACACAGATCACACAGCTCATATGGAAGGCAATGGGACCCACTGCTGAAGGAGCAGACAGGTGTTATCTGGGAGTGGTTCTTAATCCAGTTCTCTCTCGTGAAGGCAGAGCTGGTCTGACACAGCCCTGTCATACTTCTTGGTCAGCCATCAGGAGTTGCTGGCTGAAGAATCTCAGATGAACCTGGCACAAGTGGTATCTGCCCTTAGCTCTACCTGCTTTTTCTCCCTAATGACTCCCATTTGGAAGCCAGCCCTACGACAGTTTTAAATCTTGTCTTAACACAAAATCTCTAAACCAGTAGTTGTGCTGAATATGCATCCTGACTGGCTGACCACACAAAAAGCCCAGTCCAAACCTATGCATCCCTCTGTGGTAGGCACTGCTTTCACTGAAAATGGAAGATGCTGCACTAGACCAAGAATGCTTTGAAGTGTGGTATAACGAGGGGTTGATGTTCAGGAGGTTCACATGGCTAGAAACGCATTGCCCCTGCTCTTTGGGAGAACACTGACCCCAGACAAGCTGTTTCAGCACTGGCCCATCTCCCCATTTGGCATCATAAACCTAAGGTGTAAGGTACTCTAGCAGAGATTGCTGTCTTTTTGTTTAAGCCCAAATACGCAGATTACTCAAAAAGGTAAAGAGAATCCCTTCCTTTAGGCCAACGTTCAAAAGTGTGCTGACTCTAGTTCAAAAGGAGAATTTAAACCACCATTATGTCAAAAGAATGAAAGCAAGGAAATACCTATGAGAATGACTACTAGGGGATATAAAGATAGATTCAGCTGGTTTCATCTCTGAAAACCACTTTTTGCTAACTAGTGATGACTCTAATGTCCCCATTACAGCATCAGTTTCTCTGTAACTTCCTGTTAATTTTATGAAAAACAAACATATTGGATAAAGATCTTTATCTACTTAAGACTTACTGCAACTTGAGGCACACTGACTAGCAAGGCAGCATCAGGAGTAGAATGAGGCTTGCCTGACTCAAGTGTATTAAAGGAGGGTGATAAAAATTAAACAGCAGTAAAATGCATGTGCATGCAAAATGTATTACTGCAAAATATACTCCACAAAAATTGGTAAAAATTACGAGAAGCAGAGCAAGAAAACACAAAATTCCACAATTAACTTATCCCAAGTCACTAGAAGACAGATTACTGCAAACTGAAGGTTACTGTAACAAGGAAGCCCATTCTGCAGCACATCTTCAATGTTTTGAAGCTATGATTACTGATCACCTGGCACTTTAATCTGCGATAAATCCACCTCTCCACTGAAAGAGCTGATCCCACTCATCCTCCCCACCCCCCAGATGCTCACTCATCTCGCACTTGCACAGTAACACAACAAGATGGTTCAGGGATCAGTTTCCTGATCCAACCCAGCATGCATTTACACAAAGTGAGGGCAGTGGCACAAAGGGGGTGGTACGATCACTCCTCTCCTGCAGCATTTTAAATCTATATGAGAGTAAAAATTGCTGTGCAACCATGAACTGTGTTTTTATACAGAAATTCACTTTTACTGCTACGCATCCCTTGGACATGTATTCTATTTACCTTTGGTGGAACCAAAATCTTTCCTGAATAATCTTATATATTGATCAGCATTAAACAACTATACTCTCCCATGCTGCCCATTTAGGTTAAAAGACATACAATTATGATTTCTCAGAAATTATGGTAAGAGTTACTGCCCAAGCCTGTACCTATTCTAAATGTAACACAAAGTTGCCGTATGGCAAAGTCCAAAATGTGGGCTTGTGGTTTTTCTTCAATATCAGGGTGAAATGCTTTATTACAGTTGCTTTAGCATAACTTCCCTTTTAATTTAAAAAGGAAAAAAGCCTACTTAATGTTTCCTAGAGCATCTTCTACAAACACTGAACATCACTTTTAGGATATATAAACTATAATTAATGAATTTAAATATTTTTCACCAAAACAGTGATATTGCAAAGAGAGTAATTTCATGCCTTTTCAGAAATCTGACCCTCTAGAAACTTGCTTAAAGTCATGCAATACAGTTAAAAAACAGCATAATGTTTAACTTAATTCTGGACAAAGAATAACTCATGGCTCAAAAGCCAACAGTAATTTTATTAGATATTCTTGAAGACAATTTTCTGTTAATTTCCTTTAAAAAAGGATTCAGAGAACCTATCTAGACATATCTCTACGCTGTCCTAACCTTTAACTCTATAACTGAAAACACTATGTTTTTAGAATAGCTTTTTCATGGTGACTTCCATTTGACTTTTTAAGCTTAAAACAACAAAAACAAAACCAAGCAAAATTAAAAAAATAACCCAAACAAACCCACGAGAACCCGGCTGCCTTCTCCAACCAGTGCCTCCCCAAACACTGCTCCCTCAAGTTTCACATCAGAACTTTAATAAGCAAAGGCTTCAAAATAATACACTTTTCTCTTTATGGGAAGATCAGGTAGTTAGTTACCTGAAACACTTTTTTCTCTGACATGGGAAATATTTTGACCATCTCCCAAAAATGCTTTAAGATGTATTTGGAAGAGTTTAGTCTTTACACAGCTATTAAAGCTCATTATCTCCTTTTCTAAAAACATTCTTTGTGAAGTTTGACACTCATTTATGGATTTTCAAGAGACCTAGTTTTGAAGATACATTAATTTTCCATCGCTGGTTCCAAGAAGAAAAACTCTTGAGATATTTCAAGGCTATGACATCTGGTTAGTTCATTTCCATCTCTACCTCCCCTCAAAAGGAACTAACAGGGAGAAGCCACCTGAGTTAAAGAATGCCTTGCCAAGGAGTTTGAAAGCCCACAGACAAGTATTTCACATGTCATTTTGAAAACAAGAGTAAGCTTATGACCTTCTGTGAGGTCATGTGAAGCAAGAGATCAATTTCCTAAGACCACCTGACTCAAGCTGCTTTAGACCCCAGCCCTACGTGAGTGTGGACTGACAGCAGAGGGTGAGGCCAAACTACAGCCAAAGCATATTTACATGCTGGCTGCCACGCTGACAGAAAGTGGGAATTCGTCCTCAGGAGAGCCTCACTTGTCACACATAAGCACAAGGTGCTCCAGCAGGCACTGGTGTCCTTTCACTGTCACTGAGAACAGACATCTCCTAGCTCAGAGGGAAGGACACCCCTTCCAGGGATTCCTCCACACACCCACACGCATGGCTCTTGTTCTGGCCCACTTAGAGCTAAGGTCCCACAGCCTCTGTTCACATTAATCTGTGACTTCTCATTACAGTCAAGGCTTTTTAAACCTTGACTTCACAACCCAGCTTAAAAACAGACCAAATACAGCTACACCAGCAAAACTACGGGTGTTCAGAGCATGATTTATTTATTTATTTAATAAATTTTTACACCACCAACAGAATCTTAAAACTGCACAATAAATTCAGCACTCTTAACCCTTAAAGTCTGCTAGTACAAATCAACTCAGAAATTAACTCTGTTTGCTGCTTACCAGCAGAATCACGAAGACTCCCCTAGGCAGCACCATGGCATGCTGAGAGCGAAGATCCATCTGCCTTAAAGATGAGATCAGAGGACTGCTTATCTCTTTCCCCTAACTGAATAGGAAATAAGTATTCTTCTTCCCTTACAGCAATGGAAAGCCCTCCAACTTTCAGACACTAGAAAGACAGACAAGAAGGAATATCAAGAGGAATATAGGGTTGGGATGCTGAAATGCCCACAAACATGAAAAGCAGAAGGTGCCGATTTCTTGGGAAAAAGTGCTTTTGCATAGACTTTTTTTTAAGTAGGTTTAGTAGTTTTAGTCCTGAGGGGAAAAAAGTTGCCAAAAATAACTGCTTACTTTCTGAAGTTTGTGAGGTGTCATCACAAGCACATTTAGCTGCTAAAGTTCATCACCATGCCAGTAAGTATAGACCAAAGCAGCTGTGATCAACTTCTTGATACATGCCTTGCTCTCAAGCACCTCCCATTATACACCAAGCTGTATAAGGCACTTCCTATCCTAGGGCCAGGAGCAGTCCTTGGGCTACCAGGAGTTGAGAAAATGTAAAGCCCTTCTGCTGTTCTTATTTGGAGCACAGAATTCACTTCAAAGTACAAGCAGCAGAAAGATACAAATTCAAGATTAGTCACAGGCAAACAGATGATTTAAGAACAAGAACCAATCTGTCATAGGAAAGGAGTGCAGCCTCTATGGCAAAGTCAACTACAGTTCTGCAACATCTTTAACTTATGAAGTCAAATTTTAATCTATTTTAAAACTGAGTAACTTGTTGAGCAGAGTAACCTCTGAACTCTATTCAATTTTGTACTGTTAGCATGCTCAAACTGACCTCAGCTATTTTTCTAGCAAAAAAAATCAGGTGGACAGTGGCCAGGATGGAGACTATTTGGGTTTTGACACCCAGAACAGCAGCGCACCAAAGGATCACCAAACAGCTTAGCGTCCATCCCATACTTCAAATGCCTTCTAGTCATTAAAATAAATAAATCCATGTCCTCCCGAGACCCGAAAGGTGGTTTACCTGTTGTTCCAGGGCATCTCTGCAAATGCATTGCATGGAGACTACATCAGTTTACGCTCAAGTCTGCATATTTAAAGTTCCTTTCACAACCACGTAAGGGAGGAATGCAATGAAATCTTTAGATCTAACACAAACTAGCAGGAGTTTGGCCTTCATAGCAAGATTCTCAGAAGGGAAAACACAGAAGCTCTACATTCACAGAGTGCAGTTCTGTAAACAGACCTACTTAACACCACTCTAACCTTTTTTCAGAAGTCAGCTTTCAAGCTGAAGTTTTCCAGACTCAGTATCCTCCATGATATCCATTTTTGGATAAAATATACTTTTAAATAGCAAAGTACGAGACGAAGAAGGAAAGATAAAAATCAATCCTAATCTAATGGATCACTAAGTATCAGCTCGTACTCCTCAACACCTACAGACACTTTGGAAAGGAAAAATAGCCCTCATTTACAAATCATTTAGAGCAGTCATTTTCAAATTGTGGAATCCTGAAAAGCATAAAAATGCCACACAATTTAAACTATTGGCAATAGCCTTGTTTTTCCACAGTTGCGTCTTGCCAACTTCAGACTGAAAAACACTGTTTTAAGACAGTTCTGGCAAAACACAGTTCTTCTCTCAATGGTGTAGGCTTGTTCAGGAAATAAATGCAGCATCCCTGCTGAATTCAAAAGGCCATATGCAAAATGAACCTCTGGCCTATGTCAACTGAGCACTAACACCATTCATTCCCAAATGATTGTACATCACTCAAGGAAAACTGCAGAGACAAGACCAAGGCATTAGATTTTGTGAGGAGTTGAGAAAAATACTCCTATAAAATACAAGAACTAGGTTCTCATAGCATTTTACCATACAGTTCCAGATGATTACGTTTTTCTTATTTTGTATGAATGCACAGGATTGACAAGGATGACAGAAAATTATAAAAAACCAAGAGAAATGTGTGGGCAGTAGTTAGGCATTTAACCAGAAATACCAAATTTAGTGTTATACTTGATACAATTTTGCCCACCAAATCTAAGTTAGAATAAACTAAACATTCATGGGAAATATTTCAGGAGAAAAAAACTACTTTTTCTTCCTCCAAGAGACTTTGACACTTCATTTTGACAAAGACTCAGTGCACTTGTCTTACACAACACATTCTGCAATATGGATACTCATCTAGACCTACACATAACTAATACTTCACACTTAGCTTTTCCATCACATGTCTTCATCCCTTTCTTAATCTGGTAATATTTTGAAAGATAGTAAGGTACAGCATGCAGATAAAGAATAATCACGAAGGTAACTGAAACTTTCAATTTCCAGTTGAATAAGAGCACAACTTTTCCAAAGGACATTTAAAACCAGCAACGAACACTCCTCTTACTTACCAAACAGGACAATTAGATCAAGAAATGATCACTGACACAAAAGTGCACTAAGTTTTTTTTAAGAAAAGTTTTTTCACTGTTCGTTTGGAAGTGAACACTGTCAGATGGTTTTTTCTTCATAAGATCAAAGTAAAACTCTTTAGAGAAACCCCAGAAGAGAGATTCTGGTATCATATAAACTTAAGTTTTACTAATGACTTTAAAATGTGAGAGAAAGCTAGGGATAAGGTAGCAATGCTCCTCCTGTTCTGAAGGATGTAAATGGAATCACTGCTTTAAGAAGATTGCTTTGAAGTTTGTTTAGATCAGAAAAAGAAATTACCTCCATACTTTCCTATCTCTTGCTTTTGCAGAGGGAAATAGAAGTTCAGCATCCACTTCTGCAAAAATTCTTTATGCAAAGGATACGACAGCATGTTCTCACAAACACATCTAAAGGCCACGATAAAGCATCACCTAGACAGCAGCTCTCATTGCTTTTGCTACAGTGACAGATCTTAACCCAGGAGATGACCAAACTTGAGACAAGGTCTGCTGTAACACTAGCTTATCTTCAACTTGTTCACAATGAGGACCAAATAACTCCCAAAGAAGGCAAGAAGTCAGGTTGCTGTTTAAACCAAAGTCAACCCATTTTCTGCATTCAAATACATAAAAATATTTCTCCGGAAGCCCAAGGCTGCAGGACAAAAGGCACAGGCTGAGAGGACTCTTCTGGTCACAAGACTCTCCATCTGAAGTGCACAAGCATAATACTCCATTACTCTGACTAATCTGTGACAAAATTTCAAAACTGACCTGCAAGTTAGTCTGCACATTAAGCACAAGCAGACCACCAAAAAGCTTTGTGTACATGAATCTCTGTGGAGTTTAACAGCTGCAGGACTAGCCTGTCCTTGCAAGACTGCAGACTGAACTCAGAAGTTTTTTACACAGGTAACATAGCAAGCTGCCTCCTGCCACACAAACACAGCAGCAAAGGGAACCGAACAGTACATTGCTACAGACTCATAACAGACAGCAGGACAAGCACAGGGGCCTCAGCGCTAAGAACCAGCCTTGAAGTATTAAGAGCAGGGAACTACAGGCTTAGTAGTTAGCCCAAACGGGCTGAAGCTTTCACATCCTTTCGTTATGGCAACCAACAAAAAAAGAAATAAAGAAATTAAGAACTCTGACTCTTGACTACCTGTTTCTCTTCCTATTCTGGCAGTTACTCCATTTCCACAATAACCACCACCCCTGCAGCAGCAGAGGGCAAAGGACATCAGATGGACTCGCCTCTCCAGTTACACACTGAAACATCTGTACTATAGGTGTATGCAAAAAGCAACCAAAGACAACCAGGAAAGTTTTCATTAGTAAACTCAGCTCAAGAGTTAAGATTGTCTGGTGGCCTCTGATGTCTTTCCACCCTGCTGGATTCAGCTTCTGAAAGCTTCCTTTGTTAATGAATACTAGGCTCTTGTCCAGTCCTCTTTTCTCCCCCTCTACTCCCTCCCATAAAATATCATGGTCCTTAGGGCATAAGGAACATCCTTTGTCTTCCTGCAAGTCTTCCCTATGCAGCCACTTTGCCACCCCTCCTAGAAAATGCAAGAGGAGTACCATCCTTTCTCTTCTCTGTAAGAGAAAAAACAGATGGAGACATCACTTAGTAGCAATTTTACCACAGAGGAACTGGTGTCCCACAGAAATGTTGCAAAACCATAACCTCTACTTCATCTTTCATGTGTCAGCAACATTGACATGTAACTCAAATCTCCTGCTTAGCCTTGAGAAATCAGTCTTTTTGTCAACCCACCATAAAGAGCACGTGATACTACACACAATATACAAGGTGAACTAAATCTGAGGAAAAAGGTAAATTACTTAAGGATACCCAGAGAAATAACAGTAAGGCATTCTTCAAGAGAAAAAGAAAGAAGCCGAAGCTCTCATTTCCCAAAATGGCCACACAGATTTATCAGAGAGAAATGAGAAACCCCAGAGGCCTGCAGAGATACAAGGAGAGGAGGCATAAAGCTGCAACTTTATTAAAGAAAACTGGTTAGGAAAGCAAAGCCCACAGTACATTATTAGAGAGAGACCATGAAGAGGGAGATTGCTTCAATCTTCCTACTTCTGCAATGAACATGAAGCACACAAAAATTAACATGTACTCAGTGAAAGACGTATTTTTGCACATGTGACAATACCAGCAAAAGAGTCTCAACTCCTCACTCTCTGCACCTCTTCTTCCTCTGCAGATGTTGTAGCCAAGAAAAAAAAATTATTTCTTTTTTTTCTAATTTAAAAAAAGATTGTCTTCCAGTCGGGTCTAGTCAGGGAACTGATTCACCCAGCTGCCATACATAGTTGTGCTTGAACAGAGGGGACTATTTAAGCCAGTTTAGACAGCAGTACTGTCAAACATAACCACAGTCTGTAGCATGGTTACAAGAAACAAGACACAAACTAGAAGACTCTGTGCCTTTGGAATAGACTATCCTACTCACTTCCCTTCCCCCCACAGATGTGATCCCATAGGGTGTTTTAGATGAGCTCTCCTGATCATCTTATTCCAAGCTAGGATGACTCAGGTTACCGCACATCACCAGAAGATTATCTGGTTTTGCAGACTTCTGTCAGTTTAGTAAAAATAAGCACTAACACTCCTCTTAGCCAGAGGCAGACCCTAAATTGGCTCAGCCCATCCCATCCAAACCTGCCCTCCGAAAATCGTCAAAGCTTTGTATTTCTCAGAGAGTTATAAATATCCATCCCAGCAACCTTTGAGAACCAAAGCCTTATCCTCTTAAGAGTGAAAACATGTATACATGGAAGGGTGAGGAAGAGGATTGGAAAGTCTCCTGTAAAATACTGCAGTAGTGTTTGCTCTGCCCCAATCTGTAAAACAGGGCTAATTTTCTTTAACCCTATTAAATGCCTGTTTTTCCTGAAACCTTGCCTAAACTGACTTCTAAGAAGTATTCTTGTGATTTTACAATAGCAATGAAAGAATACAAGTTCTCAAACAAAAACAAAGCAAACAAAAACAAGCCAACCCCCAAAACCCCATAACAACACATGACAGTACTTGCCTGGATACAGGATAGCCTAAGATGGCAGACTGTTGAGTCACAAAACAACCATGCAATAAGGATTTGGACAACTGAGCATAGAAATTGGGATTTTTTTATCACCCATTATTAAAGTGTAGTTACTGGACTTCTATACATAACAGCACTTGGACTATCATCAACATAAGGCACAAACTGTCAAGAAATGGCTTAAATTTTGGAACAGTCCTTCAGGTACTCTTTTAAAATGGTACTGTACCACAAAGCTGTAAATCTGATAACATATACATCCCAACATAAATGCTAGAAAGATTTTATCTAGGTGGATTTTTGCTATTTTCGACATGCATGGAATCGATTACTGTAATTTGGAAGTTCTATTAGAGTAGATGAATTTTGAATGTCATTATTTGTTAGATAAAAAGTCCAAATGCCTATACTTCCTGTAGGTCAAACATATCCAAAGAAGGAAACATCCCACCTTGCAACGATTGTTACTACCTCACACAAATTAAAATACATATTTGTTGAAATGTGAAAAAAACCAAATTATTAGACCTAGTCTAAAATTTCATGTCACAGGCATCAGAAGAATATCTCAAGATGGTATAACTCAAAGTGATTATCAATAATTCTTCTGAGTATGCTTTTGATTGGTTGACATTGTCCCTAAAAGGATAGGAATTATTCTTCATGTGCAAGCAGAGAAACAAGGGCAAATCCAGAGTGATTTGCAGTGAATTCAAAGAGGTATTTGAAACTGATCTAGATTCATCCCCATAGTTCAACTTCTACTGTTCTTCAAATACATAGCATTCTTCCATGCACATTTAAAGTAAAGCTAAAAATCAAACTGTAAATTTTACTCTTTCCAACTAAATATTTTTATATTTATATGATAGTTGCCTCAATCTTTTCCTGGCATTACTTGGTAATAAAAGCGTAATTCTCCATCCCTCTATCCATATTGTCAACAAGGAGAAATGTTGGAGCATAGTACAGATCTTCTTGAACAAGCCTTCAGCTACTATACAGTAAAATTGCTTTATAATGGATTTATATTAATAAAATAAGCCACAAGCTGCAGCTATGTTGCAAGCAGGTTGAGATAAAGCAAACACTACCACTCACACGTTTGCTGAGGACAAGGCTGGGGATGTATCTAAAACAAACATCAGTAGAGAACAGCCCTACATTTAAACTTTAACTTGCTTCTTCTTATTATTTTTCATCAACATTGCAGCTATAATAAGCTTTCTCATTTTGGAACAAAGAAATACAATCTGACCTTTGAACTAGAACCACGTTAAACACTTGAAGACTCGAGCCTACTTCCAAAACAAGGTAACACACCTAACTGTTTGGAAGCAGCAGCTAATTCATATCACACACAGGCTGGAGCTATACAGGAGCCATAATCAAGATAAGAAAAGTAATAAAGATTTCAGAATTATTCAACTGCTATACACCTTCTCTTGATTATTATTATTATATTCTGACACTTCCTGATATATCATATTTCTTCCTCAGAATCCACACTTTAATCCTAAGTATCCAAGGTCACAGAAGACCACCATCATACAATGAACTAAACAGAAAGAGAGCAGGTACTTAGGTTGCAGCATTTAATCAGCAACAATAACTTAAAAAAAAAAAAAGGAAATTACTTTAGCTTATTTTGACAGTGTAACAGCTAAGAAGCCTTTCAATGAAACACTAGCTGAGCTCAAGATGATTGGAAAACTTATGAAAATGTTACAGGTTTTCCCTTGAAATCCTCATTTTGCTCCCAAAATTAGGATCAGTGCTGTAGAGTAGTGAACCATTCCTTCCCTGCCTCCACACCCCCAACAGAGACCATAATTCAGTCAGGGAGTCTCCAAGAGTACAGCTAATATTTAACAAAGGGCCAAGCATCACCAGCTAGAAGAAATGCATGCGATCACCTCACACTACTCCAGTGATCATGCAGGACTGCCACGCTATTAACTGCCTGTATAAAAGGTGTCAGGAAGGTTTCAGGGATCTGTGGGTTATTTCCTTCCTCAAACTCCCCATTCTTTAGCAGATCCAATCTCATCAACCATTTCAAATTCAGCAAGTGCATGAACACAAGATGATTAGAGGCTGGGAGAAGGAAAAAAAAATTAAAATCACCACATGCCTTTGTGTCTAGGTATCTGCTTTTGACCATTGAAAAAGATGTTAACACTCAAGACTGGTACAAAGAATACATATGTCAGCATCAAATAGTTGTGGTCTGGCACATTGAGTCTCTACCAGGGCATCAAGATGCATGTGCCAGTCCCAGCTACTCCTGCTCTGTGGTTCCACAGTCCCATTACAACTCACTGCTAAGAGAGCTTAGACATCCCTTCTCCACGCTTCCTTCCACCTCCAGGCCAGAGCACGCTGCTCCCTTAATTTCATCACCGATCAATGGAACTGCTTACAGACCCATGCTCCACCAGCCCCACCATCTCCCTCCTCACAAAAAGGGGATGAAATGCATGACAATGAAGGAAGGTTTCAGCCAGATCAGTTCACTGAGCTATCTCCCACAGAAGGCCACACTGGGACAACCAAAGACGCAACTCTAGGACAGTTCAAGCTTATCTATATCTCTGCTGCCTTGCTCTCACTCTTTTCCTTCCCACCAGCTTTGCATTCTCACACTCTCTCATGCTAGTGCTGGTATTTGCTCAACCTGCGAGCCAGTTCAGGGAACTAGACCAGCAGAAAATTATTCTACTCCCTCCAAAAGATGTTTTCTGCTAGGACAGCTCCCCTGAATTGGCTCCTTGTGGGCAAGTGGTCTCTCAGTCCCTCTGTGGTTTTGCTCCCTTAAGAGCACAAGCTTAGTTTGACAAATTGCCATGAACCCACAGTCCAAAGGAGCAGCCAACTGCAGAGGGGAAAGTGAATTACTTCAGCCATATTTATTGCCAAATGCACTAGTTCAAACCACAGGTGTATTTTTTCTGAATGCCACGAGGTGTGGTATTAGAATGACTTTTCAGAGAATGATGTTAACACAGAAAACCCCACACACCTCATTTACTTTCAGAACTAAATATGAATGAGTATTTCTGATTACTACAAGAAAGATTTTCACATACTGATGCATAAATACTGGAAAGCAGAGTGTTTATTACAGGAAAAAATTCTCAAAGACTTCTACAAACAGCCAAGCTGAAACAGCACACTACATCATTTAACAGTCTACTTCCAAATCTCATGGAATACTGCCAAAATCCACTCAAAAAGATGACAGAGGTCTATTCAGAGCAAGGGGTTAAGATCACAACATAATTTCAGCTGGAGATCCTGGGCAAGTGCAATAAGCCTTCTATAATTTTATAAAAATATGAAAACAAAAAAGGTAAAAACACATTTACATGACCCAACAATTTATGCAAGATTCATAGTAGGAACGAGGTAGGTCTTGAAACCTCATAAAACTGATCAATTTGAAGCTGAAACTATTTATGACATACTGCCATCAAGATAAAAGTCACAGAGCACTGTTACACTTTGGACTTTATTTTTTTAAAATGGTTTTGTACTTTACCTCCAAAAAACCCCAGTCAATTCTATGCTTAAAGGCGCTCTCAGTATCCTTTGTTAAACACACATAGAGGGACTTTCAGAGACGGAAATATTTTGGAAGAAGAAAACGTATCAAATTTAGGTATGAGGAACAGATATGCAAGGGAGAAGGGGAGGAAGCAACTTCACCAGAAGCTGGCAATTTAAATGGCTTTAGGGAAATGGAACAGGGTGTGTATTAATGGAGGTGGAGTGTTTGTTTTAAGTTTTAGCACTTAGGGTTGCTAAGAACTTCAATAATGTAGTGTTTTCCTTGAGTCTGTAGACATCAACTTCTCTAGCTACCTAGGATTTTCCCAAAAAGCAGCACAATGAATTCAGACAATTCTTGCATTTCACTCCAACACAGTATCTTCAAAAGCAGCTTTAAAACTGTCCTTTTTGTTTTGGTTTTTTTTTTCCTTTCTTCTTTCTTCCCTCCAAATTTACTCCTCACAGCTATCTAGTTGAACTCCAAGCAGTAGGACAGCTCCACTGGAGCATTCAAGGACCCAATGCTAGAGCAGCAGGGACTGAGAGGAAGACAAGATGACATGCTGCAAATAGGGGGTTTAGAAAGGACTAGAACAGCTGAACCCCAGCAGCTTGAGTTAAGAGGAACTGAGAAAAAGAGACAGAAGTAAAATAAATCTGGTTCAAGCAAAGGTGGGATAAAATGTAGCAGAGAGAGAATCAAAATAAAATCCCACAAACTGAATTTAGAAATATCAGTTATTCGTTGGAAAGAAAACCCAACACTCCTATGTAGTGTGAGTTTCTCAGTAACATATTGCCTTTAAGTTGCTTTATATATAAAATAAATTAATTGCTTGAATTAATCTGATGTTAACAAGCATCTAGAGCACACTTTTATATTACAAAAACTGAAATATCTAGATGTAGCTAAAAATATACACAGCAGTTACACGTCCTGGTGTAACCAAAAATGGTGTTTCAAATCCCTGATAATGAACTGGGATGCTGAGCTAACTGACAATAAGAGGTTTAACTCTGCACACAAGGAACTAAAGTGAATTTGTGACTGTTGTTACAGATTACCTATGCTGAGCAGTCACTGGCGGATTATGGCCATATTTGTAAATTTAAAAATAAAACGAGAATTTGTGCTCAATTAGAAACAGAAGGCCAAACAAGATGAAACACACCAATGTTCTAGAGAGGGATTGTTTACGATTATTCTGCAAGTTCACAGCCTACTGTTCTCAAACCTTTTTTCTTTGAGACACACACTGAATTATTGGCCTAGAGCTGACATTTATGTGAATGTTGGGACCCACAGAAACGGTTTCAATTTCTTAGTAGGGAAAGAGAAAAGGGCAAAATCTGTATTTTGAATGGAGAAAGTTACTTGAGATGAAAGGCACCTCCTTTTCAAAACCCCAAACATTCGATTGCAAGGAGCCTACCCAACAAGGAACGCGCATAGGAGAGGAAGNTCCTTCCCCATGATCCCCACTCCTCTGCCCCTAATCTTCAAGGGCATCACAAGCCGGGAGGGGCAGCGGAGCACCTCTTACCTCCGCTCCCCTCCGCGGGGTCCCGCGCTGAGTTATCTGTATCCTGTATCCTCAGCTGCTCCTGCTTAGCAGCGCGGGAGGGAGGGAGGGAGGGAGGGCCGCGCGCGCCGCGCTCTGGCACGCCCACTCGCGCTCGGCCCTCTCCCCGCCCCGCGCATGCGCCGCCCGTCCCCCAGCGGCTCGCACGTGCGGCAGTGCCGCACCCGTCCGCTGGGGGGCGCTGTGCAGTCCCTGAGGCTTTCGTGAGGGCGCGGGAACGCCCTGAGAGATCATCGTGTTCTGAGAGGTCATTGTGTCCTGAGGGGACATGCCCCCCCGTGAGGGGTCACCGTGCCCTGAGGGGCCACCGTGCCCTGAGGGGACAGTCCACTCCCGATGCTTCACTGTGCCCAGAGCTGCAATCCCTCCTTGAGGGGCCATTTCGGCCCTAACGGGATCACATGCTTTTCCATTAGGAAGATATGAAATCTCCTCATCTACTCCACTGTGTAGTTATAAACCCACCAGGTCTGTTGGTGGCCACGATGCAAAGGGAAGGCACATGTGCCTGCAGTGGCCAGGAGGTCCTGAAGCGACAGCTCCATGACTCAGCCACCTCCTGTGCTTCAGCCTTGCACCACCAGCACAAGGCCCTCCCTGCAGGTGAGCTCAGGTGTTGTAAGGGCGCTGGTGAGGTAGTAACACCAGTTATGACAGCAAGCTGGGAATACATTGTCAGTCTAGAGAAGGCATGGCACTGCCTTGTGCCCGTGCAGGAGGACAGGAGCACCAGTACCAGTACTTTCAAGCTCAGGGGATGGGATCGTAAAGTGAAATCTTACTCCAAACCTTGCCATAAGGCCAGAGATGAAGGTGCATGAGCCTTTATTTCCCCACCCTAACCACTAGAGCCATTACCCTCACCTTGCCTAGCCACAGATGATTAGGGAGTCAAAAAGGCATAGAGCTCGAAGCTGGCTGTGCAAACTTGGCTGGTCAAATGCAGCTGCAGTATTAGGATGTCCCAGATAAAGTATTTCCTGGACAGAAAAAACTGTTTGAGCTACTGTTCAGGTGCTGTTGTAGCTGCTGTAAGCCAACTGTCCTGTTCAAAGGGAACTCCAAGAGGCACTTGGTGCGGGCAGGTAGGAGGGCAATGAACCTGTCCTACAAAAGGAGATCAGGACGGCTCAGTTTGGCTAGTTCAGCAAAAGGAAGGCAAGCCCAAGGGGTACTTCCTCTGCCAATCTACCAGGGAAGCTGCAGTGGGGAAAAGATGGACAGAGCTATCTGAAGGCCAATGGTAGCATAAGGAATGATTACTGGTTGTCTCTTAATACTCTCCTGGAGGAAGTCAGAGGATGATTTCTTACTGAAGAAGGTGGAACTTCCTAGAGAAGACAGTAACCAGAGAAGCAAGAGGCAAAAGCCCATTTAAAGATGCAGCTTCTGTGCATCTTTATGATGCAGCTTCCTGTGAAGGAAGGCAGGAGGGCAAGGTGAAGCTTGTTTTCATGAGCGGAGCAGACAGGTTTAGGGAATCCCAGTCCTGGTTTGAAAGCCATTAATAGTGAAAACAGGGAAAGCATGACCTATGGAGATTTTCTATAGGACAAAGAGTAGGAAAGCTCTTTGGGCAGCCCTGCTCAGGAATGGTCCCCTTAGCTGCATCTCTTTTCAATTGCATCTCTTTTCAAATCCTGGTCTTTGTTCCACCTTTTTTTCAATGTGATGAGCCATTGGGGTCTACATATTTTCATATTCAGTACTGGGGAATCTCCATTCAACTCAACATCTGGGCATGTCTTTCACTAGAGCTTGAGTTCCTAAGTCTGTTAGGCACTTTACTAATCACAGAAGTATGTATTTCCTGAGAGGTAGATAATCTGAACAAAGGGATTGTAACATGAATGCTCTAAACTCCAGCAGGTAACTTCTGTCTGCAGTCTGCATAGCAGCTAGAACAATGGGTGGATTCCCAGCACTAATTATTAGAGAGTTTCGGTTTTGGGGTTTTTTGCAATTCTCTGTTCTTAGACTGATGTTTACATAGCAAACTCTTTGAGATAGTCCCATGGTTCTACCCTGTGCTGGTATTGAATCTACCATAAAACTTCTAATTCCTGACTGGGATCCATATAAAAATGTATTAATTTTCTATAATGTGTTGCCCTCCCCAGGGCTAATCACAGACTAGTAGCATGATAAATACCAACAATTTGGATTTCTTACCCACCACCAAAGCAGAGAGGAAGAGGATGAGGAAAGCATGAACCAGAAGATCCAGTACATAAAGCAGGTGAAACTGTTTGAGAACTAGAAAAAGGCAACAGCCCTGTAATCTAAAAAATTGTTTAATACCACAAGCCTCCTGTGGGAAGGAGTAAACAAAGGGCCAAGGTCCACTTTATAAAAGAGCAGCAGCATCTAGAATCACAAGCTAAAACTTTTGTGTTCCGGGAGATGGAGAAAAAGGGTATAAAGAACAGTGGGGCTGGCCTCAAGGGTCTCATCAAGAGTGACAGCTAAGTGAGCGATCATGAAACTACCAAGGCAGTGGGCATATCTGACTTTATCCTAGAGTTAGGCTGGACCAAGTTTGATAAGCCAGAGCTTGCACCATGCTGCCACCAACACGGTCAGGCAGGTTTGTTCAAACCAAAGTGGATCCACCATTTTCTGGGCCAGGACCATCAGCAGGCCGCAGCAGCCACTCCTGTACTTGTTCCTGTAAACATCTCAGCACAATCTCTCTTGCTGGGACACAGCTTTGGCCTCCCCCCATTTCCCATGAGCCACGAGACTTGCTACATTTGAAACGTTGTTTTCCCTCTGTTTCACAGTGGCTCCCCTTTGATGTTAATTGTTTGCAGGCAAAGCTTAGTGGAGAGCGTAGCTGTTCTCTGGTCCGTCCGCTGGTTGCTACTGAGCCGCCCAGACCAGTGGAGAAAATGCTTTGATGTTAATGAGCTGCAGACAATTTCACTTAACACCGAGCAGGGCCTGGCATCTCAGAGGTAAGACTTTCAAGGTAGATCCTACAGCAAGTCTCTCCAACATCCGTTTTGCCATAAGAACAGAAAATACTCAGAAAGACATTTGGGCAGAAACCCGTCTTCTCACAGTCTTGCACCACACCCAATATCATTACAGCCCCAGAGATGCCAGAAGCGGGGAAATAGTGAGAGTTAAAAATGGCCCTATAGAATCACATGACCTTTATGGTACTCAGTATAAACATGATTTACCCTCTTGTCCCATTAATTGCCTACTTCTGTGGCCCTGTAGAAGGAATACACTGGCATGGGAGAAGGGATAGACTCTAGATTGCTGATTTGCCTGATTCCTGTGGGGCTGGTGTTCAAGGCAACACCATACAGTTTACGGCACCTTCTCCATCAGCACAGCAGATGTCTGAATGAAAGGGGCCAGCTGCAGTAAAGTGAGACTTGCAGAAGCAGCCTTGGACTATCCTCTTTCTTAAGTGGGTATTTCAGCAAAACCTTTTCTGTCAATCTGCTCCAGGCAGCAGCACATTGTCAAGTGCATGCAAACCTACAGGTCAATGATTGACCCCTCAGAGACAGGGTACAAGAGAGTCTGTGGACGTGTTGTAGCTTCCTAGGCTTCAGCCCTTGTTGTGGGTCCCAGACCAGGAGGCTGGGATTTCTCCCTAGGGTAACACTTCACATACTGCAGAGGGCCCAGATTAGGCAGAATTCCTGCTGTGGAAAGATAGTGTAGGAAGCACAGAATGGTGAGAAAGGTATCTGTCCAGTGGAAATGTGAGGTACCGTAGTCTCAGGAAGGAAGCACTGAACCACAAGTATGAACAAAGACAAGTGAGAAAAAGGCACAAATTCAATTTTGCAACCCTCTGCCCATTATCAGCAAAGTATATTTATCATTATCACACAAACTCTGCTACTATCCATACTCTGCGAGCTTTTGAATGGAGTGACCCAGTCCTCTGAGAAGCCCCAGCCAAGCAGAAGCAAACACAGACTACGTCCCGTCAAGTAGAGCAACAAATGAGACCTCACTGAAAGTTAAGGAGAAACATGCCTTCTTCTGAGGAATGTGGCATAATTCCAATATATCGCCTTTATTAAATGATTTATGGCAATGAGAGAGAGAGAGATACTAACTATTTGGTTTTCTTGCCAGAACAGGATTATTCCCTGCAGCAAACTGGATTACACAGTTAAAATAATGCAAGCCAAGTCCAAATGCTTGTGCCACGCCCACTGCAGGGAGGAGGTCACACAAAAGTGTGTGAGCCTACACTGAAATAAATCCTAACAAGGCAGAAAGTGACATCATGGAGGGGGCCATGACTGATAACAGGCCAAGGAGACTGCCCAGCAAAAGGAACACTGCACTTTGGAAAGTCTACTGAAGTCAGTGGGAAGAGACACAAAATTAACCTTTGACAACATATTTAGCATCTGTTGAGCACCAAAAGTCACTCCATCCAAGCAAAGTTTGTAGGCCAGGTTTTGACACAGTGAGTACAACCGTACATCCTGCAAGAGATGAGACTGGCAGACAAGAGGGCATTGACAACAGCACGGAGCAACATTACAATGGTCCACAGATAGCAGTAAGGGAAACACTGTGACTTACACGGCTGGGCAGGAGCCTGAGAAACACTATGGAGTGTGTGCAGGATGGATGAAGAAGGAAGCAATTTGATCCCTTTTTCAAAGGGATTTATTGTCACATGCAATAGCAGCTTCACTAGAGATGGACAGACTATCCGCCTGAAAGCGGAGAGATATTCATTAAGTTTAGGATGGATTTTGGGGCACAAGACAATGTGTTGTCAGAAATTATAATATTAATATAAATAGAAAGCAATAAATTTGTAAGGTGGATGGGAATAATCTGGGGTTTACAGCAGGGAGTTTATCCCCATTAAAGGAACAGGAAAGCTGGACAGTTAAATAAATGGACTAAAAAAGATCATCTTTGTAATAAAAGGAAGGGTGATGCACCCTGAAGCAAGGTGAACACACAGTCAGCTTGTAACTGTTTCTAGGGGATGAAGGAACATTCACCTGAAACCAGGGTAGAGCTGGAACTGGAACAGCCAAGTTGTCCACAATATGTTTGACTTGAGACTGCAGCATGACTTGAGTCAGTTCTCATGCTCTGAGTGCCTGGAGAAAAGGGGACTCAGGGGTGACCTTATCACTCTCTACAACTTCTTGAAAGGTGGTTGTAGTCAGGTGGGGGTTGGTCTCTTTCTCCAGGCAGCAACTGACAGAACCAGAGGACACAGTCTCAAGCTGCACCAAGGGAAATATAGGTTGGATATTAGGAAAAAGTTTTTCACGGTAAGAGTGATAAAGTTCTAGAATAGTCTGCCTAGGAAGGTGGTGGAGTCACCATCCCTGGATGTGTTTAAAAAAAGACTGGATATGGCACTCAGTGCCATGGTTTGGTTGAGGTATTAGGGCATGAGTTGGACTCGATGATCTTGAAGGTCTCTTCCAACCTAGGCATTCTATGAATCTGTGAATGCTTTGCTCCAGTGCCACTGTCCCTGGCACACACAAAGCATATATTCTCTGTATGACACAGTCATGTGAGTCAGCACTGTTGGTCATACATGTGCAGGATGCTTCAGCCGTTTTGCTGCCAAAGGAACAGGTAACTGCTGGTTTCTGCTTTTCCCCCACTTAAGGGAACAAGGTCACCTATTTTTTGTCTGTGCTATTGCTTACTGTCAGGAAATTCATAGGAACTTAATCAACTTTGGTCTGATTCCATGAAATTTACAAGAATGGTGGCAAATCTCAGTATAGTTCCAAAGCTCTTAGGAGAGTGATTAGCAGACAACAGCATCTCTGTGTTAGTCAACTCATTAAGGAGCTTGGCCAAAACTATAAATGCTGTAGAAACAGGAAACAACAAAACATTAATTCAACCGAACATGCAGGTAACTCCAAGGAAAGCTTGATGCATCCTAAGAGACAGGCAAGTGGAACAAGCCATTGCACCTTACAAGTTTTCCACACCAGCAACTTGACAGGTGCAGTGTCCCTAAAATAAAGGATGAAAAGAGTTTGAAAATCTAAAGTTGCTCATCATAAAACCTCTCTATATATATATACACTACAAGAATGAAGGCAGTGCTCAAAATGGCTTCAGATGTTTGTGTTCTGCACTCAACAGCCACACTCAAAACTCTGCTCAATGTTAAACAGGTTTTCGGTCACCGTGAAAGTGTGAGGGAGGTGCTGGAAGCTCAGTGAGAAGTGACTACTTAAGAACTTCAAAGCCTTTCAGATATGAAACCACTGACTTACTTGATGCAGTGTACTATGTTCTGCTTAAGCTGGCTCTCATAATCAAGAAGTGAAAAGTGGCAAATGCTCTGCAATTTCTGAATGGAGATTGAGGAAATTAGGGAATGGTCACCATACCCATCACCCTGGGAAGAACAGTATGGGTATAAAAAAGGTGAGTGTCTTCATATAGAGTAAGCTAATTTTTACAAGCAATTATTATAAAATGCTTCTTGGATTACAGAAGAGGTGGGGGACTGCATGCAGATAGAAAATATCTCCGCTGTTCTCCAAGGTGATAAAAGTTTTCTTTCAAGTTACAAATGTACATTCAGCAAACTGAAAAAACAGCTGGTGAAAGAAGACATTTTCATGGAGCAAAATCCAGAGCTAGAAATCAAACATGTGAATTTTATTTTTAAAAAGCAACAACAACAACTAAAGAAACAAAACAAAAAACCCACCCAGGCCAATGTAAGGTTTTGTCTCATTTCAGTAGGAAAATGATTGCCAGAGTAGCAGCTCAAGATATGAAGCCACAGAAAATTATTCAGGCTAATAGCAGTGTATTTGTCCAGGGAAAAGAAAAGAAAAAAGAAAAGAAAAGAAAAGAAAAGAAAAGAAAAGAAAAGAAAAGAAAAGAAAAGAAAAGAAAAGAAAAGAAAAGAAAAGAAAAGAAAAGAAAAGAAAAGAAAAAAGAAAGGAAAAAAGGGGGAGGAAAAGAGGGGGGGGAAAAGGGAGGGAAAAAGAGGGAGAAAAAAGCACACCTGGGATGTTGTATAAATTACTAGAGAACAATTCTGCATTGACATGTGCCTAAGTGATACTGAGCATAAACTATTGACCACCTGATTAGGATAGTGGAATGAAAAACATCTGGAGGACTTAAGAGGTTGTCAAGGGAGAAAACGTAATGATAATGGGAGACAATAATTACCCCCATACAGACTGGGTAGACATCATGTCAAAGAATGATGCAAAGACTGCATTTTTAGCCCTCATAAATGCATATTTCTTAGAATGACCACTCAGAGGAACCAAGCAGAGGATGAACTCTTGATTTAGTCATGAGTAGTACACAGGAGGAAGTTCGAAATGTAATAATGAAGAGTCACCTTGTCTTTACGAACATAGTGTGCTCAAATCCAGTATTAGGGCTGGAGAGGAAAAAGCAATAGAAAAATACACTGCAGTGCAATGTAATTTAAAAGGGAGATGAGCATATTCTCCTTCCAAAGGGAATAAGTGTAGAAGTCAGCAGAGTAATTAAGAAGAATTTTTAGGTAGCTGATGAAAGGGCAAATGCTTGCAATGCCATTGAGACCCTTCATTTAAAGCTTTAAATATGGCATCACTCAAAGTATCCTAACAACAACCTAAAATAATAAATAACCCCAAGTCTGGCAGAGCTAATCAGTAGAACAAAGATGACATTTAGAAGCAAAAAAAAGAAACAAAACCGAACAAACAAACAAATGAAAACAACCATCAAAAAACCAACAACAAAACAAAACAAAAAATACAAAACAAACAAGCAAACAAAAACCTCTTCAAAAATAATAAGTATGGCCAAAGAAGAAATACAGAAAATCCCGAATTCTGCCAAGTTCAATAAATAAATAAATTATGAAACCCCACAACCCAACACATTTAAGCTGGCCAAATTAATTTTCAAAGAGCAGCTTTCTGAAAACATGAAGATTACTAATAAAGACATGTTTTACACAGTAGGGGGAAGCCTACAGGGACTCAGGGGCCCAACAGAGAGCTCTAAGGGAAGAACAGTGCAGAAAAATTACCTTGACTAGAGGCTACTATCACCAAGCACAGTTGTGGACATCCAAACATTTTTTTTGCTGTGGTTTAAAAGCAATGGGTACATGTAATATTTCTACCGAAGTTTGGGTCCAGCCTTGTAATTGCCTCACTCCAACATGTGGCTTCCAGCATGCTAAGGGAAATATTGCTGAAATAATAAGGTGGTGGCTGAGGGTCCCAGACCAGGTTTTAGTTTCTGTTAACTTACATTTCATTAATAGATAGCTCTGAAGTGAATAGTCAAACGGGAAGCACCGAGGTCTGAGGAATTAGCCGCTAGTCAAAGCACCAGGAGAGAAAGAATACAAAGACAAAACTGAGCCCAGCTTGTGGATCTGGGAGGGGTTATGGATTCACCAACCTTGCTATCACATGGAGATGTTTAGAGATGTTGATAGAGATGGGGATTAAGAAAACAGCTGTCCATAGCAGTAAGTGGTGTTGGCTGCTGTCCCCTCTTTCCCTGGTTGCTATTGGCACTCCAGAGATCCTGTCCTGCTCTGACCTATTCCTTTTATCTAGGCCATTAATAGTATTGCCTTCTCTGAAGTCTGCCTTCACCAGCATCCGGAGAAGTCTGATTTATTCATTTCCCTC
Organism: Irena cyanogastra; assembly: GCA_013397155.1. Lineage (NCBI taxonomy): Eukaryota > Metazoa > Chordata > Aves > Passeriformes > Irenidae > Irena > Irena cyanogastra. Next base: position 255,703 of record VWZV01016537.1, read on the forward strand.
CAGTGGCAGCTACAAATTATGAGTAGATAAATCCTGCAGGTCTCTTCAGTGACACGAGATTCTAGATAGAACTCATTCTTGTCTACTGGTGAAAATGGACCACAGTGAGATCTAACTGTCCCTTAGCCAGGTTTCAAAGCCTATAAAAACCCTAATTTAGCCTGAAGTAGTTCCTCATTCATTGTACCAGGTGTTTCCTGAAACATTTTGATCATCTCTTATTCACTTAATGTGCATTTTTATAACAAACTGAGTGCTTTGCCTGCAGGCTAAGTGCAATCCCAGGTCTTGGAAGTTCCAATACACAGACATTGCCTGGTCTCTGCATCTTCATTGCACCACACCATCAGTGTTCTTAATGCACTTCACAAGTCCTTTGATGAGCAAGAGATGTCATGCTCCAAGCCATCTGAATGATGCTCTCAAGCATATCTGCTCTGGGTTGCATGGCTAGAGCTGGTAAAGTCCTGTTTTCTGAGCTTATGCAGCATTGCTCTAGTGAATGAGTGGGATTCAGGAATCACTTTACCCCCAGGTACTTGAAGGAGAGCTGCTTTACTTAGGGACAAGCTCCAACTGTCTCTTGGTAACTGAAAAAGTGTATTTTCTGCTACTTCTCTACATACTTCCTGCCTCTAAAAATATGGTATTTAAAGATGCAGTTTCTAATACTCACCAGTTCACCTGGGAGCAGTGCTTGTATGCTATATTGATATCTTACACAATTTCACAGCCTTGTTCACTCACCCATTGACTAAGCCTTTCAGTCACACTCAATTTACCTTGTTTAGCATTTTCATATGGACTTGTGGGTCTCCCTTGGATTAAGCTGAGAGGTGTTAAAGCCATTTGTCCTACCAGCATCTCCTAAGGCTCTGTCATCCCCTAACCAGTATCTTTTGGGTTAAACTGGAAACACCATGTCTTTTATCTCTGTCATCCATTCCTCATACAAGTTTTTTCTCCTTCTCAGATTTTGTGACAGCCTCTGCTACTGATTTTGTAGGGTTCTCCCCAAGTTTTGCCATTTGCCGTGGCCACATCAGGCAAGCCAGGCTGTTGGCATACTGGAAAGATGTTGAGCCAGAGGATAGTGCATCCCAGCATGTGTTGAAACGCTTGGCGCAGGCAGACTGTGCCACCTGGAACAAAGCCGCAGAGATAAGCAGGAGTAGAAGCTGGCTGGCAGCACCTGGTAGGTAGGAGGAGAGCAGGAAGTCGTGAAGCACTGCTAGTAAATTGGCTCATTGTAAGGGCATAAAAGGGAATGACATGGATAAGATATGTCCTGAGGAGGTGTGTGAAAGGGTGGTAGAGAGGACCCACACAGTTATTCTCAGGGGCTGGCTGCATATACACCAGACATAGCCTTGAGAATAAACTGTGCTGTCTTCAAGGCTACGAGAAGGATAAAGAGTAGGAACTGTGCAATTAAAGGAGTCTTTAATTTCACAGTGAATGCCAGGCAGTAAACCTTGCTAGAATAGCAGTGCTTAGGTATCCTCTGACGAGACAGAAAGCAAATTTCCATATCGATTCAGTATAACATAAAACACAACATCATTTCAGACATAGCTTCACTGAATGGTAAGCCTGCTCCATCAGTCAGGGAACAGACCTGCAGCGAGGAGCAGACACCAAATGTAGCCCTGCAGGGAGAGAGGTGAGGGGAGAGGAGACACGAACCAGCTGCAGTCAAACCCCAAAAGTGGGTTTAACTCTGTTTCAGTGAATGTGGTGAGGGGAACATGTGGAGTGAGAAGATACCTAGCGAAACAGGAACAGCACAATAGAAATAATCCCTTAGATGGGAGTGCCAGTTTCTTAGACTGAGGCACTCCGTTTAGAGTAAAGGATGGTGCACTACAAACCAGAGGAAACTGCTGCTAAAGGTGAAGATCAGTCCCAAGGTTGGAGAGGAGATACAGGAGAAACTGGCCAGGCTGCATCAGACACAAGCGTGACCAGGCTGCAGGACAGATATTAAACACAGATTCTGAGAATAAATTCAGGCTAGTAAATCCATTGGTAATTTCAGAAGAGCCAAGTGCAAGCTCCCAAAATGCAGAGGGAGCAGACGGTTGGAAGGTATTGCAAATGCTGAGAGTAATAGTCCCTCCAAGGGGAAGAAGGGGACTTTGACCTTGTCAAGGGATGAGGGAAGTAGGGTGAAATTTAATGGCAGAAAGGGCATATTAAACACTTGGGGACCAGCAGCAAGGAGATATGCTACAAAGCTCCGAGGGAATAAAAAGACTTTACTGCACTGAAGGATGAATATGAAGCAGCAGTGTGATGCTTCTGTGAAAAAGCACTATGCTAGGATGCATCAGACAAGTTATTTTTAGCAGAGACAGAAACATTATTGCCATTGCGCAAGGCATTGTGAGACTTCCTCCAGAATATCCTTGCAGCTCTACATGCAGGAAGGATAAATTGCCAATGAACAGAGAAAAACTATTTGGATGCTGAGAAAAACAAACACAAGCTGATTAAGAATCTACTAAAAGAGTTTGGTTTCTTCTGGCCAGATGGGCTGAGAGGGGACAGATGTACTTCTGAAGAATGACTGAAAGAAAATGATAAATAAAATTATTATGAAAATATGTAAGATGTACAACAATAGCAAAAACGTATTTAATAAGTTTAGATGGTGAATTAGAGAGCTTATACCCCTGCCAGGATTGATGTTCTGGACCAGCCTTCCAAGAAGGGTAATGAGGCAGAAAAACCTGCATCAATTTAATACACAGTTTGATAGAATTCCCTCCATTAATTTGTAAGTGAAGGAGCCCTGTAAATGAGCTGCTCAGCCTGGGATACAAATCCAGGCTGGCCAAGGAGTCAGCAGTGCTAAGGGTATTTGGAGGAAGTGTTGCTTTATCCCAGGCTTCTGGGTTTCTGCTGGTCATTGTGATGATGAAGAATATAATTTCCCTCTTAATTTGCTTCTAAAGGTACTGAGGTTTTCCTTCCTTTGAGAAACTAGAGGCAAGCTCTAGGTCTCATGCATTGGTGCTCCTAGCATTACAGTCCCAGAGGTCTGCTCACATATTAGGCTTAATGCTATTGCCAGATTAGGGTCAGGAGGGAATTTTCCTAGATCGACAGAAAAATTGCAGTTGCATTTTTTGGTGTGGTTTTGGCTGGGGCCTTTTTGTTTTGTTTCGCTTTGGGTTTTTACTTCCCCAAGTTCACATCTATTTTCTAGATCTTAACGTAATTTTTTTTCATTAATTCTCTGCTATTGCCAAGCTGCAGACCAACGGTCCCTTAATCTTCCCGCCTGCTTCTTGTAGCATGTTACAGCTGCAGGTCTTTTTCTGAGAGGAGTCAAAAAGCACTTGCAGCACCTGGTTTGTGAGGTGAGTGGAGCAGGTGTCCAGACTAGAGGCACCAACAGGATGTTCACTGCACATTTACTGCCAGCTGCAGACACTGGACTGCAGGGTGACCCTGAAGGCCTGCCCAATGTGAACACAAGCACACACAGTAACTGCAGCAGCGGCTGTAAGAGGGAACAAGGGCATTAACCCAGGCTCTCAGCTGTACAAGCACAGATTCAAAGGACACACAACCACTGGCTGACCTCCAGGGCTTATTTGCAGGCAGGCAGGCAGGCAGGGATTTGGGATGAGGAATGTGTAAGAGAGCAGAGAAAGTGTGGTGAGAGTGAGGGAGCCTCAAGCCTGTAGGTGCTACATGCCAAAGTGGGGTGAGCACCTCTTCCAGCTCTCTGGGTCTCCTCTGACCCCACCTGCATCGATCCCAGCACCAGACTGCCATGGCCACTCTCGGCTGGCAACCTGGAGCTGGGTACCCCTGTGAGGCTCCTGGTGGAGGGAACCCAGGTTGGGGAGGCACAGATATGCCACAGCAGCAACCTCTGCTTTGGGACAGGAGCTCTGAGCCCTTGGGTGTGTTGAGTAAGTCTGAATCTCAGGAACTGGTGGTCCCAGGAACTGGAATGGGTGTCAACAGCAAGGACCATAGCCAGGTTCCTGCCTGGCACCTCTGCCCACAGGGGTGCCTGTCAGCTTTCAGGATGAGTATGCTGAACTTCTTAAGTGTGAATATCCTAAGCGTGGGAAAGCACACCCACTTCACAGAAATGCTGGAACTCCGCACCTGGCAGGACTCAGCTCCATGGTCCCAGAATAACCTTTCCTGAGGATATGGGACTCTGCTGTTGCTGAGGAAATGTTGAGCTCTGCAAGGCAATGAGGACAAGGGCTGTGCGATCTTCAGCCCCAGCAGAGATATGCAAGGATGCTGCCCCACCGCCTTCTGCATATGGGCTCCAAACCAGCTTACGCACAGAGCGGAAGTCCCTCATCTTGTGGGTTTTACTCACTATGAAAGACCAATTTGGATGCCCTTCTAGCTGCTTTCTAGCTTAGAGATCACGTTCAGAACATACTGATGCAAGAGAGAATGAAAAGGGAAAGGGAGAAGGAAGATGTGAAATTAGCATCAATCCCTTAGAGATTTGTTCCAGAAGACTGTAGATAACAGGGCCTGGTGCAGGAAGGGACAACTGTTGGAGATTGGAGTCTGTAGCAGGAACGGAAAGGGAAAGGCTGAGAGTGCTTTGAAGAGAAACAGAGCGAAAATCCCAGCTCTGCTTAGTGCCCTCTTGGAAAACACCCTCTCTGTGGTTCCCAGCCATGGGCTGCTGCACCTCAGGGCAGAGCCACTCGCGCAGGCAGCACAGGATGCTGCCGCTTGCGGGAGAAAGGTTGGCTGTCCTATGGTGAAACGGATTTGTTTCCTAGAGAACTGGGGTTCCTACAAAATCTCACCTTTGCTCCTCACCTCTGGCTTGCCTTCCAGGGTGAAACATATGCTCCAAGTGCTGCTCCTTGCCACTGTTCCCAGCTCTCATCAGACAGCTTCCGCCAGCACCCATGCTTCCAGAGAGCTGGCTTTGCACTGCTTTCCATGCTCCTGCCTCCTCTTTGCAACAGTGCCTTTGCCACTGGCTGGACAGCAGGAAAACACCTTTCTGCAACTCTCACACCCTCCACAACAAACCTTAAATCAATAACCAAGAACACAGGGACAGGTTATTGCTAACGGAAACCATTAAACTGTAACACAGGGGAATAAAGCCAACATCTAACACTCAGAAGATTTATAGGGCACAACAGCAGGGTGTTAATTCTTTTGGCAACACAAACTGCCTTTCCTCACCCACAGGAGCAGTGGGAGGAGAGAGAATCACGTGTAGCCCAGCTGTAGGAACACAAGGACATAGCCTTGTTCACACAACAGTCAGCAGCACACATATTTGAGGCGATGCCATGCTCACAGGGCTGCCCAAATGCACACACTTAAGGTCCATGGAATATGCCCAGGGGTTCCCAGGGTTGCTGACAGCAGACATCCCCTGTGCCCAGTTCCACTTTGCCTATAACACTACCCGCTCCTGCCTGCCTCTTCAGTTGCACCAGTTTCGAGGAAGGGCTGTAAAGAAACTTTCAGATCACCTTAAGTATTTGTAGAAACAAGCCCAGCTCTAAGGCATACAAGTTCTTCCTCAGGCCTGAATCACCCAACAGCTAGAGAGTGTTTTCACAGCTGGTTTGACAGACGTTCTCCCTGTAATGCTTGGATCTACATCTGCCACTGCTGTGGCAGCTCTGAGACCAGGAAGATGCTGGTCAGCACTACCATTGGCCCAGCAGCTCTGGGCAGGAGAGGAGCTGCAGGTGTGCTGCAGCCACAGGGCTTTGCATGAACTCACAGAAAGGGACACACATCCTCCCCACAAGACCCCACTGGGCCCTGGCTGTCACCCCCTCCTTCGATGTCCCTGGAAGGACTGCATTACTGATTAACAGCCTCTGCCTGCCTCCCTCTATCCCATCCACACCCTTGCCAGCAGCTGCCTCCTTGGACCCTCCCTTGTGTAAAGTCCAGGGCCGGGCAGGAGAAGACAGGGTGGGAGCTCACTCAGGGCCCACCTGCAGGCAGCCTTACTGTACCCCACATCTCTGGGTACTGCTGAGATCTCCCTGGGCTGAGCGGTGCAGCAGCACAAGCCACCCAGTGTGCAGGCAGGAGCAGGAGCACCTCGCTCCATCTAGGGGAGCAGCAGGGGAAGAAGTGGGCTCCAGCCAGACCAGACCATAAGAGTGCTGCAATACAGCCACAAAGGACTCAGAACCTTGAACATGATCCAAGTGCCAACATCAGCATCAACTTGGTTGAACCCCCCACCCTGGGTTTATTGCCCCTATTCCTCTCTCTGCTCTCATGCTATTGGAGTGGGTGCTGGCTCCTCCAAGTAAAAGGTTTGAAGGGACTTTGACCAGCTCCCTCCCACCACAAACACCATGAAAAACCCTGGGAGTGGAATGGGGGTCCATCCCCTGCCCATTGCTTCTCTTCACGCACTCCCAGCTCTGGACTGCCCAGTTGGGCAGCTGCAGGCTTCTCTAACCCAGGGTGTGCCAATAGGGGGTTCAGAGAGGTGCCACTGGACCCCATCCCAAGCCTGTCCCGGTCCTGAAGCCAGGGTACTGGATGCCATCTCAGGGTTCCCAGTCAGCATTGCAACTGCAAGAGACCAGTCCCACCTGCAAGGGACCCCCAAACTTGTCCCAGCCCAGGAGCAGTCCAAGGCAGGGCTTTTCTCTGACTGCCAGCACAAGAGCAGGGAGCAGGAAAGATGCTTGGCAGCAGGCCCAAGCACATTCCCTTAAGGGCTGCCTGCGGTCGCTCCTTTCCTCCATGAGCTGCAATGCACTGAGAGGACCTAGACAGGTGTCATCCATCCCTCCCTGCCACTGCCATCCTTTCCTGCCAAGCACCATGCCACTGCAGATAGCTGTAATCTCTCTGCAGTCACACAAACCTCTCCCTTGGGGGAAACCTAGAGATGAGGTGTCCTCTCTTTCTGGCGAGCTGGAGCAATACCAAGGAGGAGGATGGCACAGTGGGCTCGGAGCGAACAGAACCCTGCCCGAGCTCTGGCCAAGGGCTAGAGCCCGTTCCCAGCCCACTGCCGGGAGCGGCGCTGGAGGATCTTGCACTGCCCCCCCGTGGCCATCGCGGGAGGTGCAGGTGGCCCCAAAACGACTGGGAGACTCGCGGTACCGAATCCTGCAGCCAGCAGAGCCCCAGAGACAGTCAGAGGGGTCCGCAGAGAGGCATTCACCCCCGTTCCAGGCCATTGCAGGCTGCCATAGTGACAGTCACATGTCGGTGACCTCAGTCCTGCCCCACTCTTCCCAGACATCCCACTCCTGTGCCCAGTCCACGATCTGTGCAACACTTCATGGAGCTGAACCACAGGCAGAGTCCCTGAGGTCTTGAGGAGGGCACAGCCTGAGCCCACACCTGTGAATAGCCCACACAAAGGAGGAAACAAGGCAGTGCTGCTGTTTGGGCATCCACATTTATTTTATGTCTGGGGCAAGCTCAGGGCTGGCACTTGCCTGAACTGCTCCAGTTGAAGGCCAATGACCTATCCTCCTTAAATATTGGTTATAAAACAAATTTTTTTCCTTTTTCATTTTATTAAAAATCTCATCTCTCTCTCCATACTTTTTTTGCCTTTTGTATTTGAGTATAAAAGTGGGGGCGGGTGCTCCGCCTTGCCTGCCGCTACCTCCGCAGGCTGCGCTGTGCCTGCCGCAGCAGAGTGTCAAAGTCCAGGGAGTCAAACTTGCTCTTGACGGGAGCTGGGTCAAAATCTTCACGGTTTGAATCTGGAAGAGATGGGAAGAGGCTGTCTTGAGTCCATGGAAACACTGGCACAGTTCTGGCCATTCCCACAACAAAATTCTTATCTTGTATCACCTGCCAGACTCTAGACCCAGAGTTGGGCCAGCCTCCAACACAGTGCTGGAGAGACAGGGAGCCCCCATTCAATCCTTCACGGCAAGACAGTTCCCGGATGTGGCTCTGCTGCCAACCCTGACTGACCCCAAGGATGGGGACTCCTGGACCTCTGGAAAGAAGAGAAGGACCCAGGGAAGCCAACCCCCAACTCGGAGGTTGCGCAACTCACCCAAGTCAGCATAGTTCCTCCTGCAGAACTGCCTGCGGCCACCAAAGCACAGGTCGAAGGGCTGCTCGTCTGGGCGCCGCAGCTTGTGTCCACTCTCGATGGCGGCGAAGGCTTCCTCAGCATAGCGGTAGGTGACAAAGCCATAGTTATCCCTGACATTGGAGGAGATCACAGCAACAGTTATGTTTGTCCCCCCTTGGTCTGCAACATCTCCTTGAGTAATGGGAAAAGGGTCAAGAGGAGTCATCCCTGAGAAGGGACTGACCCATCTTCCCACAGCTCTTACCCCTCGGAGCGGAAATGCAGGGTACACTCCTCAATGTCCCCAAACACAGAGAAGCGGTGCCGCAGCTCCGACCGTGTCATCCTGCTGGGGATCTTGCCAATAAACACAACTCGCCGCTCCTCCTGTGGGCAGGGATGCCCCATCCATGAGCAGGACCTCTCGCACAGAACACCCTCCCTGCATGGCCTCCCACCACACTGTGTCCTGGCCACGGCCTCCCAGCAATGCTGCTGGCAAGGCTGTACCCCCTTTCTGAAGTGACAAAGGGGCTGTGGACCCGCAAATTTCCAGTCCCAGATTCCCAGACCTCCATCACTCACTATTGCACGTTCCTTCTGGAGGATCCTCTGCCTTTGGTAGTGGTCCTGTGCATCATAACTGTATCTATCAGGGCAGAAACCAGACACATGAGCTACAGAATCATGGGGGTGTCAGAAGAGTGATACCAAACACAAGGAAGATATTGAAGGAGTGGGTCCATCCCTCCTCCAGAGGAGGCTGGGAGATGGGTTGGGGAGAGTTCACACCTCTGCAGGATGGCCATGCTCACCTTCTCCACCTGTTACTCCTCCCACGGGGCGAGGGGGAGCGGGACTGGCTGCGGGATGTGGACCTGGATGAGTAGGAGGATGTTGATGATGAGGATGATGACCTGTCCCGGGACCTGCCACATGACCCACAGCTGGAGCGAGAAGAGGAGCTGTGGGAACATCTTGAGCGGTACCTGGGGAAAGGAGATATACAGCCAAGTCCTCCCTTTGTCCAGCATCATGAGGCTCCAAAGCAGAAAAAGATCTTCATCACCCCCATGGTATCCAGCAACCCACTCAGACAGGACCCATCCCCAGGATGGGGAAGCCTCTGCCCAAGATTGCCAGGGCAGCAACGACACTGAAATACTGCTCCATTTGGCTCCCAATGCCACAGAGAAAAGGGAGCAGGCCCACAGGAGGCACAGCTTCTGAAGAGCACGAAATAGTCATGGGGGAACTGTGAAGCACAGGGTTGTGCCTGGGAGGGCCCAGAAAGGGCTGGGACTTCTGTGCTGAGCCCCATACGATGCACAGGACAACACTATATCAACGTCATGCTCAACAGCCATGTGAACAGAGACTGCGAGAGCAATCCAGCAGGGCCAGGGAAAGCTTAAGGACAGCAGGATCAAAATACGTCTGGGATTAAGCTGTGCTGCCTCCAGCCAGAAGCACAGTCCCTCTCCAGACATGCTGGCCATAGGTGGTCCCTGCTATGGGCAAACCCAAGCCTGGCAGGACATGCTGCCTAGCTCTGCCACATATTCTCCTAGAGGACAGCAAGTCAAAGTGGCACAGTACATGGGAACATTTTCCAGCACAAGGCCAGCTGATTTGCTGGAAAGCAAATGTTGCTTGACAATCCCCAAGCTGCACATCCATGGAACATGGCACTTTTATACCTGCCTTTTCCAGCTCCAGCCTCTGCATTTACTAGGCATCAATGAAGGGGTCTTGGTTGGACAGGCCCCTCATGCCCAGGGACATCTCCAGAACCGGCTGAATACCAAGAGAATGACAGAAAGAGAAACCCTTCACCAGCTCCAGTGCCTTCCAACCCAGCAGGGACAGGCTGCACATCCCTCAGATGCACAAGGACTCCAAAACAAATGCATCCCACAAAGTCCAAGGTGTCCCACTTTCCTACACAGCCACCTGCATAAGGAGAACTGGGAGCCCCCGAGGCAGACAAGCCAGACAGGTTTTTCACTGCTTGCCTTCAGCAGCTCCCTGGAGAGCTCCACACTGTAGCTCCTCTCATTTCTACACCAAGGGCTGCAGCAGCCCCACAGCACAAATATGAACACCTGCCATAATAATCCAGAAAAAGCATCCAAAAGCAAAGATGCAGCCAAGGACTTGTAACATTGTCTGCGTGTTCCAGAAGGAGTATGGAAGTCTGCCTCAGTGGTGGCTTTGCAGGCACATGGGCCCAGATGTGGACTTCAGCCAGAAATGGATAGACAGGTTGTTGCTGCAGCTCCCCCACCCTCTGTGAGCTAAACATCTCTTCAGAAGGGACACAAGAAAAAAAGCATCAAATCCAGCCATCTAGTAGGACTATAAAGACGTGTCTGGGCTCTTGCAAAAGACTGGCCACTGGAAACTGCCTGTCTTGGGTTGCAATGCAAGATGTAACCAGCAGTATGTATTCTATCACCATCTGTTGAAACCAGGTGGAGCAGTGTTCTTTACCTCTTCCATGACCCATCCTCCATCCAGGGAGATAGCTTCAGTTAATGGGCCATTGACTCTCACTGCATAAAATTACATCATCCCATCGTGAGATGCTTCCTCCCAGGGGGAGGAGCCAAGCATTCCTACCTAGAGAAAAATCCGGTATTTGGAAACCCAGGGGAGCCTTTTTCCACTGGATTCCCAGAGGAAGACCAGGCCCATCTACACCACCACTGGACTTTCAGGGGAAAACTACACCCTTTCTACAGGATCACTGCTTCAACAGAACCACATCTGTCACTCCAGGACTGCAGCCACCATTTAATTGGACTGCTACCAAAACCCTGACAGTATGTCAGGTTGTATTCAGGCTCTGTCAGTGTTTTTTTGTATTACTGCATTTTTATTTTAATTTCCTAGTAAAGAACTGTTATTCATATTCCCATATCTTTGCCTGAGAGCCCCTTAAGAGTTTCAAAATTATAAAAATTCAGAGGGAGGGGCTTTACATTTTCCATTTCAAGAGAGGCTCCTGCCTTCCTCAGCAGACACCTATCTTTTCAAACCAAGACACTGCCCCAAGAGCAAGCAACAATCCACTGCTTACCTTCGCCACCGCTTGGGGGGTGGGGAGAGCGACCGTGATCGGGATCGGGAGGACGAGGATGAAGATGAAGATGAGGACTCACTAGCTCCATCCGAACTGGAGCTGAAAGAACGGCTGGCACGGCTCCGGCCAGCCCTCCAGCTGTCGGCAGAGGGGCTGGGTGAGTCCTGGGGTCTCCGGTAGCAGCGCAGGGACCTCTTGGCAGCAGCATGGCTGGGCTGGGCACCGGGAGTCTGCACCTCCTGGTCCCGGCAGGGGGATGCAGCTGGAGACAGGAGCACTGAGGTGGGGGGACTGCTGCACCCAGTGGTGGCCTTGTTGGGGATGGTAGTCCGATAATCCAGGGGAGCTAGGCAGGCCATCCCCAGGGGCTCCTGGCTGTGCCCCGTGGTGGTGTTAGGGGCTGGTGGGGTGGGCTCAGGTTGGTCCAGCGTCCGTTTGGTTAAGGAGGAGATGGGTTTGATAGTGATGTCCCGGTGGTGTTTGACATTCCAGCGGGAGCCACCTTCAGCAGGGGGCTGCGTGCCAGGGATTGGCCGTGGTGCACCCAAGATGCAGTAGTCATGGTCTCCCGAGCAGACGTGGTTAGGGGCTGTGCTGGCAGGGGCTGGCACCGTGCTCTTCACCTGGATCTTGTTTGGGGGCAGTGGCCTGGCTTTCATCAGCTTGGTTGTCTTCTGGGGCCCTTCCTGGGGCATGGACCCAGGTGACTTGGTCTTGGCCAACACTGAGACAGCAGGCAAAGGCTTCCAGAGCTGGTGAGGAGGTGTCGCTGGAGGCGTGAGGCCTGGGAGAGCACCAGAACGCTTACAAGAGCAGCCCTTTGCTGCAACCCACCCATCTGGGGCTCCCTCATATCCCGGTCCCCCTCACTCCCCAAGGTGTCCCCCCAGACACACAACAGCCCTGCCATGACATGGCAGACTACCCTCCGTTGCCGCAAGCATTCATTACCTGCCACATTGGCCAGCTCAGAGGCCTGCAGGCCATCTGGGGGCTTCCTGTCCTGCTGGGTTGGAGCATCCTGCTGGGTCTCAGGCCTGACAATAGGAAAAGAGCTTTGTCAAACACAGCAGGCAAAGCCCAGCCCCATTCTCCCACACCTGGGGCTCCCACTCAATCCTCCCCACTAGCCAGTTCAGGAGGACAGAGGATCCAAGAGAGCTGCAAGGATAAAACTTGCACAGCCCAGTCATACCCATCACTGCTTGTCCCGATTTTTCCCCCTAAGTGCCAGCTCTGTCCCAGTCCAGTGACAAGCTCAGCCCCTCCTGGGCACACTTCAAATCCTGCCAGGACTGAAAAGTGCCCTGTGCCGTTGCTCTGCTAGGTTCCACGCTGGGGACCAGCTGCCTTCGGTTTTGATACTCACCCAGAGCTCCCTGTCAGCTGCCTTTCCTCGGGAGGTTGTAGAGGAGCTTCGTCCTTCTTGGCTGAAAAGAGAATAGGTAGGTGAGAGTGGCAACAAGTGGGGCTGAAGGACAGGGTAAACAAAGCACCTCAGGAACAGCTCAGAAGAGCACAGCACCTGAAACCCAGCTCCCTGAAGATAGGAGCTGCACATCCTTTTACCTTCATAGACTCTTCACCGCCCCTTTGGTTGCCATGGGGACCCCCAGGTGTTTCCACAGGCCAAGGAGATGGAGGCAGAGACAGCCACAGGACAAAACACCCGGCGAGGTTACATGAGCCCACAGGCAGCAGCATCACAGCCCTCCCACTACCACCCTGACATGGGGAGCATGGACAGCCCAGGGAGGCCAGCATGGCATGGAGGGAGCCCTGTGGGGATGGCAGGCCAGATCCGCACCTTCAGACTTCTCAAACTGCTCCAGCAGGCTGGACAGGTCGGTGGCTTCAATCCCTGAGCCAGGGAGAAAGCACAGCAAGTCAGATCAGCTAGAATTACCCCAGCATCACAGTGATGCATCCCAACTCCATTCTCCCCCTGCCTCAGCCTCCCTGGATGGTAGGGTAAGCACTAGGGAGGAAAAGCAGTAACAGAGCCTGCAGCAGCTATGTGTCTCCCACAACAAGGACAGGAGCACCCAGCTCTGCAGTCCCAGAAGGGAGTAGTTTCAGGACAGCCAGCCAAGACCATCCGTTGTAGGCAGCATCCTAGCAGAGTACTGGGAAGATATTGCAAGCCTGTGGGCATAGCTTTGCCACCCTCGCCCCCAGAAGTGCCAGGAACCGGTCCTGCTACCCAGGCTGCCGGCAGGACTGGAGCCCTGCTGGCTGCTGACACTCAACCCAGCGTCCTGCAGCCCTCCCACTCACCGATCTCGCTGATGAAGGCTTGCACAATGTCCTTGCTGCTGTCGCTGGGCTGGGCTGGGCTGAGGAGTGGCTGGTGCCTCCACGGCCGCACAGCGGGTGCCTTGGTAGGAAGGCTGCTCTCTCGACCTGCTTTCAGTGGTGGTGCCACAGCCTGGGAGGTGGATTTTTGGCCAGGCAACTCCTGCCCAGCAGCTGCCTTGGGCTCCAACAGGGCTTCCTCCACTGCCTCCTTCCCTGGCCCTACAGCCTTCTCTGTGGTGTGGGTGCCAGCGGACTCTCCAACTGGGGCAGGAGACACCTCTGCTGGGCAGCAGATGGCAGCTGGGGAAGCCTTTGGGAGCTGGTTGGGAGTTGCAGCTTGGGACTCCTCCAGAGGCTGGGTTGGGACAGCCTGGGGGACTGGCACTGCAGGAGGGACCTTGCTGGGCTGGGCAGTGGCAGCTGAGGGAGCTGGCAGCGGCTGGGCTGGGGCTGGAGCCAGAGGGGCCTTGGGGAGGGAGCTCTCTCCTGCTAGCCGTGCCTGCCTCCTGGGATCTGACACCCTGCCAGCCGCTGGCCTGGCTGGGCCACCTGCAGCCCCCATCTCACTGGTCAAGGGAGCAGGTGACTGGGCAGAGAAGGCTGGTGACTCCAGGCAGCTGAGCATAGGGGTGGCAGGAGGCTGCCCATGCAGAGGGGCTGTGCCAGGGTGGCTGCCAGCTGGGAATGCGGTGGTGGCCTGCACTGCTGCTCCAGAGTCCCTGTACGCAAGGGAAGGCACCGGAGGCGGCATGGGGATTCCAGGCCAGTAGGATGGTGGTGCCCACCCAACTGGGGCATAGGGACCACCTGGGCCAAATGGAGGTGGGGGTGGCAAAGGTGGAGGAGGCCAGGTCATGGCTGGAGGCGGGAGGCCAGGCACCACGTGAAAAGTACTGGAGGAGCTGGCACTGGGTGGTGGGGGCAAGCCATGGCAGCCCATGGGCTGCGGGCTGAAGCAGGGCCAGGAAGGCACTGGTGGGTAAAGGGCATAAGCACCGGCAGAGGCTGGCGGCATCCCAGTGGGGGCCATCCCAGCAGCTGGGGGCACGTTTGGTGCGACAAAAGGCATTGGTGTTGATGGGGGTGGTGGAGCTGTGGCAGGTGCTGGGGCTGAAGTCACAGCAGTGGGAGCTTTGCTGGCAGGAGAAGGGACAGCAGCAGGGCTGGTGGGTTTGTCTGGTCCCTTCTGAGCACCGTCAGCCTCGGTGGCAGAGCGCATGGGTGACACCAGGCAGGGGATCTCTGCCAGCTCTGTTGGAGGCTCGGGGACACTGGGCCACTTGCTGGCCACTTGCTTCTTGCTTTCTTGGCTGCCACCCGTGCTGGGCTGACGGTGCAGCATGCGGATGCGGTACTCACGCAGGCTCAGGGCCTTGGGTTTGGCTTCCTTAGGCAGGCCCTCACTCAGCTCTGCTGCTGGCAGGCTCTGGGCAGGCTCCAGCCCAACATCTTGCTCTGGGAGCTGAGAGGCAGCCTCCGAGACCCCACTGCTCTGTTCAGCAGATGTCTGTGGATCTCCCTGGCCCTCAGCCTGGTCTGTCAGGCTGGGACATGCAGTTGCTGGCTGCCGCTCCACGCTTGGTGCAGTCTTCTCCAGGGGCACCAGAGTCTTGTTCTTCTCCAGGACCACATTCACAGTTTCTGGTGCTGGCTCCTTCTGCAGCTCCTGCGTCACTTTCTTAGGCAGGGAGGCCTCTGCACTGCTCCGAGGCCTGCCCCGGGGTCGTGGTGCCCGCTCAGCGTGCAGCTCCATCTGCCCCTCCTTCCGGGCTCGTTCCAGCTGCTGTGCCAGGAAGTCTGAGACCTGAACAGAGGGACACTCTGCCCGCTGCCGGCTGATGGCTGGCTGGACATGGGGCTGTCCAGAGCCAGCGGAACGGAGCCGGTGAGCTACACAGTCCCTGCCAGGCCTGGCCTGCTTGCTCTGGTCCTCCTCTGCTTTCTTTTTCCGACTCTTCCTTGCTCTCTCACGGCCCCGTCCCTTCTCAGAGCATTCACGTTTTCCACCTGCCGGGGCTTCTGTGCTGTGCCAGGAGCTGCTGTTGGGACCTGAGGCTCCAGGTGCTGCTGTCTCCAGTGGGGAAGGGGCCTCTGGAACAGTGCATGAAGGCTCCTTCCCAGGCAGTTTTTCCTCCTTCTCCTCTTCCAACCCATTTTCCTGGGTTGGAACTCCTGGCAATTCCCCTCGATCATCTGGGATTGACTCCCTGGTACTCTCCTCTACTCCCAGGAGCTGGGGCTCCAGGTCAGGGGAGCTGGGAGTCAAGGGCTGCAGGACCACAGGGATCTCCACACTCTCTCCCTCTCCAGGCACAATTTCCAGCAAGACAGGACTGCTCAGAAGTTCCTTGGCCACAGGCTCCGTGTCAGGGTCCAGGCACACAGTGAAGGTGGGTAGGCAGTAGGGGTGCATGGACTTCACCAGCTCACTCAGGGATACATCACCTGTGTTGATGATGCAGGGGTCTTCATGCTCCTCCAGCACCGCCCCTGCCTTGCTCACACAGAAATCCACAGCTTCCATGCTGCTGTCTAGCTCCAGGCTCAAGGCAGCCTCCTCCTCTTCTTCCTCCCCGTCGCTGCGCTGCGGCAGGGGCTGCTCTCGGGCTCGGTGCCAGCCCACCTTCCGCTCCACCCTCGGGGTACTGCAGACTTGCTTCTTTGGCACCATTGGGTCCTCGAGGCCATGAGCAGCACGATCCCAGGCCACGTCTGTGTCAGTCTGGGAAGGGGGACCACAGCAAACATCAGTTCCTGGGCTTTTAGCAGCACTCCCCCAGGACAGACAACTGGGTCTGCTGCAACTCTACAGCAAAGCCCCATGGCAGACAAAAAGCTGGGACACATTTGAGCTGCCCAGTAAAACACAACAGAGCTGGAAATTTGACACTCCAATGGGAGCATCCCCAGACCCTGGGACCCACCACCTGAGGCAGACCCTGCTCCCCCTGCCACTGGTGCCTTGCAAAAGCATCGCCTCTGGGAAAGGATGCCTGTGCCAGGAGGGAAGGCCGGGGCTAGAGGCTGCAGCAGAGACAGTTATCCCAGCACCACCCCAACACTGCTGCTCCAGCTTCCCTGCTCAGCTGCTCACCTTCCCAACTGCTGAGACACTGATGCTGCTGCTGCTACTGAGAGGCCTGAGAGCCTTAGGCTGTTCCAGGGTAGGGCTCTCGCACTCCAGCAACGGGCGGGATAAGGTGAGAAACTTCTGAAACTGGAAAGATGGACAGAAGATGAGACAGTGGCAGGTCTATGCTGCTGGAGGGGACAGGCCACCCCTGGCCCCGCAGTGCCCATGGACTTCACCCTACAAGGCCCAAGAGTGAACAGCCCTGTTTCACCCACACTGCACACAACTCCCATTGGGGACATGCTGCTCCCCAAAGCCTCTGGCACATCTCTGGCTCTATATAAAGACTCAAGGGGAAGGCATGGCCCTCCAGAGCACTTCTGGCATGTTGGAACTGTCATAAGAGTACAGCTCAGGGTACTGGGGACCAGGGTCCTACTACTTCAGGGCACCCTCATGCTAGGACCCAGCAAAGCCCTGCCTGAGCATCTTCCTATGGGCTCTGGGGTCAGGCTGCATCTGCCTCCCAACTTACCGAGGGATTCTCCCGCTCACGAGGTGAGGTCAGCAGCTCTGCATCCATGATGGTGTCAAAGGGGGACAGGGTCTCATCATCCGTGCTGTCCAGGATCTCTGTGATGGCAGTCAGCAGGGACAGCTCGTTCTGTGCATCCAGGCAGGCCTTGCTCTGCTGCAAGGGTAGGGACGGTCTCAGAGGGTGATGGGATACAGCCCTATGACCTGGACATTGAGAATACTGCCATCACCCCCACCCACGCCACAGCCAAGGCCAGCCCGGCCGCCACATCCCGCATCTGCGTGTGAGCTCCCACCTCGCCCAGAGAAAGATCCTCAATGATGGAGATCACAGAGGAGTCAAGATAGTTCTGCATTGTCCCCAGGATCTCTTCAGCTTCTAAGATGGTTTCTGCATCCAACGATGTTAAGTTCAGGTCATCCTCCTCGAGGGAAAAGCACTGTTGAGGAGCATGGGGAGCCAGGTAAACACTTTGCACAGCCCCACTACCAGCACTGATTTCCTCACAGCACACATGGGCTCCCAACAGCCTGTGCTGCAAACAGCGGCTGGGCACCCCCAGCACCCTGAACACACAGAGAAGCAGGTGGGACACAGCTGCAGGTCAAGAGGCGGCACAGGAGACTCCCCTTACTTTTAGGAGAGTCCACTGCACAAAGGCTTGTGCTGCTTTCATCCTGAGACCCTTCCAATTACCCAGGATGTCTCCACACCAAAAATTCCTGCCTGATTCACTCTGCAGCTGCATGACTGGGAAAGATAAATGGATAAAACACCAGGCTCTACTTAACACCATACAGCAAGTGCAGGACAGGGAGGGGACAGGCTAACTCCAGCCACCTCATGGACTGTCACGCGCTCCTCCAATTCTGGCTGTTGGGGCTTCACATAAGCCCAAAACCATTACGAAACTCATAACAAAAGTGCAGGAGTCAGCAAGAGGGGTGCAGCCAGCTGCCACTGCTGGAGCCCTACCCCAATACCTCTGCTGCAGGCTACAAGAGGACACGGTCTGTGCTTGCAATCCAGGACCAAACCAGCTTTGTTACTCTTCCTCCTTCAAATTCCCAACCCCACATCCTTTCCAGTCCCCCAGCCACTTCCAGGCATTCTTGGGTAACTTCAAAAAAATATTTGCACTGCACTCCAGGGTGGCACACAGCCATGCTCCAGGATGACCAGGAAAAGCCAGATGCTGGGCAAGGGCAGAGGCTACAGCTCCCAGTTGAGCAGAGCCACAGGACATACAGAGCAGAGCAGCAGTGCAGGCATGTCACGGGCACGAGACAGGATGCGAATTCCTGTTTGTAGATGGGCCTAGGCAGCAAGATAAAGGAGGCTGGGAAGATAAGGGCACCAAGGACAGAGCCCTGGGAGAATAGTACACCTCCCCCCCAAAGCTAGCTGGGAGCAGGCTGCAACCCATCTTCCTGCCCTTGGAGCAGCACCAGCACTGTGAGAATACAGCTGAACCTTGGGGGATGCACATATGATGCCGTTTCACCTGTGTTTCATGTAGGTACTACAGCTAGCGTGAGCCTGTGCCCATGCAGAACAAATTGTACCTGCACCAGAGAGACAGCAGGCATTTCACAAAACAGATGCTTCTAAAATACAACAGCACCAAAGCCACATGCCTAAACCCCTGGTCCCTGGGGCTCTTCAGACACTCGCTCTGATAAGACTAAGCAGGCACCGCTGGCCACAGCACAGCCAGAAGCCCTGTGCAACCCCAGAGCACAGGCACCCCAAGACCAGGCTGGAAATCAAAGCCAGGACACCCACAGCAATGGCCTGAAGCTACCCACCCCAAATTCCCCCAGTATGTGACACAACAGCCCTAAAGACCAGGAGTCTGCAGTGGTTTGGGGCTCAACAGACAGCTGCCAGCCCAGCCCAGCCTCTCCCAGGGCCCTCTGCCTGGAAGTGGAGCCCACCAGTGACACCAAGACACCACTCTACCCAGCATGCAGATCAGGCTATGGAGCAGTTTTAGAGCAGTTTTCCTGCTCAGCATCTCCAGACCCCTCCCTCGCCGATGCTGGCTGCTGGTCAGAGCGCGGCGCAGAGCCTTGCTGGCAGCCCTCTAGGCGCAGCCTGGCTGCGATTCCCGACCAATCCTCATGCAGATACTGGGAGGACATCCAGGCTCACACGCCCAGCCCCGGAGTGCAGCCCTGAGTCAGCGGTGACCGGCAGGCAGAGGCACCCGGGCCACCGAAGGAGCCAGCAGGATGGAGCATTGGCAGCCCAGGGATGCAGGGACCATCTGACCCTTGCCTGTAGATGGCAAAGGGATGCGGAGGACACTCCGGGGCTGGCACAGCCCTGCCCATCTGGCCACAGGGCTGGCTCTCCCGAAAGAAAACATGTAATAAAAGGCTCCTAGCTGTGATCAGCGCTGGACATTAGAAGGGAGGGAAGTAAAACCCTCCCACTCAAATGACCTCTTCCTGTGGCTCCTGCCCGAAGCCCGGGAGCGAGGGCGGGCAATCTTCCATGCCTTCCTCGACTCCCTTGACTCAGCGCCTTGCAACAAGGAGTCTCACAGCCGTGAGTCACCGGCCTGGGCTGTGTTCCCCCAGGATTCCCTTTGATCCACCTGGGTACGGGCACCTCCTGCAGCCCTCATCACTTGAGCATCGCTTGTGCGTCGGGGCGGGGGTACGAACCAGCCGAGCCTGCTCCAGCGTCCCTGCCCACTCTCCTTCCCTGCCAGAGACCCCTGTCACTCCTAGCCCGGGGGAGAGGGGGGGAACCCGCCGTGCCTTCCTTCACAGCTCCCTGCGTTTGCTTTACAGCAGCGCTGCAGGGAAGAGGATCACGGGAATGTTTAAGGACAGGCTTCGGCTCTGGCCACTCTGTGCCCAAGAACCAGCACTGCTGGGAGAAGGGAGGATGCCCACAGCCCCAGAGTGGGATTTGGGCACGCGGGGTACCGGGACTGGAGCTAACTGCTTGCAATGGACACAGTCTAAGCGTGGCCATCAGCTCTTCCGGCACCCACCAGGCGCAGGGTACACTGCGCTCGCCGCTCTGGTCCCCGGAAGGGACAACGGAGGCCCCCGCAGGCCGCTGCTGACACGTGTGCCCGGCGTGCTGCGGCTACGCCCCGAGCACAGGGCGGCCATGGTCCCCGGCTGGCTGCCAAGGCTGCTCTTACAGCGCCAGAGCTGCCGGCAAGGGCGCGGGGTAAGCCCGGGAAGCCGGGGGGCTCCGCCCGGCCAGCGCGGCACAGCAGAGGATGCTCCATGAATTCCTCTGCTGCTTTCGGAAAGCATCAGGCGGGAACACACCTCTCTTCCCCCATACGCAGCCCACTCTGCTCGCGTCGGGGAGGGGCGAGACGGGGCTGGCGTCCTCCAGCCCAGGGTCGGGGGGGAGGGGTGGCTCCCCCGCAGCCCCTCAGCCACGCAAGAGGACCCTGAGGGAGGCAGAAGCCTAGGGCTTCACCCAAAAAATCCCGACAAACGCACAACGCAGGTGCCCCCACGTCCTCTGCCGGGGTGCTGCATCCCCGCGCTCCCCGTCCACGCAGCAGCGCACTCGCACCCAGCCCAACCCCGGCAGGAGCCCACCGGGGCCGGTGACAGCGGCAGTGCCGCGCCCCACACCTGCCCCGGCGCCGGAGCCTCTTATTACGGGATAAAGCCCCGCTTCCCCTGGATAAGCTCTCGGTACGGCCGGGGGAACCACTCGCGGCCCGAGCCACGTTCTGCAACCAAAACTCCTGACACCAAAACCGGCGGGTGTCGGTGTCCCAAACCGCGCCAGCCCCAGCTCCGCGCGGCCGCAGGCGGCAGAGAGCGGCGCCGGGATGGAGGGACCGCTGGGGACTGACGCGAGCGGCATCCCCCTGTCCCACACTACCCAAGGCCGGGGTGTCACCTCCCGCAGGGGACACCAAGCCACCCGTCCCGCCGGGTCTCGTGGCCGTGGCGCAGCCCCCCAGCCCCGTAATCTCCCCGCGCCGACACCCCACGCCGGCGGGAGAGCTCCGGGCACCCCATTCCCTCACCCATAGAAAGGGCGCCCCACTGCGNCGTCCCGACCACGCGCGGCACGCCGGGAGCGCACCCTTTCGCCGCCGGCCGCGCGCCGAGAGGCGGGCACCGGCCTGAGGGGGCGCCCGGCCTCGGGAGCGCGGGCGGCCATCTTGAGGGCGGGCAAAGCCTCGGGCTTCGCCGCCAT